>CM075289.1:13077230-13522045 GCA_037672795.1 Lagerstroemia speciosa | reverse complement strand
CAAACATACCATAAGGAAGAAGAGGATGAGAGCTGATTATAATTAGAGTTTCCTACTAAGTGAAGAGAAGAAAAACAAGGGTTTTACATAAGAATAGATTAATAAATATTTTATTTTTTAAAATTTTTTAAAATTTTAAAGCAAGAGTTTTACTGGGTTAAAAATATTTTATTGATTTATATGATACCATATGAGTATTATCATGTGATATACCCGTTACATGCAAGATTTTCTCAACTCAAACTCCATATCCTCCTTTTTCGAGTAATTGATTATATACTCGAGAAGGCAAGAGAACATCTATATAAGCCCTTCGCCCTCAGACCTCTTCTTCAACCTTAACATATACTGAGTACCAAGTCTAAGCCTGTCTCAATCTCTCTGGTATCGATTTTCATTCTCGAGGTATGAAAATCCGTGGTTGTATGTATCGTCTCCCTTGAATGCACCGGCACGTCGGATGGTCGATTTGATCAAATCGAGACCGCAGGAACGGTCTTGCAGCAGCCAAAAAACCTACATTTATCAGGCCAGCTGAGAAGAGTTTGTCGTCCACAGCTTCTACCATTTTCATTTGCTAATCGAGATCGAGTAACTAGAAAACTGATTTCTTTTTTGCTAAATGAGAGCAAAATAACAGTAGCGGCGATGCAAGCACTCTAGTTACACGATGTTCGGACTTTTATGTTTTATTGCAAACATATGAGATGAACAAACTGAATAGTCAGTGGTCAGTGTAACCTGTATGCATTGTGCCACCAAAGACACGTATCTCAACCAAATGTTTTTGAAAAATGCATAGAAAGCCAGTATGTTGGTGCGTGTGTTAGTGCTCACTGTTTTGTCTCCTTGGCTCTTCATTTTTTGCAGGCGACTAAGTATACTGGGTTACAAATACAAGGAAGACTGCACACAAGGATTGGCATAGTTAGTTAAACGATGTGGAAGCTCAAGGTGGGAGAAGGTGAGGGCGATCCTTACCTGTTCAGCTTGAACAACTTCACGGGGAGGCAGACATGGGAGTACGATCCCGAGGCCGGGACGGCAGAGGAGCGGGCCGAGGTCGAGGCCGCCCGTCGGAATTTCTACAACAACCGCTTCAAGGTCCGCCCTAGCTCCGACCTGCTCTGGCGGTACCAGGTGATTAACCGATTTCACCTGACTAATGCTTCAAATTCTTTCATTCCTACACACTTTCTCCCCTCAAAATCCGGGTTTTTGAGTTGGGTTTTTCCTAGAACAATAAGTGTGATGCACATGGCGAAATGGACCTTGTGTACGTATGGACTTTCAGACCTTAGACCGCATGTACAATAAGAAATGAATCGATAAAAAATAATCGAATTATAAGAGTGTGTTTGGATTGCGGTAAAGTAAAAATTAAAAAATTACGAGAAAAGTTAGGATTTTGTATTGCATTTTACCACGTTTGAATGTAAAATTGAGTGGATGTTGTTGAATTTTTTAATTCAACTAATATGGTCTAACAATGCATCCTTGACCGATTATCGTGTTGTCCTAATACTTGACCCGATTCGTGATCTAATCAAGTTTAATAATGGGATTTAATGACATTTTATAAAGTGTATAGACTAATGTGCAGATACTACAAAGTAATTTATGATTTTATTATGAGCATAATTATAAATTAATAAAACCTCAGGCACTAATGTGTAATAAATAGATGGGTTTATGGTCCCAGCGTCACACTGTACAAATCCGGCTCCTCTGATATCCCGTTAGTTAATCAAGTTCGAGAGAATCCCACAATCTCTCGGGAGGCAGGTGCACACCTAGAATTTAAGTAGACTTTCGATTTTATTTATTAGATCTCTTAATAATTTCCTCACGTATTATCTTCGGAATTTAATATAGTCTCTAAATTCTTCGCATTTTACTTTTACCGGGCCGGATTCTATGTCGAGCTCGGACGCTTTACCTGCAGAGACTTCACGTAATTTCAAGTTTGACAAAGCAACTTGACAGAGAATTTTGGAGATGATAAGACACCCACGTTTTCCCTCATGCGTGCAAGCAAGAAGGGAAGATTGTGAGAATATTTTTGTAAATGACATTGATTATAATATTATTTTAATCGTTTTTTTAATTATTAAACACAACATTTTAACTTAACATGTCAAATATCGACTTTTCACGTATTTTAACATTTCTTCGAAATCTAATAACGCTCGAATTAAACGAGCCAATGAGTGGATCTTATTTATGAAGGATGAGTAATAGCCAATGATATTCGATCACACCAACGAAGGTTGGTGCAAGTGGAAGGGGCTTGTGCCTCTTAAGCAGAGGTACCGGGTTCGAGCCCCTGTGAACGCAGCAGACCTTCTTGGGAGGGGTCCCCGGGAAACCGCCCGACAGTACCCCGAATCCAGATTAGTCGGCTAGAGGGATTAAGCCAGCTAGTCTATCCTACATACACGATCTTTCAACGTAACTTTCGGCATTCTTTTCTATTTCTTACTAATTGAAATCGAGATTTTTTTTTAGGTTTAATTAATTTTTTCGGATTTTATTTAAGATCTTAAATTTTTTTTATTTTTTTTAAAAGTTTGAATTTCTATTTTGCCACTTAATTTCTCTCACATGAATATTTTTAACTAATTAAATTTTATTAGTTTATAACATCATCTGTTTAGCAGTGTACTTTTTTTGGACTCTCACGTTTGATAAATAATATAAATTAAATAAAAAATAAAAAATAAAACTCATTATAATAAATAATAGTTACTAACTATTGACAATTTAATTTATTAATAAGCCAATCAACATAATATGAACCGAAATTTAAATTTACAAATGCCAAAGTTACTATTTTTATGGTTAAATCTAATAATTGTATCAATTATTAAATACGATAATCTATTTTTACTAGAATCCAGGTGGTCTCGGACCAAGTCAGATATTTTCAGTATCTTTTACGTACATCCATACTCTCTGTATCTTACTGGGGAGATTTAATGATCTCATCCCATCATGATCTTGTCCATGGAAGTACCGACAGCTTCTTGTTAGCATGGGAGGCTGCAAGGAGAGAGTCGGTAAGACAAAAGTGACCCACCCTCGCGGGGTCGACCGACGGGTAAAAATCTGACCCGTGGGGGACGGGCAAGTTTGGGTCTGTCATCAGCCCCTCCCTGTCCCAACCCATCATGTCATATTATTAATTTAATTATATATTTTTAAATTAATTTTTATTTAATTTATAAATATTTTATCTTATTAATTTAATATATTGTTATTTTATTTAGTTAAAATTATGTAAATTCTACCTGTTTTACATTTATTTAATTATAATATTATAAATATTTAAATTTATACTATATTTTAAATTATATTTTATATAATACTTAAATATTTCTTAATTAATCGGGCCGACGGCCCCTGCCTCATTGCCATCTCCAAGAGAGAGTGAGTTATGCTACTGGGTGCGTCAAGAAAATGTATCATATGTAATAAGTACATAAGATATATAATATACGTTATAAGTCAATAATTATTAAATACGTCAATAAAAATAGTTACATATACTGGGGCAAATCATGCGTGCAATACTGACGTATTTAACGCTCATTGACTCGTGACAAACATTACGTCATATGCCCTCATTAGCCAGAGAAAGTGTTGTAAGCAACATATATATTACGTGTCAATACTTAATTATATAGTATAATAAGTTAATAATATTCATTTATTTATATTTTTTTAATTTTTAGATTTTTATAAAAAAATTTAAAATAATTGAATTTTATTGATTGTGACATTACGTGATAACACTCTCTCTTCAATATCTGATTCCATTTACAAATTTACGCTTTCATCCCTCTAATGTACCCGATATTCTACTGATGCCACCATATTCTTTTTGCTGATGATGATGGTGGGTTCAGTTTCTGAGGGAGAAGAATTTCAAGCAGACGATCCCGCCGGTGAAGATCGAGGAGGGTGAGGAGATCACGCAGGAGAAGGTCACCGCCTCCATCAAACGATGTGTCAGCTTCTGGGCGGCCCTGCAGTCCGACCACGGCCACTGGCCGTCCGAGAATTCCGGTCCCGCTTTCTTCTTGCCCCCGCTGGTGAGCATTGATTGCTTCCTGTCGTCCCCCATTGTCTCTGACGTGTTCGTATCCTGATCGGTCTCCGTAATTTCTTCTACTGAAATGGTCGTGCAGGTTATGAGTCTGTACGTGTCGGGGCATCTCAACACTGTGTTCCACGCCGAGCACCGGAGAGAAATGCTCCGCTACATTTACTATCACCAGGTACAGGATGATAAGACTTTACCAATGTTTTCTAGTCCTGATAACTCAGCAAGATGTTTGTTCTCTTCATCTGATCTCTGTTCTGTGTTGGAGTCGATCTGAATTGTAACTTGAGAAATGATATTTGGTGATCTAGAATGAGGATGGAGGCTGGGGATTGCACATTGAGGGGCACAGTACCATGATTGGGACGGTCCTCAACTACGTCTGTTTGCGTCTTCTGGGCGAAGGACCCGATGGTGGTCTTGACAATTCCTGTGATAGGGGAAGGAAGTGGATTCTCGATCATGGCGGTGCTGTGGCCAGTGCCTCTTGGGGGAAAATATGGCTTGCTGTATGACCTTCGATCCTGTTTTCGGGTTTTCTTACGAAATTGAACACTAGTTACACAGTGTGTGTTGAACTTGATGACCCTATTCCTTTTTCTAATAGATAATTGGTGCTTATGATTGGGCCGGGTGCCACCCAATGCCCCCTGAGTTCTGGGTCTTCCCTTCGATCATGAACCCAGGTTGATACTGTCTGTCCTTGCCTTGATTTTTCCTGAGGGGATTGTGAATCTTTTCAGGTATTTGTTTGGTAGTTCTCATTATACAAAATTCATACGCAGCTGAAATGCTCTGTTACTGCCGCTTGACATACATGCCTATGTCCTACTTATATGGTAAGAAGTTTGTCGGGCCAGTCACACCCCTCATTCAGCAGATCAGGCAAGAGATCTACAATGAACCTTATGAAGAAATTAAATGGCAGAAAGTCCGCCATCTATGTGCTAAAGTGGGTTTTCTTTAACTGGTTGGTTCTCACCATACCAAACCTTTGTTTGTGAACACAAAAATTCATTGTATGATTATTGATAATGGTTCAGGAGGACACACATTATCCTCACACACTAGTGCAAACTCTCGTGTGGGATGCTCTGTACTTTGGTGCCGAGCCTCTTCTTTCATGGCGGCCCTTCAAGAAACTTCGAGAGATAGCCCTCGATAGGACAATGGAGCACATCCACTATGAAGATAAGAATAGCAGATACATCACTATCGGTTGTGTGGAAAAGGTACTGGAATGATATCTTCAATGTGCAACCCAACATAAACATAACTTCCTCGACCCACTATGACTTCATTTCTCCAAATTTTGTAGTCATTAATGATGCTTGCATGCTGGGTTGAGGATCCAAATGGGGAGGACTTCAAGAAGCATCTTTCCCGAGTTGCAGATTATGTTTGGGTTGGAGAAGATGGAATTAAGGTGCAGAGCTTCGGTAGTCAAGCTTGGGACTGTAGCTTCAGCCTTCAGGCTTTGCTTGCAAGCAACCTTACTGATGAAATTGGACCTGTACTCAGAAAAGGACATGAATTCTTGAAGAAATCTCAGGTGTAAATTTGTGGATCAAACTTTTGTTTCTTCTCTTGACCTATTTAACTTTTTTGGCGGTAACATTACCTTCAATTAATGTAATGATTCGGTAGGTTGACCGGAATCCCTCTGGTGACTTCAAGAAAATGTTTCGTCACATTTCCAAAGGATCATGGACTTTCTCAGATAAAGACCACGGGTGGCAACTCTCTGATTGCACAGCAGAAAGTTTGACAGTCAGTTGATTCTCATTCAGGTTGAGAGTATGAATTTAGAGTACCCTTAAGAAATGTCGTCACCTTAGTTTTCTGCCTGCAGTGTGTGCTCCATTTTGCCATGATGCCGCCGGAAATTGTTGGTGAGCAAATGGAGCTTGAGAAAATTTATGATGCATTCAACGTTATCCTCTCTCTGCAGGTAAATTTTTATAGCTTTTTAACTTATAGAGAAAATAGACCGTTTTGTTCAGTACAACATGTTTATATGCCTCTGCCACTGATCATCACCAATTTTCAACCAAATTCAGAACAAGAATGGTGGTGTATCTGCTTGGGAGCCATCGGGAGCTGGGTCTTGGTTGGAGGTAGGTACATCACTTACATTCCACAACATGAGACTCACTCTCTTATTCAAACAATTTATGCGAACTTGCATTTTCTTGGTAAATGTTGTCTTTGCTCACAAATCTCTCCTTTATTTCTGCTTAGTGGCTCAATCCTGTGGAGTTCCTAGAGGGCCTCGTCGTCGAGCACGAGTAAGCTGAGTTCCACCCTTTCTTTGTGTATTCTTTTACCAGCATTAATTTCTCATTCCTGGTGTACACTCTTGTTCTTCATGTAATTTTCAATACCAGGTATGTGGAGTGCACCTCATCTTTGATCAGGGCACTGGTCCTGTTCAGGAAGCTGTTCCCAGGTCATAGAAAGGAGGAAATCAACAGGTCCCTCATCAGTGCCTCTCAATACATACAAGATGTTCAAAAGCCAGATGGTTCATGGTACTTTTCGGAAAATCCTATAAATTTTTTTCCTCATTGAAGCATAATGCCCAGGAAATAGACTAAGCTTGGAATTGTCAACAAAATCCCCTAGGTATGGGTGCTGGGGTGTATGCTTCATGTACGGTACTTGGTTTGCTCTCGTGGCACTTAAAGTTGTTGGAAAAACTTATGAAAACTGTGAAGCTGTTCGTAGAGGTGTCGAATTCCTGTTGAATACACAAAATGAGGACGGTGGGTGGGGAGAGAGCTACCTCTCATGCCCTGCAAAGGTTTACAAACCGCTGGGTCGTACCAATTTGATCCATACTGCACTGGCTGTGATGGGCTTGATCCACGCTGGGCAGGTCCGTTCTAACACTGCTTCTTTTGATCGTTACATTTGAAAATGAACAGAAGAAATTGATATCTGACACCCATTTCTCTGATCAGGCTGAGATAGATCCAACTCCCCTCCACCGTGGTGCGAAGATACTAATCAACGGACAGCTGGAAGACGGGGATTACCCTCAACAGGTATGTATGTGGTGTGAAATGTTAAGAATTGAATCCTTGTTAGAGAATTAATAAAAAAAGATTCTTGGTTTATAAGAAAAATTGGAAACCGCTATTTATAAGTTTAGATTTTAGGTGAATATTTGTTCAACATGTCCAGAGGATATTTTGTATAGTGTCATAGCCAGATACCATTTGTTCACACCACGCCACGTGGTATGAAACTCTTGGTCATTGAAAAGTTTGACACCATCAGGAAAATGATATTTGGCTCGAGTCTAATTATTGAGAGTGAGTTCGATTGAAGGCAGGTGTTAAGTAGTGGTGGCCACGGGCTGACTTGGGCTCGGAGCCGGTCAAAACCTGAACCGGGTCCAAACCGGCCCCCAACTATGAGGCCAAGGTTTAGGCCGGTTCCACTAGCCTCAGAAACTGGAACTGTTGGTTCAACCGAACCCTAAACCAGTTAGGAACCGACGATTCCAGACCAAAATCGCTGGAAAATTGAAAAAAATTAATTGTTAATTTGATATTTGAATTGTGATTTGATGGAAGCTGAAAATGCTACTCCAGCTTCACGTTAAAGTTAAAGGTTGCAGCCTACCCCTCACAGGCCCAATCTACCCTTCGAGATTTTGACCATTAACATTTACTGAATCACTACATTGATATGTTCTGTCTTTTTTTAAAATTAAAACAAATAAAATATATTTTTTACCATAAAAATACAGATCATTCTCATAAAATTTTCACACAAATTGAATGAAAATATTATATATATAAATTTATTTTAAATTGAATTATTTGAATTTTAATAGAAATTGAACTGGCAAGGTTCGAGCCGCTAGTTCAGAACCGGACAGAATCATGGTTCTGAATCGCCGTTGAACTGTCCAAATAGAGGTTGGGGGCCAGTTTTGTGATCTCTTGGAATCAGAACTAACCAGCTCCTAAACTGTGGCCACACTTAGTGCTAAGTATTGAACTTCACATCGGACAATCAACTAAAAGGATCCCGATTTTATAAGAAGAATTCGGAACCACCAGCAGAAAGAATAAGATTTTAGGTGGATATGAACTCAATTTCTTCTAAACTAAGAGGATATTTTACAATTCATTGCTGGAATTTGGAACTCAGATTGACTAATTGCGTGCTGTGCCGTGTCGGCAACAGGAGATAACGGGGGTTTTCATGAGGAACTGCCTGCTTCACTACGCGGCCTACCGGAACATCTTCCCCTTGTGGGCATTGTCGAAGTACGGCGAGCTCGTTCCTCTGGGCTCCAAAGGGAATTATTGATCGGCCAGCTCGACCACCTTCTCGAAGTCGATAATTGTGCGCAGGTTACTTTCCTCCGGTGTAAACTGCAAAGAATAACTTATGCAAGTGCAAGTCTTATCTGACATTTGGTTCGCTGAAATAGAATAGGCATGGAAAGGGAATTGGCGCGGAATAAAATGTAGTATGGAATAAAAATATACTGTTTGATTGAATAGATGAAAGTGATACGGAATGGTATTTTTTATTAGAATGATAATTAAAAATAATAATAATAATAATTCTTATAGTAAAACAATTAAAATAAAAAAATGAAAAAAAGGGGCGATGAAACAGGTCATCGTCTTTCCTCATTTGCCTCTAAAGCCATGTGTGCTCGTCCTCGTGCCATCGAGTCCCCTGCATCAAAGACTGCTCACTCGCCTATCTCCCCCGCGCCGTGGAGCCACGCTCACCGGTTCGCTGTCGATTCGCTGGGTTGAGCTCACTTTCTCTCTCTCCTGGTTCGGGCTGTTGCGAGCTGTCGACCACTGGGTGCTTGCTCCGGCATCGTCGTCTTCGTCTTCCCAGCCAACGTAATCTCTCAACCCCGGGTGCTTTCTCCGTGTTGCTCAGGACCACGGGCCATCGTCAGCTCTCTCTCTCTCTCTCTCTCTCTCTCTCTCTCTCTCTTCATCTTTCTTCGTCATCGAACAGATGGAAGGGGGAAGCTATGATGCTCCATTGCCTATCTCACCCGCGTCGTCGAGCCATACTTGCCGGTTCGCTGCCGATTGCTGGGTTGAGCTCACTTGCTCCCTCTATTGGTTCGGGCTGTTGCAAGCTGTCGACCATCGGGTGCTTGCTCCGGCATCGTCGTCTTCGTCTTCCCAGCCAGCGCAATTTCTCGAACCCGGGTGCTCTCTCTATTGCTCGCGGTCCCAGGTCGCCGTCAGCTCTCTCTCTTCATTGTTGTCTTCGTCATCGAACAGACGGACGGCGGAGGCTGACGGACGGGGTTGATCGAAAGGCTAAACAGAAATGGACAATGACAAGAAATGTAGATAAAGTGAAAAGAGAAGGGCATTTTTTTATTTTAACTCCTATCCATGATAGAGAAATTTATTACTGAATTTTATAGGGAAAACAAAAATCCCTCCATTCATCACATATTCCTTACCTGGATGAATTAAGATTGAATCAAATGAGGGTTAAGTATTTCACATGGAATAGACGAGGAATATTTATCCCTAAGGGATAACAAGTTTCCTTGCTGTAACTCGCGTTCGACGTAAACCTGGTGTCTGCCTCCTTCCCTATGCCCCTATTACCCAAGTTGAACACGTTGGAGAAGATGGCGCTAGCCCTTTCCTTAATGTTAATTCGAAGCCGAATTTATGTATGAAGTGTGAAATTCTTCTGTGAAAAGTGCGAGTTCTTTCTTTTTTAATGGAACTCATGTGTTCTATCTTTCTTCATGTCCACTTCCCTCTTGTAAGACATCTGAGATTCCTCAACCCTAATATGGATTGGACCGGAATCGTTGATGTGAAGGGCCCCGACGAGAGGTACTATTCATTCTGGGCAGTGGCACGACCCACACAACCGTGTCATTGAAAATGCGTTTCTCGAGAAAAAGGGCATGCGTGAGTCTTTTAAAGTGTTCCTTTTACTCATTCTTTTTTGATGTAGGATTAATACTCATCGCACACCTATGGAAAAGAAAGGTCGAGACTTGATTTTGACCCTCAACCAGAGCACCATGATGCAAATGAGACCTGAGTCACTGCTGTGGAGGCTCTTGAAACGAGCGAGGTGAGCTCTTTATAAGGTTTGCGATATCTTTTCAATGATAAAATTGTGCAGGACGTGCTATCGCAACAATTGTCCAAAACAAACAATACCTCTTGTTAGAATCATCCGTGTCGGCAATTTAGATGGCATCCACATCAGACCCAATTTGGAACATATCGCTGATGATACTACATTAACCTATTTCAAGTGAATAGGACACGTAACTTGTTCGGTCAAAGGTTCAATTCCTTCATTGACCATGTAACTCTTGGTGAAGATATCCATATATGAGTTTATGAGATGTTAATGAATCCGAATCAATAAATCTCTGTTAATATATATATATATATATATATATATATATATATTTGGAGACACGCGCACACAGCCGACCCTGTCATGCTCTTGTAGATATATTCAAATGGTTTGGTAAAGACATATCCATTTGCAAGTATCATAAAATATCTGCCACCTCCTGTATCTTCTCTGATCTCCTCCTTCATCTTCAGTCTAATCGGAGCACCCGAAAGAGTGACCGGAAACAGCCCGGACGGAAAGCGATGCCAGATAAGTACCCTCTGATCATAGCCATGAAAGACCACCCGGGGACCGGAAAGTTGAGTCTAGCCAACCACCTACCCTCATCCCTCGGACTCCCTCTCATTGACAAGGATGATATCCGGGACTCGACTTTACCTGTTGAGGAGGCGCTGGGGCCGGCCCAATCCTCATCCCAGCTCCTCAACGACCTCTGCTACGACGTGATGTGGTGGATCGCTGCCACCCAGCTCCACCACGGGCTAGGCGTCATCGTCGACTCCCTGCTGTCCCAACGGGCCCACCTGGACCGGCTTGTCGGCCTGGCGACGGCCCACTGGGCCAGGCTCTTCGTCGTGGAGTGCCGACCAGGGGACGAGGCCGTGTGGAGGATCCGGCTTGAGGGCTGCGCTGCTGCCCAGGATGACTGCAGCGGCTGCGCGGGCTGGCACAAGCTGTCCACGTGGGGGGACATCCAGAGGCTGCTGGAGGGCTACCGAGGGTGCACAGAGGACGATGTCGGAGATGTTCCGAGGATCGTGGTGGACACCACGGAGCCCGGGACTGGGATTGAGGACATAGCCTCCATGGTGCTGGAGTTCATAGTCCCTAGCGGCGGTGACCTTTGGAAAGTCAGTCAAGTAAGGAGAGAGATTTCCATTTGAACTTTCGGGAAATTCTGTGGTGATTTTATCTTTGAACCATTTTTCCTTTTTCATTTGTTGATGTTACCTCGTGAAGTGACTCGAGTAAATAACAATTAAATTTAGGAGTGTAAAAAAAATTAGTTCGGGTATAACCGAACTAGAACTGAATTGGAACCTGTTCTATTTTGGTACGGTTTTTTAGTCGAGAAAAGGTTCAGTTAACCGATTCAAACCGAACCGTAACTGGTTTTAGTATAATAAATAATACAACAATGCAAAAATACAATACAAAACCAGTTCAGTTCGGTTCAAACCAGAAATTGAACCATTTTCAAAACCAATTCAATTCGGATATAACCGGTTTAACTGAACCAAACCGATTTAAAATCTGTTCCATTCGAGCATGTTAATCGAATTGGTTTAAACCAATTTGGTTGTTTCACACAAACCAGTTATAGTCCATGTTTGCTATGTCGAACCGGTCCTTTTGACTCGGTTCGGTTTAAAACCGGTTTGTGTCACAAAACAGTTTTTAAACATCCTTAATCAAATTGTGGCAAATGCGCAAATTAGTATTAATCACTCGACCAGTTGCCTTAATTATTGTAGACACCTCATTTTAACTTGAGAAAAAATGCTTGAAAGATGGTCAAACTCGTTCAAGGCATAGAACTATCGGTGTTAGCAACTAAGTGGGATTAAGAGTGAGCGAATTTGGATTCATCATGAAGACCACTGAGCTAACTTCTACTTGATGGGTTTTGGACTTGAAATTCATCTTGAAGAGGGAGGTACAATTTTTTAAAGGAAAATTGCCCTACTTGTGAGCAATAATTGGGTTATGGCTGGTTTTGTAGGAAAAATCATCTTTATTTATTGGGAAGTTCAACTTGAGCAAGGCTTATAGCATTTGGACCCTAACTCATGAAATATTTAGAAAAAAATAGAGCGAAATATTGAAAGGTTCGGATTCCGCTTGAGAAAATTAATCTCCAAGCCTCAGTGTGCAGGGCCAGACCATACCGGCCAGTTGGATTCAGAAATTTGTTTCTCTCTAATTCTGAGGCCTTTTCATGGGATTCTTCTTTTCAATATCAGCAACATGATTTGAATATTTATTAGAAAATATGAGAAAGGAAAGACAAAATTCATTCTTAGCTAAGGAGAAGAAAAATTGGCAGGTCCAAAACTAATATAGATTGATAATATTTCAACTGAAATGATTGAGTAAAAATGGAAAAAAATATTACTGTAGCTCCGTTGATTTAGAAATTAGAAGATAAATGGCTAATTTTGAGTCTCAATATATTCCTTCTTCCCCGATTTAATTCTCGAATGAAGTGTATAGAAGGAGGAAGAGTAGAAGGCCGCGGGATCGGAAAATACCCATGGAGGACAGCTCTTGAAAATAAAGGAGGTGACCATTCTACGGCAGCTTCTTCACGAAGAGATCCCTTGAATTATGCTTCTCTCCCAGCCGCAGCCAAATTCAATCGGGACTGAGCCCTCTCCATACTTACAAATTGGTTGTTGTTCGAATCAACTACGCATCAGGCCACCTCCACCTCCAGGGATCCAGGTAATCCTCTTGGTTTCTCAATCACTCTGGTTGTCGGATAACTGTTGCCTTCGATTTCATGTCGTCACGTTTCGGTTATTTTCCACTTGTTGATTCTAAAATTTATCCTACCATTGTCATTCATCATGAAGCCTCGCAAAAAGTAATTCACTGATGTTTTTCATTGTCACATTAAGCATTCGTTGCTGCCCATGAGTATTTTACGTCTGGTCTTCATAGTATGTTGAATTATTTTCCATAAAACAGACGTGGTTGTGCTACTCTAAATATAAGCAGCATTAATTGCTTGATTTCTCACCTTGTTTCTACGGTCGTTGCCGTTCATTGGTTCACTGTTCGTTAGCCCTAAGGTCGAGTGAGTCAGTTCTGGATTTTAGTTTGATTAATTCACTTTTACTCGGCAATACAATGTAGGTGTTATGAAAAAACCATGGGTCATTGTTTCTCGTGACGTGGAAAAGGAATGGTCTTAGATCTCGGCTACCTAACAGGCGGCTCTTAGGGTTGATTCAAGATCGTAGTCTTATTCTCTCGTTGAAGCACGTGTCCTAGTTCGTAGGTTCATGATTTTGTGTCAAGTCGTTGCAATCAGTTGTGTTTTCCCTAATTTGAAATCCTTAGCATGTTGTGGTTTTGACCTCTAGACTCACCATTGCATCCCAAATCTTGAGCATGTTTCGAGTATGGCCGGAAGTGTATTCACTCTCTTGATGTCGTGTCCGATTTTGCATTCAATCTGAGGAGTCTTTGTTTTCAGTTCAAATTGGGTTGTTGTTAGATTTGGATAGGAATATGGGCTAAAAGTTTTAATGTGCATTTGATTGCCGCATTCAGGTTCTACGCGAAACTTATTTGATTCTCTATTCGCTCATTTTTTTTCCTTCTCTGGATGAACACGTCCCGTGTAAATTGAATTGTAAAACGACATGATGCGACCATGGTTTTATCCATTGACTTGAATCTCAAATAAGATTAAGGGGGGCTAGCAATTTGTTTGCTATATGTCGACGCAACTTGGCTTACTAATTTTAGGGATTTATTCGCATGATTAACTGTGCATGCTTGGCTCGTACTCTCTCTTAGGTTTTGCGCTCCTGCACATCATTTTTATGCCGATTGCTGACTCATATTTTATGGTCGAATATTCGTTTAGTTCCTCCGCGTTTCTATCAATGCATCATATTTATAGAGTAAACCATCAAAATGGTCCTCAAAGTTTCAACGAACCATCAATTTGGTCCCCAAACTTTACAACCCATCAATTTGATCCTCACTATTTACTTCCGTCCATCAGTTTGGTCTAGACGTCAAACTGCTGTGACAAAAATCTCACGTGGCATCCAGTTGGCAGCTAACATGTACTAACGAAGTCAAATTTAATTCTGAAAACATTTAAAAATACTGAAAAAAAGGAAAAGACATCGTTTAGAGTATTTTGGCGTCCTTTTTCATATTCTAACGGCACAATTTAGTTGCATTTTGAATTCTTTCAACCTCTTTTTCCTGCTATTGAGATGCAATACTGCTAACACATGTACTCCCAACCCTCCAAAATGGTGTCGTTAGAATAAAAAAGGCAGTAAAATGCTCTAAACAATGTCATTTCCTTTTTTTGGTATTTTTAAATATTTTCATAATAAAATTTGACTCTATTAATACATGTCAGCTGCCAACTAGATGCCACGTGGATTTCTGTCACAACAGTTCAACGTCTGGACCAAACTGATGGACGGAAGTGAATAGTGAGGACCAAATTGATGGATTGTTAACTTTGGGGACCAAATTGATGGCTCGTCAAAATTTTGAGAACCATTTTGATGATTTACTCATATTTATATTCATGAATAGGATTAGAAAATACGAGATCATATAAAATAAGACAAATTTAGAAATATTGTTAGGGTACCGATTTATCGTATATTGATGGGCTCGCAAGCCTTTCGAGCGTAATAGAATCCCCGAATCCAACTTTGATTCGAGATCGATCAATGAAAGCTTGGGTAATTAGTGTCATACTCCCTTAGGTGAATAATAGGTTTCTAATCGACCTAAAGACCAATTTCATAAATGATTAGTGGCGACTCATTTCCTATTTTTTTCACCATGATATCGCGAACTCGATTTATTTTGGGGTTGCAATAATTATTACTAATCAAAAAAATTTAATTAATTCTTACTCACCGAATTATATATGGCCATCTAAGATTTTTTTGCTGCATGGCATTCAAAAATTTGACAGTTTCTAATTGATCCAAATTCGAACAAATCGATCTGCTTAAAAAAAGAAGTGTTGAATAATTTTAAATTGACCAGTGGTGATGCAAATGAAACTTCTTTCCTTTTAAACTATCTAATCGTGAATAATGGGGCATCTAAGGGAGAAAATTTTTAGTTGAGCGGTCATACCACGTAGGCGATCCTCACGTAATATATTCGTTCAATTAAAATTCACCATTTATATATTTATAAAATTCACCATTTATTATTTTTTAAAATATTCTTTACTATTTATATTATTTTCAATTAGATATTAAAATTTTTAAAGAATTTTTAGAATTTAATAATAATAACTGTATAATTATAAATGACATGTCAAGTACCAATTGAATGGATATACTATATTAACATCCCCTACGTAGTATTAACGCTCCGCTAAAGACTTTCTTTCCATCCAAGGGCACCTACTTTTAGAGGAAGTATTTTGTGTTACGACTATACTTTGTGACAGTATTTATATAATATCATAAATTAATAAAATTTAGTTATTTATAATGTCATTTTTTAATACTAAAAATTTTACTAAAAAAATTCTAAAACATAAATATAGCTGGCATATGTTACCTAACTTACCAGCCGCTATCGATCCAGGGAAGACAGACCTTATGATCACAGCGAATGGAGGTAGAGGCGTCTCGTGCGGTCAGCTCTGTTTTCTGATGGAGATAAGGAACGGCTTAAACGCTAAGATAGGCCGATAAGAGTAGCAATGGAGATGGTCGGAGAATGGAACAATCAACGAGAGAATGGGGGAGACGGGAGAGTGGTCGAAGCTATGGTGAAGCTCGAAGGTGGGGGAGGCAACAATGATAGTGTCGTGGAGCTGAAGGGCGGAGGGAAGAGTGGTGATGGATTTTGGGGCGGCGATTAAGAACTGGGAGGCTGTGCTCGGTGGTGACCGGGACGGAAACAGGGGCTCGGTTCAAGAGAAAGAGACAGGGACGATCCAAGGGAACATGGAGCCAGGGAAGCTCTCGGTGGCAGCGGGCTCAGAAAGGAAAGGCCGGGGCCCTGGCGACGGCGGAGTGAGGCGGAAGCTTGGGGAAGTTACGGCCGATCGGGTTGTGTGGGTCGGGTCCGGTCAGGAACGCTGTTGGGAAATTGCCCATCCTGCCCCTTTTCTTGCCTAAAAACCTAGTTCTTTATTTTATTTCAACCAATCCATTTTCTTTTGTTTTTTTATTAAAACTTATTCGATTAAAATCTACTTATAAGAAGAAAATCGGAAAAGAAGCTTTAAACATGTCCTATATAACATTTCAAGCCCTTTTGATTTTCATCGACCTTTACAACTCCTTAAGGCTCAAAATTCATTATCACTGATCTTATTCTCAGATTTTTGACTCGATGTTCTATTTTCTCTTTAACCTACAATGAGTTTAGAGTCAAAAGAAACTAGTCTTGCTTAATTTGACAGATTCGACTAATGTCACTTAGTAAATCATATCTTCTTTTTTGGATCAAATTTCAGGGATGAAACTAGTCTGATGTTCTTCACAATGACTCTGTATTAGCCCTATGATCAATCCAATTGGATCCTCAATTTACTCTTAAATATTACATCAGGTCTGATATGAGCACATGTTTGCTCGATTTTTTCGATATCAAGGTTCGGGTACCCTCTGAGCCAAAATGAGATGTCAACAGTGTCTTTGGTTGGAAAGAACTCTAAAGGGAATAGAATAAGGAATTCTAGTTCCTTTGAAATTGCATTTATCCAAACACTTCCATTACGAATACGAATTCTAGTCTAGAATAGATATCCGAAATTGTTAAGGAATAGTATTTCTTATGTCGGAGTAAGAAATAGCTATTCATTATAAGAAATAGATACAAATTGTCCAAATTGTAATTGATTATTTATGAAATTTTCAAATTTTGGCATTAGTTCCTCTACCCTTTAGCTGCCGCTTGAATTTAACCTTTGTTGCTACATTGGCCCTCTGCCACCACTATTAGCTTGCTGACGGCCTCCTCGAGCCTCCCTAAGCCTTCCTATGTCGTCTGGTGTCTCCCCTTGCAAGCTCGGGCTCTTTGATGTCATGGTTTCTGGAGCTTCTAGAGACATCTAACCCATGTTCGTGAGCTTACGAGTGCACCCGCCCGTGGGTCGCAAACCCTTGACAGCGCGAGCCCGGTGCTTGGCTCTCTCTCTCGCGCGGTTCAAGCTCCCTGAATCGCAACCTCTCGGATGGGTTCTACTCGGGCTTGCGAATCGAGCCCCGGTATTGGTTGTCCTTGAAAATTGGGCTAAAATACCGTTCTCTATATAATAACCTTTTTAAAGCGGAAAATTTTAAATTATTTCGATAGATACATTTTTAAAATCGTATTTTAAACAGCACTTTCAATTTTATATAGAAAGTGCATTTTAAAAATGAATTTTTTAAAATTGAAAGAGCATTTAATGGACTTTCTGTACAAAACTGAAAACAGATTTTCATAATACACTTTAAGCCCAACCTTAAATGGTCAGGCCTCACAGTGACGTGATGAGAAAAAATCAATTAAATTACTCTAATTAGTAATATTTAAGGTAACTATTTGGGTGATTAACACCAATTTGATAATATGTTACAATCTAATTAATATTTTCTCAAATTACATGGTTAAGTTGGATCATCTAAAAATTTCTCGAGATATCCGGATTTCGCCACTAAAGGGAGTTAGATAAAGGAGAAAAGTTGCTCCCTAATTCTTTTGGTGGGCATCCTAAAGCTGGGACAAGTTATGTGCCCCGACATGAATAAAATCTTCCCTATAAAATATAATATTTAGAAATTAAGATTTGATAATTTAGTTAATTTAATTGATATTTATAAAAAAAATTGATACTATTTGATAATTAAAAAAAATATAAAAAGACACCTGATTTCTTAATTGTCACTTGCTTAAATTCTAACTTAAGAAATCATTTTGATTAGCTTTATTTTTCCCATTTGTCACTCACCGATTTTCCGACGTAATGCCATTAATTTTCTTCGATAAGTACATGCGTGACATCCTTCATTTTTCGGACCTAATGCTGTTAATCTATTTTTTATTTTTGTTTTATTTTTTATTCTTTGTTGTAAATTAAATAATTTATATATTAACTTTTATAAATTGTACAAGAACTTTTTTATTACCAATATGAGTTTGTTAATATTGGAGGGTGAAAATGGTCCGGTTGGGTGGTTTTTTTTTGTAAAAATTATCGGGTCTCGACTTTTTAGACCAATTTTTTAAGTGTATAAAGCACACCAATAACCATTCAAGGGTCATAAAAACCGATTGTTTCAGATGCAATTCTTTTTGGGTGGCTTTTTTGGCCCCGATTTTCAATGCAAGAATAAGTTCAAATAATAAACACAACTTGAAACATGCAAAGTTAATGACGAGTTATTTATTGTAGTATTAAAATTTAAACATCATTTTTATATTAAGGAAATCGAGTGGGTTTTGTGGCCCCTCGATTTTACATGTGGGGCCCTACCTTTTGGTGCGAGTTTTCCTAAACCTCGAAAAGTGACCGAATTTTAAGGAGAGCTCCAAAAGGAGGTCTTCTTGGACCGGGTTGTGTATTTTTCGGGGGTTTTCGATTTTTATATTGTTTGTACTTGCACCCTAGTTGATATGATAAAGACATCTTCCCCTTAAATAAGGTTTAGTTTTTGCATGCTCCACATATAAAAATATTAAAATTTACAAAACTTAGAAAAATTTACGAATTTATGAAAAGTCTAAAAGGCTTTTGTAAAATAGAAAAAAATTCAAACATTATGATTTTCTTTCATTTAGAAAAAAATTGGAAATATTTTTGAGAAAAATAAAAGTTAAACATTTAAAAAATTTTCAAATTGTCACATAAGCCACATTTAATGGTATTAGTGAATAACTAATAGTTTATATCAAGATATTAAAAAAATCTTAAATGATCCTACCTTACAACGACATAATAATGAATAATTAATTAAATTAGTAATAATTAGGGTAATTGCTCGGGCAATTAATATTAATTTGCTCGTTTATCAAAATATGATTGGTATTTGTTGCGATAAAACTTGATAAGCAAGTAAAGCAAGCATGCAAGTATATATATTGCTCAAGTAATATAATGAGTAAGTAGGAGATCATTTTCACAAGGATCTAGTTCAATTAAAACTATGCAATAAACTAAACAATTAAGCAAAGTTAGGCAAATCAAATTTAGATGGGAAATTCAAAGAAAAGTAATTAGAAGAAATTAATTAGTTTTAATGAACCTAAGGCTCACATATTCCCTCAATCCTACTTCTAAATCCAAACCTGATCTCTGTATGCAATTGATTACGGTACTACTATCCTAGGGTTTTGTGTCTCATTGCCTACCTCTCAGCTTAATAAGAGTGTATTTCTAGGATGATACTAATCAACCTATCTCTAGGTAATTAATATTTAAAAAACCCATTGAGTTCAAACCCTAATATGAATATCAAGGGTGATCGGCTAATTTCTCGATACTTCTCACAAATAATCCAGACATCTCGGCGTAAATTATCGTAAGTTATACTATCTCTAGCATGATTTCAACTTTATCTCTCGAGTTCATCGAATCTGTTAATCCATCTAATTGAAGGCCAATCGATCAGAAAATATTAAGGACAAGAATAACATAAGTAGTACGGATGTAATCAATCACATATAAGAGAAAAAGGAAGAACTTAGAAAGTAGAAAAGAGTTTCATTGCTCGCCCTGGGAAATAGATAATTAGTTCATGATGAAATTAAAAGAAAATACCAAGAAAAGATTCAAATACATCATGACTAAGAAAAGGAAAGAGGAAAGAAAGAAAAACTCTGGAATGGTTCGAAGCCGATCTGTCGCGACCCCTCCCCTGTTTCCTTTGTTTTCCAACTTCTATCCAGCTTGGTTCTGTGGGTCAAGGTCCACCTTCTTGGCCCGGTTGATCCTATATTTTTTACCTACATCAATGAAAAGCCCGGAAGTACCAATATTTTTGAAAGAAAATTCGAATTAATTAATTGCAACTTGATTTCACTTAACTAAGAAAAAACAACCAATCATACAATAAAAACTCATAACAACTCAAACAACTCGCTAGAATTTAAGCTCGAAAATATGTTCAAATAAATATATTCATATAATTAGCAGTACTTTCTCATGCCATATAGTAAGGTAGGATCATCTAAGAATTTCTCATAAAATGTTACGTATTGGACATTTATTGTATCACGAAGGAAATTTTTAAATAGTCCTACCTTACAATAATGTGATGAGAAATTATCGGTTAAATTGTTCTAATTAGTAATAATTATGACAACTACTCGGACGGTTCGCACTAATTTACTAGTTTGTTACAATTTAGTTAGTATTTTCTTACGTGACATTGTAGGGTATGATCATTGAAGAATTTCTCATGACGAAGTGACACCTGTTAATTTTTTGCACCAAATTGTTACAACTTTTCTTAAAGAATTTGTGTTGTTGGGGGGTCAATTTTCATAATTGAGGGCTTAGAGGACACTAATTAGGCAATAATATGTACACAAAGCTTGATCATAATCTAAGGATTCTTTGATTAGTTTGGCAGGCTAGTTAGGTCAGGGAGAAAAGCTGCTCCTCATTTAATGTGAGCTTCCTTGAGGTTAGGTTAAGTAAGTTACCTTGCAATAAATCTTCCATATTAAAAGTTCTATCTCTTCCTATGTTAACAGATTGAATGAGGTGCGTAAAAAAATCTTAGATTGTCCTACCTCACAGGAGCGGTCATAACACAGACAATATTGACGTAATATATCAATCCAATTAAAATTCACAATTTGTATACTTGTTCAATTATAATTCACCATTTATAGTAGTTTCTTTTATATAAATATTTAAGAAAATTTTAGGATTCAGTTAATTATATATGTATAATTATTGATTAACTGTCAAGTTTTGATTGGACAAATATACCACGTCATTATTGACATGTTGTATAGTCGCTTCATCGAAGTCCTTCTTCATAGTGACGTGGTGAGAAAGGACTGATTAAATTATTCTAATCAGTAATAATTAATGGAGCTTCTCGGTTGATTAACTTCAATTTGCTCGCTCATCACAATTAGATAGACATTTTCTCACGCTGAGTGATGAGATATAATCACCTAAAAATTTCTCATGAGCTAGCTGCAAGACTGTGTTATGCAATCTCTTGAGCTGCTTAGAATCTCATTTCTCATAGTTCATTCAACATCCAACCACATTTATCTTTTTTTGGTATTTTCACTGTCATTCTCTTATTTTATCGATAATTTATATAAAAATATTGATTTTTGTTGCCAACCTTTTGGATTATTTAAATATTTCACCTAAACCTTTTTTTGGTCGATTCCAATCCTCAACATTTCAAGTGTTGTTGAGTTTGAATCCTTTAAATTATTTTTAATATTGCAAAAGGTGATTTGACTTTTTAATATTTAAAATATATTCTAATTGAAAATTAAAAAGAAAAGAAAAACCTTAATAGAAAGGGGGCTCATATTCGGTTATCACAGTCCCATGTCGAGTCACCGGCAACACTAGAGTCTGTCGATAAATTTCTGTGAGCATTCTAGAGTTGAGTCTCCACCAGCCACTTTCCTTTTAGATCGAAAACTTCTCCATTTTTACAACTATAAAAAATAATTTCTTGTAAAAAATATTTTTTTATTATTAAAAGGGGGAAACATCTTTCTTAATATTAAATTCAATGCAAAGAAATAAATTTAAATAATATTTAAAAGTTTAGATCATCATGGGCCGACCCAGCGCCCATCTCCGAGGGTTTATCTTTGCAGATTAAATGAATCATGTAAATTCGCTCAATCAGCCGTCGAAGGAACCCTAACTGAGATCGCTTCGCTTCACTTCGCTTCACTTCGCTCCGGTAATCTTGAAGTTCATCTTCTCTGTTAGCTCATATTCCATGCACCATTTTCTCTCCGGCGTCATGGTTTTCTCTGTTAGCTGTCTGTCTGCTGAGACACTATCCGAATCGATTTTATAATTGTGAAAATGAGCTAATAGCGACCTCAAGATTGAATTTTTGGACGGAGAAATGGAATTGATGATATGGCGGTCTGTGAAATTGTGCAAATGGTGTCCTTGTCTCCGCTTCGACTTCTTTTCATTGATGTATCATTGCTGATGTTCTTCGACTCTGCTTGCAAGGAAGGAATCTGTGGAGGATCTGCTGGAGGCATTGAAAAATGAGGTATATGGAGAGGTGAAAATATTTTTAGCACCATTTCAAAGAGCATTTTTAAAAGTAACACTATTTTATATCAGTTTGAAAAAATAGCACTACTATTTAAGGTTGTTTAATGAATTTTTTTTAATTCCCATCTTGCCCTTGTCATTTCAAAACCCTAATTCTTCTCCTTCCTGCTCAGCTCAGCCGTTCCTCTCCTTCCTGCTCAGCCGTTCGCCGATCATCTCCTGTGTCCCTGCTTGGCCTTCTCCGTCAGCCTCTGCTGGTCGCCGTTGGTCAGCCTCGGCTCCGCCTCTCCGCTCTGCCGGTCGTCTCCTCCCCTCCTCTCTCCTTGGTTCATCGGTCCTCTCCGCTCTGCCGGTTGCTCACCCTCGGCTCCACCCTGCTCGATCAGCGTCTCTTGCTCGCCATTGCTCTGCCTCGGCTCCATCCCGCCTCAACTCCGATCACTAAACCTTCGAGACCACGTCTTGACTCCGGTGACTACGAAGCTGCAGCCCTCACTCTTCTAGGACTCCAATCAAGCCTGAACCACCGAGCCCTAGCTTCCGATTCCCCGAAGATTTGACCCTCTCCACCGCCCACGGACTGGAGCCGACCATCCCGTTGAGCAGTGACATTTACAGGGTAGCAGCCCCCTGTCTCCTCTTCAAGCTTCCGATTGTCTTCTGCTCATCACCAAGTCGTCCATCGGATTCTTCTATCCCTGATGATCTGTTATTAGTTGCTGAATGTGTTGCCATTTTCTTGTTGTTCCCTTGTGTGATTGTGGTCGAAGATTAGACTGATTAGTGTATCTGGCCTAAATGGTCCAAACGATGGTTTGTCTGGCTACAGGCACTGAACATGATTGCCAAGATGCTCTTTTCCATCATTTGTCTGTTGCTGCTAATTTGTCCGAGGATTCCATTTGATTTATAACTTTGGCTTCTTACTCGAATCTTCTTCTCTTGTCACAATGGCTTGCTGATTGGTGTACCATCGAAGTTAAATGTCTGGCTGTAAGTTTGTGAGTTTCATAATAGCATCGCAGATTACACAACATTGGTTGAGTGTCTGATTAAGTGGCTGCTTCATTCTTTGCTGTTTCCTCAAGTTCTCCATGCAATTTTTTATAAGAATGAAGCTGTTTAAAGGCCATGGTTGCAGCAGTCCTTGTGCTCAATGATTTCTCTCATTTTCGATGACCGTTTCGAGGAGATTAGAGCCTTGGCGTGTTGGATTATGCAGTAGCTCTTTGCTACATATTTTCTCATGACTTTCATGTCATTTTGAAGGGAAATGGGACTGCATAGTATTTGTGGTTGTAGAAGCACCTTACTCGATGATTTCTCCCATTTTCGATATCGGTTTCGAGGAGATTAGAGCCTTAGTCTACAAATCTGTGCTGCTGCATTTTGCTGCATATTCCTCATGATTTTCATGTCATTTTGATAAAAATAAAGCTGCTTAAAGTTCAAAGTTGCAGCAGCCCCTTTGATCGATGATTTCTCCCATTTTCAAGATCGATTTCGGAGAGATTAGAGCCTTAGTGTACAAATCTGTGCTGCTGCACTTTGCTGGGAGTTTTCCTTTGTTTTCATGGCAATTTCGAAAGAAAATGGGGCTGTTTTGTTTATGTGGCTACTGCTAGTCATTGTTCGAGGATTTCTCATGATTTCGATCTCGCTCCTCGATGAAAATAGAATTGTTAAGTATCTATCATCGCAGCAACTACATACTCAGCATTTTTTTTATTTCCATATCCGTTTTGATTAAGAATGAGGTTCAAGTTGCATTTTACATTCAAGTTGTTTGGCTGAGGTATTTGTTTGCTCTTTTTTAATTGATCCCTCTAGTTTAATTAGGCCTTACCTCCCTAAGGATTAAGTTCCTGATGTACTTAGAAGATGTAATCAATTATTTTAAGGTCACCTGATGCTCCTTCAGAGTTGTGAGTTAATCATCATTGAGTTGCCATTTGCCTCTTTTCCTCTGGTTTCTGATGTTTGCCTCATGACCATGTATTCAGTTCAAAGGACAATGTTGAAATGAACATCACATGTGATTCCCATCAATCTCTTTTATTAATTCATCCCAATGGACAAACAATAAGTCAGCAATCCGACATAACACACGCACTCTTTTTGAAAACAACGGTGCACATGATCAATCCACCATTCAAAACATGCAAAACCTGGGGACTTTGTTCACCATTCGAAACTGCGCTCCGCCCACCATTAATCGAGGCCCATCACCAGCTCACCGCCCAAGACTGCTCGCCGCTGATTGCTCGCCACAAATAGGTCCCAAAATGTACATAGGGACTTTATTCTCGAGGAGTCTGAAATAGGTCCCGAAAAATCTTAAATAAGTCATGAGAAATTGTATACTGGTCAAGAGAAATATCAAATAGATCCCGAATTATACATGGGGATTTTGTTCTCAATGAGTCTGAAATAGGTCCCGAAAAATCTTAAATAAGTCATGAGAAATCTTACACTGGTCAAGAGAAATCTCAAATAGGTCTCGAAATGTACATCGGGATTTTGTTCTGAGAAGTCTAAAATTGGTCCCGAAAAATATTAAATAGGTCATGAGAAATCTTACACTGATCAAGAGAAATCTCAAATAGGTCCCGAAATGTACATGGGGATTTTGTTCTCAAGGAGTTTGAAATAGGTCCCGAAAAATCTTAAATAGGCCCCGAAAAATTTTACACTGGTCAAGAGAAATTGCAAATAGGTCCTGAAATGTACATGAGGACTTTGTTCTCGAGGAATCTGAAATAGGTCACGATAAATTTTACACTGGTTAAGAGAAATCTCAAATAGGTCCCAAAATGTATATCAAGACTTTGTTCTAGAAGAGCCTGAAATAAGTCCCGAAAAATCTTAAATAGGTCATGAGAAATCTTACACTGGTCAAGAGAAATGTCAAATAGGTCCCGAATTATACATAGGACTTTGGTTTTGAGGAGTCTGAAATAGGTCTGGATAGTTACTAAATTGATTAAAAGAAATTTAAGATAGGTCCTGAAATGCACAGAAGTGCTTCTTCGGTATGTCCGAAGTAACATACATAGTTTGCTACCAACGATCACGAGAAAGTCATGTATGTGCTTCTTCGGTGTCAGGTAAGCCTATTCTCATTGGACATGTTTGTCTGTTATGACTTGTTTACTGACAAATCTTGCATCGACGAAATAGGTACTGTTAAAAAAGGCCCCGAAAATTTTGAAATATGTCCTGAAAAATCATGAATAGGTCATGATAAAGTCTAATTAAGTACTAATAAATAGGTCCCGAAAAATTATGAATAAGTCCCAAAAAACCATGAATAGGTCATGATAAAGTCTAATTAGGTACTGATAAACAGGTCCCGAAAAATTATGAATAGGTCCCGAAAAATCATGAATAAGTCCTGAAAAATCATGAATAAGTCCCGATTAAGTCTCGGCGACTGGGATGCTTTTCACTGGGACAATAACACAAAATACCTCAACACGCTTCAATACTTTTAGTGGAATGGTTAGGTAACAGTGATGCCCGTGCTCCGGTATAACTCCCGTGCTCCGGTGAGGGAGAGACGATGACGCCCGTGCTCCGGTGACGCCGGTGCCCGTGCTCCGGTGAGAGAGAGAAAGGTGAGAGAAATAGATAGGAGAGAAAGGAGAGAGAGATAATGGAGGGAAATGGCTGAAAATTTTAAAATGAAAAGACCCCATAAGGGTATTGTAGTCTTTCACTACAAGGAGGTGCTAGTTTTTCAAATGTTTATAAACTAGTGTTACTCTTAAAATGAAGTAGAGGAGCAATGCTATTTTTGATTATTAACCCGTATATGGAATGTAGATTCTGAGTCATTGTCTAGTGAAGCTGCATTTAATCTTCCTTTCATATATTACAAGAAATCCATATACAAGGAAAATACAATCAATTAACTTAAATTTTTTCATTGGTTAATATCACCACTTAAGCGTTATCACGTAATAATACTGTTACTTACTAGATTTTCCGTACTATAGAGGTTCGTTTATTTCTACGTAGTAATTAGTTTTTACTTTCCTTTTTTTTTTTTACAGTTGACCTAATTCTTGGTGCTCAAAAAAGACACAATATACCCGCGTGAATTCATTTAGTTCCATATGTCTTTTTATTAATTATGTATGAAATTCGAATCTTATAAATGAAAATATTTATAATTGAAAGAGTCAAACCTGTGGTCAATATCAAGAATTTACACAGAAAAACAGGGACACGAGGAGTCCGCTGGCGATAATTAAATTCAAAAACTCTTAATCCTAAATCGATAATTTAAAAAAATCCTTTTCCAATCGTTTTTCACATCCTCGTCACTCCATTTCTTATATATCTATATATACACACTTTTTTTGTCTTACAAATATATTATATGACAGTGTTTATGTTACGTCATAAACTAACAAAATTGAGTCATCGCAAGATATTTTTAAAAAAAATTCTAAAAATAAAAAATAACCCATTTATTAGTTTGTAACACGAGTTAAACACTGTCACATGATATATCTGTTATATGCCGGAATTTCTCCCCTCAAACACCATATTCTTCTTCTTCTTCTTCGAGTAATTGATCGTACGCTCAGGAAGGCAAGAGAACATCTATATAATCCCTTCGCCCTCTCGACCTCTCCTTCAACCTTAACGTATTAAGTGCCATTAGCCTAAGCCTGTCCTGATCTCTCCGGTATCGATTTTCACTCTCGAGGTACAAAAGTTCGTGTGTCGTACATACCGTCTCCCTTCGAATGCACCGGCAGGTTGAACAGTCGATTTGACATCTGAGACTACAGGACTGGTCCTGTAGCGGCCGAAAAGCGTACCGTTTATCAAGCCGGCTCGGAAGAGTTTCTCGTCCACAGCTCCTGCCGTTTTTCAATTTCTAATCGAGGTAGACTGATAGAGCATGTGGGTGTGTCAGTGCTCACTGTTTTGTCTTCCTGGCTCTTTGTTTTTTGCAGGTAACTGTGTAGACTGGGTTATAAATAAAAGGAAGATTGCATACACGGATTGATTGGCATTATTCAGTTAGGGATATGTGGAAGCTCAAGGTGGGAGAAGGTGAGAGTGATCCTTACTTGTTCAGCTTGAACAACTTCACGGGGAGGCAGACATGGGAGTTCGATCCTGAGGCCGGGACAGCGGAGGAGCGGGCCAAGGTCGAGGCCGCCCGCCAGAATTTCTATGACAACCGCTTCAAGGTCCGCCCCAGTTCAGACTTGTTCTGGCGGTACCAGGTGAGTGAACAATTTTGCCTGACCAATACTTCATATCCGTCTCATCCGGCCGGTCTCCCTCCCCCCAAAAAAAAGTCGGGTTTTCGAGTCGGTATGTGATGCATATGGGAATATGCTTTAAAAAGAATTTCAAGAGCTCGATCATATTGGTGTGACTTGTGAACCCGCTCTTATTCTTCAGAAAACCTCAGACCTTGTGCACGTACAGACTTTTTAACATCAGACCACCATATACGATAAGAAATGAATCGATAAAAGAGAATCGAACTATAAGAGCATGTCTGGATTGTGGTTAAGTAAAAACAAATTACGGAAAAAGTTGGAATTTTACATTGCATTTAACGACATTTGAACCTAAATTTTAGTGGAATTTGCTTTTTACCCGATGGACTCTCTTGTCGGGCTCGAACGTTTTGCCTGTAGAGACCTCACGTGGTTTCAAGTTGGCAATGTAGTTTTACATGGGACCCACCACCGAAAATTTTTGAAAATGACAAGACGCCCACTTCTTCGTCTTACGTGCAAGCAAAAAGGAAGGATTGTGAGGACACTTTTGTAAATGTCATAACTTAAAATATTATTTTTTTATTACTCTTCCAACAATTTAAAAAATTTACCAAACACAATATTATTAACTTTTTATATAATTTAACTTTCTTCTATAATCTAACAATTCTTAAATCAAATGCCACTTCGAGTAAGCGGATGAGTGGATCTTATTTACGAAGGATGAGTAATAACCACTTAGGCTGATGAAAGTTTATTTTATGTAATACTATTTTCAAGATGACTTTCGACATTCTTTTTCACTTTTTGCTAATCGAAATCGAAATTTTTAGATTTAAGCGAGTTTTTTTTTTTAAAGATTTTAGTTAAGATCTTTCTATTTTGCCACATAATTTCCTTCACATAAATTGATTAATTGGCTAATTTCTTTTAGTTTATAACACTGTGAAGCACTGCTAATGTGATATACAGGATAAGGTATTTTGCCTTTTTTCCCTCAAAAGGTAATTGCTCTATGTTACAAGTGAAAAGAGAAAAAGATACTTTTAGTCCTTAACATTTTATATTTTTATCATTTTCATCCTAGATTTTTAATTTTTATCATTCGTGTCCTCAGCCTTTTGAGTGTTTGTCACTTTGGTCCTACTATTACTTTTTCCATCCAAAAAAAGAATATTGCATCCAAAAATCCATTTTTCAACAAAAATATTTATCAAAAAAGTATATTCCGTCCATGATTAATGAAATATTGTTTCCTAACAGGTGCTCCTTTAAAAATTAGAACTCATTTTTCTTAAAATAAGTCATGATTTTATAATGATAATAACTATAAATTAATTTTGAATCGGAATGTGTCTTAATTTTGAAGGTGATATGACTATTAATAAAACCTTACCGATACTTTATATTTTCATTTGTTTTCCCCTTTTTATTTTATTTGAAAAATATTTTTTTTGTATTGAATATGCTTTTTTGGATGAAAAAAGTAATGGTAGGACCAAGGAGATAAAAACTTAAAAGATTGAGGACATGAATGATAAAAAATAAAGTTTTAGGATGAAAATAGTAAAAGTGTGAAATGTTGATGATTAAAAGTGTTATTTACCTGAGTGAAAATGGTTCGAGTTGGATAATTTTTTGTTGTAAATTGTCAGGGCCCGATTATTCGAGTTAATTTTTTCAAGACTAAAAACCATACCGAGAACCATTTAAAATATTAAAAACAAACCACCAAGTGTCGTTTTTTTTCCGATTCCGATTTTTACTATAACTAGGAAGAGGACCGCGCTTTGCAGCGGGCCAGACCATGCCAGTGAGGATTCAAACAATGAGTCGTAGGTTCGACAAATTTGATCGTGACCATATAATATTAAAAGATATCGAAATCGAGATTTAAAATGAGAAATTGAAGGAACTTTGTACTGGACTAATAGGATGAATTGAGGAATTAGGTGACGAAAAGATAATATACACGTTAGTATCATAGAGATATTTTTTGCTTGAGAAATGGAATATTAAAAGATTGCAAAGGTTAAGTAAGAAAGAAATGGATCGTTTTTGAGTTTCAACATCCCTAATGATGAAATTTGGTAAGAGTCAAAAAATGTAATTGCACTTTTATTTTAATAAAGAACAAAAGGTATTAAAAAAAAAAAGGGAACGATCGAACAGTGGTGGTTGGAAATGAATAAGGCAATGGTAAAAATAGAGAGCAGAGTTGCCCAGGCAAGGGTCGAACGTGGACCTCTTGCATGGAAGAGCATAAAGCAAACCATTGAACCAGCTATCCATTTGATTACAACACTCAATCAGATAATATATATTAAAAATAATTAAGAGGGAGACACGTGTCGCCAGTAGCTTGAAGTGCACCAGCTTTTATATATAGTATAGATAACACAAAATGAAATGTAAAATTGGTTATAATAAATAATTATTATTAAGTATTGATATTTTAATTATTAATAAGCCAATTAACGTAATATAGACCAAAATTTAGATTTGCAAATGCAAAAATTACTAATCACTATCAAATCTATTAACCGTATAAATTATTAAGTACGATAATTTATTTTTGCATGAATTCAACTGGTCTCGAGGTAATCTCTTGCTGACACCCGTACTCTCCAAATTGCACTCGGGAGATTTGAGGATCCCATACAATCCCGATCTTGTCCAAAGGAAGTCCCGACAGCTTTACGTCAGCGTGGGAGGATGCGAAGGGAGAGAGAATTCTGCTTCCGGAAAAAGAAAGAGAAAAAAGAAAGAAAGTTCCATTGCAGAATTAATAAGAAAACATTAATTAAATTATTTTAATTAATAATAATAGCAGTTACTTGAATGAATAATATTAAATTATTTATTTATTATATTTTAATTGATTTTTTAAGGTATTATTATCTTACTTTATATTTCTATGGAGGTGAATAGAGGATGAATAGAGGAGGAAAACTTTTCTTTATTTTGATAGTTCTATTTAACGAAGGGAAAAGAGAATGGAGGGGAATTATTCATAAAATTAGGGTTGAAGGGAGGTGAAATGTATAATAAAAATTTATCTTTAAAAAATTACTAAATTATCTATTTTATGAGATTATTACAAAAACTTTAATCTCATTTCTCTTTATGTAAATTGAAAACGAGTTATCATCTCTCTACTTTCAAATTCCTAGTCTTATGTTATTTGAGGTGTTATAATATATCGAATATTTAATTAAAAGTTCTTTTTGTTAAAATTAATTTGAATGTGTAAACGTTCTACTGACCCACTTCAAGTATATACTTGATGATATACTCAAGTACAACATATACTTCGACAGGTGAATACAAGAAAAAAAATCGTAGTCAAGTTTGATGTGAAAGGGGTATTTTGTCTATCAATTAATAGTCATACGTATATGCGGTTAATGTTTTCTTCCTTTTCTCATGTTATAATAAATTCAAATAAGATAAATATTTCTCATCCGTTATCATCCATTCCCCTTCATTCACCCTCATCTAGACATAGCCTAAGAGTTTTCCACTTCTGCAAGCCTCAGGAAAAAAGAAAGCTATATGACATCACATCTATCATAAGTTAATAATTGTCAAATATACCAGTAAAAAAAATAGTTACATATATCTGATAAATCATACATGCAATACTGATGTGTGAATACATATATCTACGTACTTATATATTATTATGAATTAATGAGATACATTTATTTCTAGAATTTTTTTTTTTACTTTAGCTTTTTATAATGGCTGTTAAAGTGGTTAAATTTACCATGTAAATACATCACACGAGTAGACTCTTCGGTGGAATCCATTTAAAAATTTACCCTTTCATCCATCTAATATATTCGATATTCTAATGTTATCACCATATTTTAATTTATTACAACTGGTACCTCATACTTCGCTAAACCTTGAAATGGTTACCCGTGCTGGAATTGGGAGAGCTCAAGCTAGGGGTGTAAGTAAAAAAATTAAAAATTTAAAAAATCAAAAAAATTGGCCGAACCCGAATGAAAAAATAATATATATGGATCCCGTGATAAATTTAAGGAGGTTTTCAAGGTGGAAAAAACCGGACCGTAAAATTCGTGTCCCGATCCGGAAAACTCGTCAAGACCCAAAACTAAATCGAAAGTTATGTTATATTTTTATTATATGTAATAAATCATTTTATTATTAAATTTTAACAATAAAAATGATATATTTGATATATTAAAACTTGAATCTTGAATTATATTTATGTTTTAATCTTTTTAATGCACTAAAATATTCATAATTAGTATTTCTTATTTATAATAATGAATTTTATTTTATTATTTTTATATTTAATATATTGTTATATTAAAAATTGGAGCCTGAAAAAACTAAATTCAAAGTGGGTGATTTTTATAACTCCTAAGCAATTCTCGGTATAATTTTTTAACTTAAAAAATTAGATCGATATAAATCCAGACCCTATAATTATTAAAAAAAAAAAAAAAAAAACTGACCAAACCGCTCCGTTTACAACCTTGCCGTCCGCTAACTGAATTCTTTTCGCGGATGATAATGGGTGGGTTCAGTTTCTGAGGGAGAAGAATTTCAAGCAGACGATCCCGCCGGTGAAGATCGAGGACGGCGAGGAGATCACGTATGAGAAGGCCACCGCCGCTCTCAAACGATGCGTCAACTTCTGGGCTGCCCTGCAGTCCGACCACGGCCACTGGCCTGCGGAGAATTCGGGCCCCAGTTTCTACTTACCCCTGCTGGTGAGGCCCGATTGCTTCCTGTCGTCCATGATTTTCTTCGACAGGATCGTATCCTGATCGGTCTTCGTAATTTCATCTACTGAAATGGTCGTGTAGGTTACGAGTCTGTACGTGTCGGGGCATCTCAACACTGCGTTCCACGCCGAGCATCGTAGAGAAATCCTTCGCTACATTTGCTATCACCAGGTACCAGATTATAAGACTTTTCCAATGTTTTCTTGTCCTGATAACTCAGCAAAATGTTTATTCTCTTCATCTGATCTATGTTTTGTGCTGGACTCGATTTGAATTGTAATTTAAGAAACGATATTTGGTGATCTAGAACGAGGATGGAGGCTGGGGATTGCACATTGAGGGGCACAGTACCATGACCGGGACGGTCCTAAACTGCGTCTGTATGCGTCTTCTGGGAGAAGCACCTGATGGGGGTCTTGACAATGCCTGTGATAGGGGAAGGAAGTGGATTCTCGATCATGGCGGTGCTGTGGCCACTGCCTCTTGGGGGAAAACATGGCTTGCTGTATGACCTTCGGTCCTGTTTCAAGGTTGCTTATGAAATTGAACACTAGTTGCACAGTGTGTGTTGATGACCCTATTCGTTTTTCTAATAGATAATTGGTGCTTATGATTGGGTGGGGTGCCACCCAATGCCCCCTGAGTTCTGGGTCTTCCCTTCAATCATGAACCCAGGTTGATGCTGCTTGTCCTTGCTTTGATTTTACCTAAGGAGATTGTGAATCTTTTAATGTAATTGTTTGGTAGTTCTCATTACACGAAATTCATATGCAGCTGAAATGCTCTGCTTCTGCCGCTTGACATACATGCCTATGTCCTATTTATATGGTAAGAAGTTTGTTGGGCCAGTCACACCCCTCATTCAGCAGATTAGACAAGAGATCTACAATGAACCATATGAAGAAATCAAATGGTGGAAAGTTCGCCATCTATGTGCTAAGGTGGGTTCTCTTTAACTGGTTGGTTCTTAATCATACCGTGCAGGAACACAAAATTCATTGTATGATTATTGGTAATGGTTCAGGAGGACACATATTATCCTCACACACTAGTGCAAACTCTCATGTGGGATGTCCTGTACTTTGTTGCTGAGCCTCTTCTTTCACGGTGGCCCTTCAGGAGACTTCGGGAGATAGCCCTCAATAAGACAATGGAGCACATCCACTATGAAGATGAGAATAGCAGATACATCACCATTGCTTGTGTGCAAAAGGTATTGGATTGATATCTTCAATGTGCAACCCAGCATAAACTTAACTTCCTCAACCCATTATGACTTCATTCCTCCAAATTTTGTAGTCATTAATGATGCTTGCATGCTGGGTTGAGGATCCAAATGGTGAAGCCTTCAAGAAGCATCTTTCCCGACTTGCAGAATATGTGTGGGTTGGAGAAGATGGAATTAAGATGCATAGCTTCGGCAGTCAGGTTTGGGACTGTAGCTTCAGCCTTCAGGCTTTGCTTGCAAGCAACCTTATTGATGAAATTGGACCTGTACTCAGAAAAGGACATGAATTCTTGAAGAAATCTCAGGTATAAATTTGTCGATCAAACTTCTATTTCTTCTCGACCTATTTAACTTTCGAGGCTGTAACAATACCGTCAATCCATGTAATGATTCGGCAGGTTGACCGGAATCCCTCTGGCGACTTCAAGAAAATGTTCCGTCACATTTCCAAAGGATCATGGACTTTCTCAGATAAAGACCACGGGTGGCAAGTCTCTGATTGCACAGCAGAAAGTTTGACTGTCAGTCGATTCTCATTCTGGTTGAGAGTATGAATTTAGAGTACCCTAAAGAAATGTTGTCACCTTAGTTTCTTGCCTGCAGTGTGTGCTCCATTTTGCCATGATGCCGTCGAAAATTGTTGGTCAGCAAATGGAGCCTGAGAAAATATATGATGCAATCAACATTATCCTCTCTCTGCAGGTAAATTTTTACAACTTTTAACTTACAGAAAAAATAGACCTTTCTGTTCAGTGAAACATGTGTATTTGCTTCTGGCACTGAACACCGCCAATTTTGAACTAAATTCAGAACAAGAATGGTGGTGCATCTGTTTGGGAACCGTCGGGAGCTGGATCTTGGTTGGAGGTACATCACTTACAGTCCACGACATGGAACTCACCCTCATATTCAAACAATTCATGCAAAACTGCATTTTCTTGGTAAAAATATTGTCTTTGCTCACAAATCTCTCCTGTATCTTTACTTAGTGGCTCAATCCTGTGGAGTTCCTGGAGGACCTCGTTGTCGAGCACGAGTAAGTTGAGTTACACCCTTCCTTTGTGTATTCTTTTACCTATATTTATTCCTCACACTTGGTGTATACTCTTGTTCTTCATGTAATGCTCAATGCCAGGTATGTGGAGTGCACTCCATCTTTGATCAAGGCACTGGTCTTGTTCAGGAAGCTGTTCCCAGGTCATAGAAAGGAGGAAATTGACAGGTCCCTCATCAGTGCCTCTCAATACATACAAGATGTTCAAAAGCCCGACGGTTCATGGTACTTTTAGAAAATCTTGTAATTCTTTATTCCTCATTGAAATGTCCAACAGCGCAACAAATAAACTAAGCTTGGAATTGTCAACAAAATCCCACAGGTATGGGTACTGGGGAGTTTGTTTCTTGTACGGTACTTGGCTTGCTCTCGTGGCACTTGAAGCTGTTGGAAAGACTTACGACAACTGTGAAGCTGTTCGTAGAGGTGTCGAATTCCTCTTGAAGGCACAGAACAAGGACGGTGGTTGGGGAGAGAGCTACCTCTCATGCCCAACAAAGGTTTACAAGCCACTGGGCCGTACCAATTTGATCCATACTGCACTGGCTATGATGGGTTTGATACATGCTAGGCAGGTCCGTTCTTGCACTGCTTCTTTTGACCCTTACATTTGAAAATGAATAGAAGAAATTGAAATCTGACACCCACTTCTCTGATCAGGCTGAGAGAGATCCGACTCCCCTCCACCATGGTGCCAAGATACTAATCAACGCACAGTTGGAAGATGGAGATTACCCTCAACAGGTATGTGTGCGTTGTAAAATATTCCTTTTAGGAATTGAATCCACATCAGACAATTAATAAAAATGTTGCTAGTTTATAAGAATAATCAAGAAATGCCCCTTGTAAACTTAGATTTTAGGTGAATATGAGTTCATCATGCCCAATGGATATTTTATATGGTATGATAGCCAATTATTACACCATGTCAAGTGGCATGAAACTCATGGTCATTGAAAAGTCCGAGACCATCAGAAAAATAATATTCGGCTTGAGTTCACTTATTGAGGGTGAGTTCAATTAAAGGCAGGTGTTAAGTATTGAATTCTACATTAGGCAATTAATAAAAATGAGCCTGATTTTATAAGAAGAATCCGGAATCACCACCTGTAAAAATAAGCTATTAAGTGGATACGAATTCAACTTCTTTTAAGCTCAGTAGATATTTTATAATTCATTACTGCAATTCGGAACTCAGATTACTAATTGCGAGCTGTGCCTTTTGTGCACTAGGAGCTATTGGGAGTTTTCATGAGGAACTGCTTCCTCCACTACGCGGCCTACAGGAACATCTTCCCCTTGTGGGCATTATCGGAGTACCGTAGGCTCGTTCCTCTTTCTCGAAGTTGATAATTGTGTATAGGTGCAAAGAATAACTTATGCAGGTGCAAGCCTTAGGAATCACAGGTTTCCTTGCTGTAATACCCGTTTGACATAAACCCGACAATTGCTCGCATGGCAGAGAAGATGGTACTAGCCCTTGCACTTCAGGCAGAGACCTCCTCAATGCTTTAGTTTGAAGCCGAATTTCTGTGAGAAGTGTGAATTTTTTCTGTGAAGAGTGCGAGTTCTTTCATTATAATAGAGATCATGTGTTCCTTCTTCCTTCGTGTCCACTTCCCTTTGGCAATTCAAATGTTTCTCGACTTGTAAGATATTCGAGATTCCCTGACCTTGAAGTGGATTGGACTAGAATCATTGATGTGGGGACCTTGACAAGAGGTATTGTCCTTTTTGAGAGGAGGCATGATCCATACAACTATACTGTTGATAAGATGTCTCTTGAGAAAAAAAGGGTATGCCTAAACCTTTTAACGAGCTTACTTTGCCCATTCCTCTCTTATGTGAGATTAATATCCATCACACGTCGTGGAAAAAAGAGGTTAAAACTTGGTTTAACTCTCAACGAGAGTATCAATAATGCGGATGAGACTTGAATCGTCAACATAGAAGCTCTTAAAATAGTCGAAGTGAGCTCTTTGGAAGGTTTATGTATACCTTGTTCGTTCAAGAGACACCTTTTCAATAACAAAATTGTACAGGCTGTGCTATCGCTATTACTATCCAAAGCGGACAATACCTCTAATCGAAACCCTCCATGTCGACAATTCATATCGCATCCACATCAAACCCAATTTGGAACCTCTTAGTCACTAATGATGTTGCATTAATCTCATCTCAAGTGAATAGGACGTGCGGCAATTATTCCGAAAATAGTTTACAAGGTCAAAAGTTCAATTTATCTATTGAACATGTAACCCTTGATAAGGTCATCCATACATAGGTTAGTGGGATGATCATAAACGTAGGTTAATAAGTTCCTATTATAAAATATATATGGGTGTTTGTGTATAGACGCGCGCACATAAAGTGCCGACCCGGTCATGCTCTGGCAGGTATATCCATAGATTTGGTAAGACATATCCACTTGCAAGTACCATAAAATATTTGCCATCTCCTGTATCTTCTGCTGACCTCCTCCTCCACCTTCCATCTAATCGGAACCCCAAAAGGGTGGCCGGAATCAGCCTGGACTGGAAGCGATGCCGGATAAGTACCCTCTGATCATAGCCATGAAAGGCCACCCGGGGACCGGAAAGTCGACTCTAGCCAACCACCTGGCCTCATCCCTCGGACTCCCGCTCATCGACAAGGATGATATCCGGGACTCGACTTTACCGGTTGAGGAGGCGCTGGGGCCGGCCCCATCCGCATCCCGTCTCCTCAACGACCTCTGCTACGACGTGATGTGGCGGATCGCTGCCACCCAGCTCCGCCACGGGCTAGGCGTCATCGTCGACTCCCCGCTGTCCCGACGGGCCCACCTGGACCGGCTCGTCGGCCTGGCGACGGCCCACCGGGCTAGGCTCTTCGTCGTGGAGTGCCGACCCGGGGACGAGGCCGTGTGGAGGATGCGGCTCGAGGGCCGGGCTGCCGCCAGGGATGACGGCAGCGGCGGCGCCGGCTGGCACAAGCCGTCCACATGGGGGGACATCGAGAGGCTGCTGGAGGGCTACGGCGGGTGCACAGAGTACGATGTCGGAGATGTTCCAAGGATCGTGGTGGACACCACGGAGCCCGGGACTGGGATTGAGGACATGGCCTCCGTGGTGCTGGAGTTCATCGTCTCTAGCGGCGGTGACCTTTAGAAAGTCAGTCAAGTAAGGAAAAAGATTTCCGTTTGAACTTTCGGGAAATTCTGTGGTGATTTTCTCTGAACCGTTTTTCCTTCTTCATTTGACGATGTTAGCTCGTTGAGTAACGTGAGTAAATAATAATTCATAATCAAATTTAAAAGAATGTAAAAAAATCGATTTGGGGATAACTGAATTAGAACCAGCTATATTTTAGTGTAAATTTTTAGTCAAAAATGGTTCGGTTAATAGATTTGAACCGAACCATAACCGGTTTTAGTATAATAAATAATACAACAATACAAAAATATAATACAAAACCAGTTCAGTTCAGTTCAATTCGAAACCAAGATTTGAACCGTTTTCAAAGCCAATTCAATTTGGATCTAACCGGTTTAACTGAACCAAACTATTTTAAAATCTATTTGATTCGAGTCTATTAATCGAATTGGTTTAAATCAATTTGGTTATTTCACACAAACCAGTTAAAGTTCATGATTGCTATGTCGAACCGGTCCTTTTGACTCGGTTCGGGCCTTCAACTAGTTTTTGCACACTGTAATCATATTGTGGTAAATAAATAAATTAATATTACTCAGCTAACTAGTCGCCTTAATTATTATTAATCAAAAATTTTAATTTACTCACTGTGTCATGTATGGCCCATCTAAGATTTTTGCCTGCACGGCGTTCAAAAATTTGACAGTTTCCAACTGACCCAAATTCAAACAAATCGATCTGCTTAAAAAAAGAAGTGTCGAATAATTTAAATCGATTGGCAGGGATATGAACGAAACTTCTTTCCTTTTAAGCTATCTAATCGTGAATAATGGGGCGTCCAACGGAGAAATTCTTCAGGAAAGCGATCATATCATACAGGCGATGCGAACGTAATATATATGTTAAATTAAAATTCAAGATCTATATATTTGTATAATTCACAATTTATAATATTTTTAAATATTTTTTTTACTTTTTATATATTATTTTTAATTAGATTTTATTATTTGTTTAAATTTTTTATATTTTTAACGAATTTTTAGGATTTAATAATTTTAACTGTATAATTATCAATGATGTGTCAAATCCTAATTAGACAGATATGTCACGTCAACATTGTCTACATGTTATTTCCGTTCCATTGAAGACTTTCTCTATCCAAGGGTACCTACTTTTGGAGGAAGTATTGTGTGTTATAGATATATCGTGTAACAGTATTTATATAATATTATAAATGAATTAAATTTAATTATTTATAATATCATTTTTTAATACTAAAAAATTATTCTAAAACTACTAAATTTTTTAGTTGACGGTACCATAAATACAGCTGGCATATCTTGTCACACAGAAACTCTCTGCTGCGTTTGCTCCTGGATAAGGATAGTGATAAGGTAATGATGGCTGCAGCGTCGGTTCAATTCGAACCGACAATTTTCTGGCTCAGTCAGCAGACTTGCCATTGCCATACACTGTATAGGGAAAAAAAGGTTATTATTCAGGAAAGTTGTACAAAACCTTCCTGGAGAGATTCTCGTCCTTCGTCACAAGGCACGATTCACGTAATCACTGTTGGCATTGAATTGAATGAGAAATTATTCTCATAAATTAAAAAATATTACATCTGAGTTTAAGTCCAATTAAATGAGAAATCGAAGGAATTTTGTATTAAGATTAAGTTCATGAACTTAATGTTTGTGAGTTAGATTTAGAAAAGTCCATGAAGGGCCCAGACTTATAAGGCCCCATACAGGAAATGGTGAAAACTTAATTCTACATCGATTAGGGATGGCGATTTCAAAGGGTTTATAAGTTAAGAGTGGTCTTATAATGAGTAACTACTTCAACTACAGTAAATGACTTTCTCGCAGCTCCCGCCGTTGGCCTCGACGATAAGTAAAGAATTTCCTTTATTTGATTGTTATTGTAATTCGAATCTTATCTTAATACTATTCTTCTTCTTCTCGGGTAAGGTCTTTCTTATACAAATTTGTGCCTATAGAAAGAAATCGAATAAAATTATTTTTATAATACTTTATTAAATTTCGGCTTGCAATCACACTACATCAAGTATTTTTTTTATAAAATCTAAAAAAGTAATTAAAATAATTTGCTTGGGGTGGTATGACACTGCTTCCTCTTAAATAAAATTTCGGATTCGAGTTTTATAGCCGAAGAGAAATTACCTTAAAAAGTTTTTAGCCCTTAGTTATAGCTCTGGTACCTGGAAATGGACTGCAACACACTGTAATTCAACACACCGGTCAGGAAATACGCTCAAGAGTGGCACTAGGAGGAGATATTCTTGTATGTCTGGGATATCAGGTCGGAAACGTTCGATAGTGTCACAATTCAATAGAAATTAGCCACATCGGCATATTCACGAGAGAGAATTTTGCCAGTAAAACACAAATTCATGTATTAAGAAATGAAACCTCTAAGAACTTAAATAAAACCTAAAAAAATCTAAGGAACCCTAAAAACTCGTGATTTTATAATGCTTAACATCGTTTTCCCCATCTCATTAATTGTCAGGGCGGGTCAGATCCCGCTTCACAGAGGCTTAGCATCAAAGGGTCGCGTGCGACTATGGTGGACATCGGGGTCAAGCGAGACAGTGTCGATGTCTTGTCGAGAGGCTCCAACCCGAGCTACAAGCGCTCCAGAAAGCCATTACAAAACACGAACATTCGTTCATTCTTCCTCCCTTTTATTCCTCTTCTTTTGCCTGTCCTAAAGGAGAGAGTCTTCCGGCGCAGCAGCTAAATGCATCGGCATGGTATACATAATCCGTCCGATATCCGTAATTGTTTTTCTTGACGTGTTTGTGCATTTGCGCCCATGGCGTACCCATTGTAAATAAGACTTTTTCTTCCTAATGAGAAGTGCATGACGTTTTATCATATGACACGGTGTGACAGTGATCAACATTGGGGATAGGGCAGTGCTGCTTCCTGAAGTGCACGGAGGAGATTGTGAAGTTCATAAATGACATGCTAGACGTATTATATATTAAAAAGGGCAGTGCTGAGGAGCGCAAGTTGAAGAAGATGCAGTTCATGGAGCTTCCAGAGGATGTTCAGGCGGTGTTCTACAAGGACATGACTGAGAACATGGTGGCTGCAGCCTCCTCAACGACTTCGTTTTGCCTCGTCCTCGTGATCGTCTCCGAGGGACAGGACAATGGAGCAAGATTAAGACTAGGCTTCAGAGTTAGACGGAGATTCGATTTCTCATTCTTATCCATCGAGTAAGCAAGGAATGTTTGTGCAACAATGCCGCACGTAGTTGTCTACATTCCACGAAGGCAGTGCACTACATGCAGGGCTGGCAATTCCATCGTACAGCGCTTGAACTAGCGGTGACATAAATTGAATAAAATTCAATCATTTTAAAAAAATTTTATAAAATCATCTTTATCGCTGAATATTCAGTACACTTGAAATATTATCGATTAATGAATATGAAAATTCGAACATTATTTAAGAATGTGCTACAATCGAGAAAAAAGAAAGTGAATACCTGATATGGGTTTACCTCCATTTCAATGGAGGATGAGAGAGAGAGAGAGGAGGTCGTAGTGTTCTGACCTGGGCACCGTATATTTATTAGAGTTGTGCATGAGTATATAGTAGACTTGAAATCGATAGAAATATTTCAATACTTGAATCAAACGTTCGGTAAATGTTAAACACCAGTACCAAGGGGGATTGGGCCGAGTGGTAAGCAGTTCGCGCCGCTTAAGGAGGTCTCAAGTTCGAGACCTTACGTACGCAGACACCCCCTCGAGACCCTCACCGGCCATTGTCAGGCGTACAACCCGGGACGACCAACGGATTAGTCAAGTATGGTTGGCTGAAAGATACCGTTTCACCGCTGGTGGAACCTGCTTGGATACCGTGACCGGTGATAAAAAAAATGTTAAACACCAGTTAATAAATACATCATATCAATGCATTCAGACATGAGAGAGAAACTATTTTTCTATTAGGTAATAATTGGGTCCAGCAACCCAATTTGAGTGAGACTGACATGAGAGAGTTGAAGGCAACAGCTAGGGGCAGGGCAATCAACATCATGACTAGGAAGGAATTCTTAATTGATCATTTACTTACAGTTATTATAATTATTATTAATTAAAATAATTCAATCGATTCTTTCTTATCATATTATTGTGAGTATGATCGTCTATAAAATTTTTTCAGACTCATATTACAAGCATTTAATTTTTAGTTTTTTTCCGGGAGATATTTAATAGACGTATTATTGCATTTATTTCCTAATCTTCTCCTCGTCATCATTGGCTCGATAAAAGTTAGAAACTTAGAAAGATGCGGATTTTTAGACACGATACGAGACCAATGACTAGACGCGATAAGACAAAATGTTCCCTTAGATCATGGCCACGACTTGGAGGACTCTTTGAGCACTAAGGCGGATTGTCACACCGAGACATGTATGTTACTTAGTCGATAGCGGTCGTGTACTAATGGTACATTTGGTTAATCGGTAGAAAATAGAACAGATGAAGGAAAATGATAGGGTAGGGGATAAGATTAAATGATAAATGAAAATATTTTTGTTTAGTCGAGGGAATAAAAGATGTATATAATGGGATATGCAAAGATAAAAAGATAAAATTATTATTAATATATATATAATATTTTTGCATAAATAATAAATAATTAAAAAAATAAATCGATCTGCACGGACCAATCCTAATCTAATAGTCGAGCCCTAGTCGACTGTCTGTTGAGCCCTATCGTAGCCACGATCGAGCCCCACTATCGAACCCCATCCAACAAATCAGTCACTGTCAAGACCCACTGTCCCACAGTTGAGTCCGAATCGGTAGAGAGAAAAATTTCTATCTTTTCTCAACGGACGAATAGGTGCGACGACGAAGATATGAGGTAGTAAAGGAAGACACGGGGTGAAACAGGAGGGCGAGGCAGCATGGCAGGGGAGACGAACCGACATGGAAAATGTTTCGCGTCAAAGGATTAACGCATCATTATTTCGTGTCAATAGAGAATGTTTATAATGGATAGACCTGTTCCAACCAACCAAACATGGGTATTCCTCTTCCGCATTCCCATTCTCCCGACCAAACACATCATAAAAATAGAGGTAATGATACCGAAAGTTTTATATGTTTGTCGATTCGTACAAGTGAGTCCTAAACGTTTCAAAGTACTAAATCAAGTTCTATATATTGTTTACATTACAACATCGAATTATTTCCGTCACCTGTCGTTACTTTAAGCTGATGTGACGGCAGGTAACGAAAAAGACTCAATATTGTAACGCGGACAATATATAAGATTTAATTTAAAATTTTAAAATATTTAAACTCACCTGTAAGAATTAATAAATATATATATGACTTCTAATGTCTTTATCTCCATAAAGATATATTCAGATTCCAGATTCCCTCGATTACATTTCATTATGGGAAGGAAATAATGGTGGTGTTAATAAAATATAGACAAATTATCATAATATGGTACGTCAGACAAAGACCTCATTTGTTATCTAAAATTACTTTTACTACCATTACGTGAAAACCTTACCAACATCGGGTATCTCGAGTTGCTGCTGTTTCATACGAATGCATGCCACGTGTCATCTGACACGTGGACGGCCACCTTGGATTGGAGGACTTCATTACTTAGTGAATAATAAATAATATTTGGTCTAAATCTTATAATATCTTTCTTGATTTAGTAATTAAAAAAAATTGATTTGACGGATGGTTGGTGTCGTGCCTCTTTCATCTATCTCTTTATGATTAATTGGACAGATAATTTAATTCAACCCGTGTTTTGGCCGAGTTCCTATTTGTAGCACGAAATTTTTAAGGTGTTCTAAAAAGATACAATGTAACAGATTGTTTGTTCTTCGGTCAAAATCAAAGTTTAACAGTCAGTTTTCCCATCAAAATTAATGTATCACGTAAAAAAAAAAAACCATTAGTTTTCATGGAATTTATAACGCGGCACTAAACGGGACAATGTATTGTAGTTTTTGCATTTGTATGTGACACGAAAAAAAATTCTTATTAAGAGTGAAAATTCAATTAAATTACAAATTTAATTAGATTATTTGCACTAATTAATTTGTGGAAAGTCATTTTATATCGTGCATATATAATGAATTTTTAGTTACTCTTGTATAGGAAAAATTATTAAATAATTTTATCTCACTACGTGATATGACGAAATATCAACCAAGCAAATTGGTTTTAATCGCTGAACAGTTGTCATAATTATAAATATTTAAAAAAATTTAATTGATATTTTCTCACCACATCATTATTAGATAAGATAATCTAATATTTTTCCTTACAATCTAAGATTTCTCCTCATATGAGGATAAAACATAAATATGATGGTAAACTTGGTAAGTATAATTTCCCAATCACCACCTTACTCCTTACCCTGCCTTTTTTTTTTTTTTAATAATTGAGGTATCCGAGTATCTTCCGAATCCGATTAGCGGTGGTTTCGATACCTCCTCCTCGAGACACTTGTAATAGTCTACAAACCACGTATGCTGGGTAAGTCAGGCGAACCTGACGGACTTAATAGTTATATAAAGTCCCTCATCTACGAAGAAATGGTCTTCCTGGGATTCGAACCCGAGAATTCTGGGTAGACCTCCCAGCACCCGACCAGTGGGGTTGCTCCCCATGGGCCCCCTATATCACACTTCGTTCTTTTTTTCGCGTAATTTTTTGGTTTGAACCACCAATATCCTAAAAGTCCAATGGGTCCCAACTGATTCAGTTCTAGTCTAGTCCGTCCATCATGAGTAAAGCTTTTCCAAGGGAATTCTATCCATTTATAAGACTTGAACATGATGCCTCAACTAATTCACTCACCCAAAAAGGCGCAGTCTTGGTGGTGGAGTTTTGGGAGTTTTTTCAAGACTACCCGGGTCCAAATCCCCAGAGGTGCATTCCTCGTGGGTGGGGGGCTTTATAGCCCTTGACCTCGTTGAGTTCGTCTGATTTACCTGGAACACGTGGTTTGTGAGCTATTGCGTGTGCCCCGAGAAGGATGTACTGCAACCATCTCTAGTCAGGTCTAGAAAGCGTTCAGATACCTCAGTTATTAAAAAAAAACACACACACACAACCAATTCAATGTAGTTAAATTTCTTTTTGCAATTCCCACGATTATTCCTTCCTAGCTCTTTCATCAACAATTGGCACATATGAATTAGTTGTCTCAGTTTTCTTTCTACAATCCACTTATAGCTATTAAATAAAAAAGCAGACATAAATCATCCTTACTTGAAAAATTAATTATAGAATGACTCCGTTCTATTAATAGGTATTTATAATAAATAAACCGTTCTTAGAACATGTCAGTATCTTGTTTCCTTTAAAAGGAAGATGCTTCTTTATGCAAAAAAGTCAATAATTGAGGAACATCAGGTGTGCAATGGTTCAATGTAGGCCCGAAACCGGTTAGAAATCTACTATATTGAGTAAATATTAGATAGATATAAATGAAATTCGGATAGGTTCACGTAACAAAATAAGGAATCGGTCGATTCCCCCGAACTGGAATGTGTTAATTTATTCACGTAATTAATTTTAATCGCTTGTAACTTCCTCATTTAAACTCTGATTCTCAAATCGTTTAAACTATTATATCCCTAGTAATTAAGCATATTGAGATCAGTTTATCATATTTAAATTATTATTATTATAACTTAAAAATTGGTGATCAATAACGATTAAATATACTAAGAGCCACAACATAATTGACTAGGATAAAATAACTGTATAAAATAGTAATAATCATCGAAATTTTTTGAATGGAATTCTATTATAACTATTAAACGCGTGAAAGTTATTGAAATAATCTAGAGACAAAATTAAAATAGTAAATAGATTCTAACAGGGAGCTGGAACCTGTAAAATCTTACATGTTTCGGATAGAGTCTGGTTCCAAGGTAGAACATAGTCGGGTCTAGATTCAAAATTCCTTAAATAATATAGAGTACTCGGATCCGATCAACCGTAAATCTTATACATAACGGATATATCACGTGACGTACACTATCTCTTCTCTATTACTTTTCATCACAACAAAGTGGTTTTGCTCTCTTTTTTATTCCAGAATTGCCCTTCAGCCCGATTTAATCGATATTATATCTCATAATATTTTATTATTATTTCAAATTCCTTGAAGGGACTACCTCAACATTCATCCCTACCTTGTCTTCATTATGGTTTTTATCTCTATTTTTCTCCGTAATAAATTTTATTTTAAAATTGTATATAACTCTCCGGACGACACATTATTTAAAAATATTTATAGATCAGAGGTCATGTTACATCTGCACTACGTTGCATGTAACAATTAACATTTTCAATTAAATACGGTAGTGTAATTCGCGCGTAACACGGATGATTTTCTAATAAGTTATTTAATAAATGTTTAATATATAATTAAAAATGTTAAAAATACATACGAAATATTTCATGTAATGAACATTTATTAGTTTGTAATTGCACAGGGACGCTTTAGTAGTCTCCTCGGTTCTCTGCTGAAGAGTCACCGGAATCTTCTCCCTCTCTCCCTCTCACCATCAGCGGTTTCCGGCGAGCTTCCACGGCGCTACGCCGTGACGAGTAATCTGCAACAGCAGTCACTTTACGCGTCGGTGTAACGTGTCGATATCTTTGGGTCAGATGTCCGTAGCTTGCACATTACGCTAATCAAGCATTCGGTTTGTGTTTGCGCGCACGCTCGGCTTGGTCACGGAGGAAACCCCCCATGCTCGGTTCTTCGATTGGCTACGCAAAGTATGTCTTGCATGCGTAGATGAGCATCTTTCTTCTTTGTCCTAGGGAAAAGTTCCCGTCTCTTCAGGGTACGAACAGGCGGTTACGTCTGGGTTGCGTTTGTCGCTGAGGGTGCGCTTAATTGGTTGCTTTGAATCCTCTTCGTACAAGCTTCAATTTGAGTGATCACTCTTTAGCTGTGAAGAAAAAGGTAAGATTTTTCTCTGGATATGTTGCTTATCAATGGATTGTAGGAAAATGCATTCAAGGCAGATGTTTTGCTTTGAGAAAGCCAATTACCTACGCCTCGACAATCGGCATCACCGCTTTTAGGACTTGTGCAGTCCGTTTGAATAAGATTCATCCTTGTTGCTCTCGATTTTCATTAGCTTCGGCGCGGTTACTCATCCTCTTGGATGTGTTCATAATCATATGATGCTGGGGTTGCTCTGTTTCTGTTCAAGTTTGTTTCCTGGCCCTGAAAAGCAAATGCCTTTTGGAGAATTGATTAGCGGTCTGATTCCTTTTCCCAGTCATCTGCCTACTAAGTTGTGAAGAGGAGCACAAATATCAAAAGGGTAGAGAATACACGATATATAAGGGAAAGCGCCTCCTATACCAGTCAAGCTATCTTCTTATGATTCTGGATGCAAAGGGAACTAGTATGGCTATCGAATCTTACCAAAATCAGGCAGAACAGCTGCTGAAGGAGTATCTCTTGGCAGATACTTGTGTTCCATACACTTCTGTTATTGGTGGAGTTCTTGCTTGCAAATTGGTAAATTTTTCCCCTTTTACTGTTTGTTTTGCTGACCACAGCACTTGAGATGCTTCTTTAATCTTTAATCCATTGATCTCCTGATATTAAGAGTATATTGTGGGTCCTGATCCCAAAAATAAGTCAAATCACTGTATTCTAGAGCTGCTGCTGCATCTGTTAATTGTTCTCATTCAATTTTTTTTCTTGCTTCTTGTTTTTAACTTCAGGTGTATGACCTTACTCAGTCACTCAGTGCTTTGTATCTCAAGAGCTACTTGAGCCTTTCCAGTGTAAAGCGGGTTGAGTGGAATAATAGGTGATTGAAGGATTTCCTCCGGTTTCATTTTCTTTTTCCAATATATTAAGCCTGTCACACTCACTAAATTATGTTTGCAGGGCCATATCAACTGTTCATGCCATCTTCATTACAGCTATATCTCTATACCTTGTCTTCTGGTCAGATATCTATGCTGATTCTGGTTCGGGCTATATCACACTTCGAAGTTCCTCACTATCCAACTTCGCATTGGGGGTAAGGCTTCTACTCTCCAGATAGCCTGAGTCCCATATCTTCTATGTGCTTTCTTTCACTAGCTGATGATGTTTCAACCACATTGAGGACTTGGATATTGCCTCTTATATCTGTTCTTGAAGCGGGTTACAGTTACACAGCTTACTGACTTTTGCTGAAGTTCTCAATTGTTATGGTCCTTACAGAAAAGGAAATCAATACACAGTGTATCAATTAGAAAGAAAACTGAGAGAAGTAACAGATTAAGTGATAAGATATTACATATTTTCTGTAACTTGACGAGCATAATCAAATAAGTTGTAAGACTGCATTGGGCTTCAGCCTTGATTTCCACCGGAAAAAAAATAAGTTGTACGATTTCCAGTCATATTTATATTGCACGTTTCTTCTCCAGTGTCTCTTGAACATTTGTTAAGTAGAGTGTGATTAAAGAACCCTCTCGTACGTCTTCCATGTTGATATGGACCTACAAATCCCACTTTGGTAGATGAAGCTCATCCCAATAGATTCTGATGTCCGTTTTGCAGGCCTCTGTTGGATACTTTGTTGCTGACCTGGCGATGATTTTTTGGTTTTACCCTTCTCTTGGTGGATTGGAGTATGTAAGTGACCTTCTCGAGATTATTTTTCTTTGTATCTTGCCTCACTGTTAGTTGAACCCAATATTGTAAGCTTTATCAGTAGAGGAACCTGCACGCAGACCTGCCATTTGACTAACAAAATTATTTTCTTGCCTTCGTTTTCCACTTCTCTACGATTATTTTTTACTTTAGAACGAGTATTTCTCATGCACCAAAATGCTCATCAAATGGTAATAAAATGAAAAATCGACTTTCCAGGTAGTCCATCATCTCCTATCGGTGTCAGCAGTGGCATATTCCATGTTAACTGGGGAGGGGCAGCTCTACACCTTTATGGTTCTCGTCTCAGAGACCACAACCCCCGGAATTAACTTGAGATGGTAATGCTCATCTCAAAAGAACATAAATTTCCAGGCATTTGTTTTTCGACTACTATAATAAATTTGTATTCCTGCTTTCAGGTATCTTGACACTGTGGGTTTAAAGAGATCGAGAGCATACCTTGTCAATGGAGTGGTTATATTTTTGACATGGCTGGTGCGTATATTCAGCTTTTACTAGATTTTCTGCAAACCTGCACTGCTGCCAACTTACCAGCACTCAGACCTCAACCAACATGCATTATCTTGAAATGTAATTTCCCTTGCAGGTTGCCAGAATCCTTCTGTTCATTTACATGTTTTATCATGTGTATTTGCACATCGACCAGGTAACATCCTCTGCTGAGACGTTCATGATGACTCTTTTGTTTAAATAAATTGCTTCTGCTGATCGGGAACATGTTTATTCTGATTATCTCTAGAATGATAGAGTAACTCCCTCCAAGAGTCTTTATTAATCAAACCCGTTTTACCTATAGGCAATATCTTGCTGGACATGATAAGATGCCTCAACCAATTTAATTAATTATTTATATTATACTAAAAAAAAATTGATAAGATGCCTTAACCTTCATGAAGTTGCTGTGAGGAGGCTGAATGTAACGAAAAGACTTGCGTGTAAAGCACGAAGATTGGCATCAATTTTGCACATTTCTGAGATAAATTGATTGTTCTGTATGCCCTATTATACAAAATCAACCCGTTATGTACGCCAATGTTAAGTTGATAACCATGTTGATGAGACGCTTTAAGGTCAAGAAGCATCTTTCTCGTGTTACGACTGTTGAGGCCGCATCGGGATTGTATGCACGACTAATTTCCATCTCTCGGTTTTTTCTCATCTCTGAGCAGATTAGACAGATGCATAACTTTGGGAAGCTTCTGGTGTTCGGGGTACCCCTCGTGCTCTCCGTCATGAACCTGATGTGGTTCGGGAAGATCGCCAGGGGCTTGAGGAAGGCGGTAACAAAGAGGCAGTGAGAATATGTACAGAGTAGACGTATAACTCGTGCTTGAGACTGTCCTTTCCATTGTGTAAGTAAGCGGGAAGGAGGGCTAAAGACAGACTCGAGCAAACAGTGTTCAGCTTGATCTTAGAGATTTCTACGGAGGAGACCTTTAACTTTCAGTTCTATTATTGAAGTTGATAGTGAAGTTGTTCTTTCCTATCATCTCTCTGAGCTCACACACCCGATTGAGAAGTGGGATTGATAGTTCCGTGTAGATTTGCAAATCCGAGTGGATTGATAGTTCCGTGTAGATTGATAGTGCCGGGTACCCGACGAAATTCTCGGCCAGCCCATCTAGACTGGGTGAACAGGTCGTTGTTCTCTAGAAGCGAGACTTCTACTGTTAACACAATATTGGACGCTACCTTGATGTCGGACTTTGCTGGCCCCTGCCATCCAATTGTAGAAAGAGTTCCTCGTCATGTCATTATAAAAATAGGATCATTTGAGATTCTCTTCACAATCACCCCTGCAGCCCAAATCCATCCCTGATCCGGACCCTCATCTCCATTTGTTGGATTGTGGTATGATTGCTAAGTAGGGAATCTCACTTTCCCATGGAGTGATTCTTCGTTGAACTTAACTCACCGTAGATTGTTACACAAAGTACACCGTGGACCGTCGCACAAATTACATGTACTCTATCCTGAAAATTCACAAAATACGTGTATTTTGTGTAAGCAGTGTATGGTAAACTCAACTCATACAAAAATTTCGTAAAAGCTTGCAAAAAGATGTTAGAGGCAATGATAAGTAATACATGAAATGGGAAAACATCAATTATCTTGACTATTATGTATCAAGGAAGTCATAATAACAAATATTTTTATTTTAAAAATAGCCATTTGATATATCAACGTCAGTAAAATTATTATGTGATGTCAATTTATCACTCATTCCATACTCCTGACAGTAGATTTTGCACCTCTTTGAGCGAATTTCCCATATATTAGATGAGAAAGAGGCCAAAATGGAAATGTTTTCATGGAGAAGCTGTTGGAAAGGTTAGGGCTTAAAGTCTTATTAACGTGGAGATCAATGTTAAGAGAATAAAATTTCTTAATGAATTTATGGGCTAAAACATGTCCCCTGTAGCCCCAGTTAGAGGCCCAGTACTGCAGACAGGAACTTTATACAAATCAAATGCTACATTTTCATTACTCCATACCCTACATTTCCTTTTTTTTTTTTCCAGTTACAGAAAAGGCGTAAAAGGAAAATGTTTTTCCACTTTTCGTTTGCAGAGAAAGAATAGGGGGAAATGGAGATAAAGGGGTGATGATTTTTCAAACTACTATCCAAGATCTGCATATGCTAGAGAAAATAATGGAGAAGTCAAAACCTGGTGTTGCCTTTTTCTCTACAGGATAAGACTAATCTTATTCAAACTTGGACTAGATTAGGGACGGAACTGGAAAACTTGCCCAATGGGACAAAACTCAATATTAGATGAAATTCAATGGAAAAGTAAGAGAGGAGTTCAAGCGGGTTAAATAAAATAATTTACTAAAAATTGATAAAAATAAGTAAAATTTATATATTGATTCATGGGTTTTTTTATGAATTCGGGGGTGGATCGCCCTGCGCGCCCCTCTACATCTGCCCCTGAATCAAACGAACCAATGAGCTTATGAATATCGGGTGACGAGCACTGAAGATGTAAAACTTACATTGTATCTATCTTATGAGCTACACAACCTTGAACCTCCTAATAATATTTGACTAAATCCTATTGAAAATGGGAGAAAAGAAGAGAAAAAGGTGGGCATGTACAGAGTTCTGATGTTTGAGGCTTTGTGACCTGCATCAGGTTTTTGATTAAAACGATCCGAAGGAACTCCCTTGCCAGCGATCAACTCCTCGTTAACTCAGGCAGCTTATCAGTAGCAGTTGGCCCCATGAGAGCTCTCCCGTAGGCGATGGGGAGCGAGACGATTTTCTTGGCTTTCCCGACATAAGCCCGCTTTGTGAAGTTGTTGTAGTCATTGGCTTCGATGGCGTCCAGGATCTGCTTGTAGAGCAGCAGTGAGGCCCAGACTGGCCACCTGCTGGCGGCATTGAGCTCCGGGATGCCCTTCTCGGCCTCATCGAAGAACATCCTTGCCCGCTTTATCTGTTCCTTCATGAAACTCCGCCATTTGTCGGTCACCTCCCCCCGGAATATGTCCTCGTCTGACAGTCCTGCCCGGCCGAGCTCGTCCTGCGGGAGGTATATCCTTCCCCTCCTTGCACTGAGCCAAAGAGATCAGGGGATGAGCAGAAGCATAAAAATTATTCATGAAAGGTCAACTCATCATTTTGATGCTGCAGCAATGGTGATCCACACGCTAATTAATGTTCGGACTCTGTATTCAACCACAAACATATCAAACAAGCTGAATAACTAACATCAAAGTTGGCCCTTCAAGGCAACATTAGCAAAGGTCTAGTCCGGTATCTGTCAAAGACACATGATCAAAGACCCCTTCTAGCAGATTTTGCATAGGAATTCAAATTTGAAATCTCGACCACACCAAATTATTTGGGAGTGAGTTTTGTACTATTGGACAGGAGTAGTAAATCTACTAACGGTTGCAGCTCAACCATACAAGTATCCTTGGCCAAATTCATAGTATATTGCTTCAACCAATTCAATAGGATTTCATCGAACAAGACAGACGAAAGGTACTCAAACAACCAGCAGTAGTCGGACTTAGCTACCAGTTTTCGAGTTGGAGGGAAAACTCACTCTTCACCAACGTCTCTGAGGATGTTTGTCAGCTGGTTCGCGATCCCGAGGGCCAATGCAGCATTGTAGACACTCTCGGTGGTAGCCTTGGATTCGGGCGCGATCCCCATGACAGGAACACTCATCAGCCCCACCGTACCGGCCACATAGTAACAGTAAAGATACAGCTCGTCGAAGTTCTTGTATCTCGACTTCTTCAGGTCCAGCCTCATCCCTTCAATCATGTCTTTGAAAGGCTGCCAAATGAGGAGATTGAAAACAACACTGGTGCAAATTAGATGAACGTTCATTGAGGCAACCGATGACAGCAACCAATGAGATGGCTGGGTTAGTGATACCTGTATGTCTACAGGGTATTTTGAAACCGTGTGGGCGAGGGCAGCATCATACATATCGTAAGGCCGACCCTCGAAAAGGTCATTCAGCCTTTGCTCCCATCTTTCCAGTGCTTTGGGGGTTATGTGGGAGGCATTGGGTCCATCCACAAGCTCATCGGTCCTCCTGCACCACACTGCAAACAAAGAAAAATCCCCCAGCCGATGAAACCGAACTCTTTGAACATATACAACAATCATTGCCCATTGCAGATCAAAGAGAAAGGACCCATTTGACCATTCATCGTAGAATTTCCTTCCTTCGAGCAAGGCTTATTGATCGGGTGAGAGTTCAACTGATCTTCTTCGAGGAGGGGCAATGAAGCAGAAGCAATATGAAAGAGGCATTTGACTGAGAAACCAACTACATACCATAGATAGCCCACACAGCTCTTCTTCGTTCCGGAGTCATGAGTAAGGTACCTGAACAAATTGTAAGAGACAAAACGTTCAATTCAGCAACTGTCAGGAAAAAGAAAAAGGAAAATCGAAATCAACTGCAAGAACTGAAGAACAGAACACTGGCTGACTCTTTTGGGCATTCCAGAACACAGACAAGAAATCAAGTTGTCAACTCTCTAACAAATTCATTTCTCGTACGAGACGAAAACCGGAGGAATCGAAATGGAAAGGAAAAGTTTTGCGATTTCGAGATTGAGGAAGAGGGGTGGATGGGCTACCCAAGTAAAAGGTCTTGGCGTACTCAGCACAGACCTCGCCGCACCGATCGTAGGCCTCATTCAGCAGATCCCAGTTGGAGAGCCCATCCATCTCCGCTGCCTTCTTCCTCTCCTTCCTCTGCTCCCTCACCAGGGCCGCCTGCTTCAACACCACCTCGTACACCTTCTCCTCCGAGGTCCTCTCCGCCGGGTTCGCCACCGCGCTCGACACCGCCGCTATCCTCGCCGCCGGCGCTCTCCGCTGCCTCCAGAGCTTTTCGCCCCCGAATCCGAGCAGTGAGGAAGCTGCTGCTGCGTCCCCTCTGGGGCACACCACCCAAAGTAGAACCCCCGACATGTCGGAGCGACACCCAGAGACCCAAGAAACCCCGTGGCCGGGCGACGGACAATCACCTCGTTCTGGGTTTTGGTTTTCTTCAAGATGCTGCTGGCAGCCTGTGGAGGAGTGAGGAGATGAAGAAGACAAACAGGTGAGAGGAGGGGACTGGAGAGCGAGGAGAAGTTGAGTGAGGTGAGGTGGCGAAACGAGTGACCAATAGCTACTGTTGTTTATTCCAGCACCTGTACACGTAATGCGCTTGTTAGAAATTTAATAATTTTAGACTAATCTAAATTACAAATCAGTTCACTCATTAAATGATAAAATTCGTACATTTAATTAATATGAGTTAGTTTAAGTGGTAAAATGCTTATTCCCCTTAAACAAAAATCTCACTTCAAGTCTTTGTGAATAGAAAAAACTTATACTGAGAGAATTTTACTCCTTAATGGATCGGCTCGACTGGAACTAAATTAATCAATAGCTCAGAGAACTTTTGGATACCAGTAACGTAAGAAAAAACTGGTACAAACATCATTTTTTCAAACTATTTAAATTTGAATAAGTTAGTTGGGATTCTCTTTGAGTAAAATATCAAGTTCTTATTTTACAAACGAAAAAAATTCATGTCGAAAGAGTTTGAATATCTTATCAGACCGATCTAACTCAAACTTAAATTAATTAAGTTTGTTAGATTTATAGATATCTGATAATTTATATACTAAAAAGAGAAAATTAGATAAGGATGTGCATGCACCATTGTTGATGGATTGATTACCTTTTTATCCTTTGCTTTTGTTGGCAAAGAGGAAGTTGGGCAGGGGACAGAGACCACTCCAACGAACGGAAAAAGGCCAAATTCATTTAATTGGAAAGTTGGAAAAGCGGTCGGAGGACGGAAAAGCCAATCTTTATGGGAATATGCCCATCTTACCATCAACTGACACTTGGACTACAACGGCTAAGGTTTGTGATCCTGCCGACCGACGCCGGGTCCTCCTTTTTCCTCGAGATTCCACGTCGGATTTCCCCTCCAAAGTCTCTCCTGCTTGCTTATTTGCAGTCTGATTGAGATGAGATAATTTGTGAATAGTTCGAGCTCAGTTCAGTAAAAATTTAAAGTCAGCTTGGTCTTAACAATTCCGAGCCGAGCTGGGCTTGAGCTAGCAAGTTAAATGAGCCAAATCAAATCTAATAATTTTGGTTCGAGAAGCTCGCGAATATAAACTACATTTTTTATTTTATATTATAATAATAATAATTATTATTATTTATGTTTTGAAAATTTACAAATCATCATCGAATCTTTGTAAGTTCTTACTCAGCATCCTTCCTCTTTGTCATTTTCAATTATTTACAGAGCCTTAATCGCGATGATAATCTCTTCCTCCTCAATTTTTCTCGTACTTGTATAGGTTTGTCAAACCTTCATTTATTACAGTAAGACGAGCTTGAGCTTGAACCTTGGCCCATGCTCCCAAGTCGCTAAACGAGCTAAGCTTAACTTCGGTACTTTCAAACTCAGCTCGGCTCATTTGCAACCTGTTGATATGATATTCAAAAATCTAATAAATCCTAAATAATACATGTTCCAAGTAAAGTCAGTTCATTAAGAAGTAAAGTCAGTTCATTAAGAAGTAAAGTCATCTAGTTGTAATATTTTATTTATAAGACTCGAACATGAAATTTGTCCAAGAAAGTAATGTTGTATAATCGTCAAGAGTGATATCGCTCTAGATCTAAAACTAAAATGTTCTAGGTTCGATCTTGTCAGTGAGATTCCTTTGTGTCTTCATTTTTCTAATTTCATAGCTTTCCTTTGTAACAAAAAAACCAGAAAGATTGTTTGTTATATTTGGTACATCTCTTGTCATGTGACCTAGTAATCTTGGGTTTGACCTCACCGATGGTACTTCATGTGTCTCTTTTATCCATCTTCCTTCTACCTATTCTAGGTTTGTGCATCTCCTCTGTACACTAAAAAAAGTAATATTACATATCAAATATGGATTAATCGAGATGGATTGACACATCTATCCACTGAGTAGTGTATCATGCCTCAGTTTTGTAAGAGGATAAAATTCATTGTTGAAGAAGAGGTTTGACCATTAGATGATGGCTACTCAACCTCAAGCTCGATAAAAAGATGGCAACAGGCAATCTAACGGCCTCCACTACGTAATCTTCAGATTTTCGTGTCCAATCGTTAACGTAATAGATCTCAATGTTGGATTAATAAAGATCTATTGAATTCATGACTCTCAGTCACATATCGTGATTAGGTAAACTATTTCCAAGATTATTAGGAAAGAGAGTCTCAAGTGGAGCGGTGATACTGCGTTAGGCCGCCCATGCGGTACATATGTCCAATAAAAAACTGACATATGAAGATCTTTTTAACGCATTAAAATTAATAACAGTCATTTAAGTGTCGCAATAAGGTAGAAGTGCCATATAGGTGTGGTCATACAGTACCACCATATTGTCGAAAGAATACAAATATCGGTTTTTTAATGGGTGGATGTACCATATGAACGATGCTCCCTGGTGTCATTGCTCTACTCAGCAGGAAGTTTTTATTAGTAATAAAAGAATAGGATTGTAGGTTGGAGGAGAAAGAGGAGAAAGTGCTTTGACTTTGAATTGTTGACTTTCTGCGTTTACCTCCTCGTCCACGCCTCAGCCACACGCAAGGCATCCATGGGTAAATATTTGTTGTCCAAAATATAACGGGTTCGCATGTAAATTGCTACTTAAATCTTAACACCTGTAAAAAAAAAATTGACCCTCAAAAATTGTAAAAATTTTTTGCAGTGTTAAAATCTAAGAAATATGCATGATGAATTTGTTATTTATCTAGAAAAATATGAACTATTCAAGAATTTCCTAATTTAATACGAATTATTTTTTTACCCAGAAAATCACGAACTATGCTATATTTTTCCTAATCTATCACGTCATTAATTTTGACCGTTAATTGTTAATTTATACTATTAATTTTACCAATTGCTCAAACAGAGTCTAACGTGGCATATGGTCATAAAAATATAAAACATATGTTTGCACGTCCATTCTCATGATAAAATAGAGAATTCTACAATAGTTTATAATTTTTTATGACCAGATAAATGTCACGTATGATATCACGCCAGACTCCGTTTGTACAATCAGTACAATTAACGATATACATTAGTAATCAACATATAAATTAATAGCGTAGCAAATTAGAAAATTCTTGAATAATTCATTATTTTCTGGGAAAAATAGTTCGTGGTAAATTATAGAATTCTTAGATAGTTCGTGATTTTCTATATAAAAAAATAGTTCGTGATAAATTAAAATTTTTTTTGATAGTTCGTACTTTTCTGAATAAATAATTTCATTTAATATTTACTCATTTTTTTCTCTCTCAGTTAAAAGCAAGGCTTACATCTCTAGAAAGGACAAAAAGAAAAGGGTGATTAACGGGAACAGGATTTCACCGAGGATAAAAAGGGTAGATGAGTCTTCAGCAAAAAATGAAAAATTGCATCCACGAACCTCAATTCCATAGTTAGAATTGTTTCCACGAACTCAAGGAATCGGACTGGTAGTAAGAAGAAATATTAGTATCCTCACTTGTACAGGCTCAAATCCCTCGGGACCAACTAGTATTTCCGAGTTTGACGTGCGACGTGCGTTTGTTGAAAGCATACAAGACGATGAGAATTAGCTGAACGTAATATAAATATCCTGCCATACAAAATGAATGTGCGTTTTGTGTTATTCTCTCTTGTTTGATCTTTTTCTAAACTCACAGATCTCTAGTGTAGTAGAAAATTACGGTAATTTTTTAATCTTCTCCTTCATTTTCGCACCTGGAAGATGGTTTCAGTTGATTCGAGAGATGGGTATCCATTCAAGTCACTCGAGCTTCAGAGGACCGTGCGTGTCAGTTCTATTTTCCGTATAATAATCTCTTTTTTCTTTTATTTGCAAAAGAATAGAGTCAAAAATTTAGAAGCAGATAAGGGTGAGGGAAGAATAAATGAGTACCGGAGAGAAGCTTTTAGATGATTCAACCTCATCACGCGACGTGAGAAAATACCAATAAGATTTTGACAGATGAGCTAATTGATGTTAGTCACCCGAACAATTGTTTTATTTATTACTAATTATAGTGATTTAATTGATTGTTCCTCGTCACGTCACCGTGAGGTAGGACAATCTAAAATTTTTTTCGAGTATTGGGAGTCCTGATGCTGAGTTTTAGACAGGGATATCCCGGTATCAGGTCATCAAGGAAATATCACCGCACCGAACCCGTCTCCCTGATCGTAATCGTTCTCGTGCACGCATTTTGTTAGGCAAAAAAGCGCTCGAGAGACTTCTGGGAGAGGCTCGAGTTTGACGCTTCCCATCAACTAGCGCTCCATATTTATCCATAAACTGCACCATTCGATCACCGGCTCCCACCACAGCAACACACGTCGAGAGTGCCAGGCTCGAGTTGATTACGCGGCGGAGGCGGCCGACAAGAGTGGTGTCATATCGCTAACAAGCAACAAAAAGGTCCACTACGAGTGGCATCTAACACGGAGTTCTATTTTTTTTGTGGCGAGCATTCCGGACTTCGTCTGATTAATTTCACTGATGAAAATACATTGTAATTCTATCAGACAAAGTAAGCCAAGTCATATTAACTCCGTGGATATAGGTGGTCCAAAACACCCTGTAAATCTCGTTCACAGTCATGCCGAATCGTACCGGTGACCCTATAGGGAATATTATTATCATAGACAAATTCTACGATAACATGAACATTTTTTTCTCAGTGTACGAAGGAGACATATATGCTTAGAATGGTAGAAGGAAGATGGGATAAAAGAGAAACGAGAAGTTCCACCGGTGATGCTGAACTCAGGATCTCTAAGTCACATGACAAGAGCGGTATTAACTGTACCGAGTCCTCTTTCTCGACAACATGAACTCTTTAATAAAGGGAATTTATGCAACTCGACGGCTAGGTCAATCATATATATTTATTGGATTCACATGTGAAAATGGAGGAGAAGGGCAAATTTCCTAAAAACTGAGATGATGCGTTGCAGCAATGCTGTTAATTTCTAGAGTTTTGAGTAAAAATACCCCTTTTTAGAAGCACTTTCGTAAAAAAGCTGTTTTAAACAATTTTTTTTGCGTTAAATATCAGAATAAAAGTGCATCTTGAACATGAACTCTCAGTTTTGTAAGGAAAACTCGACTTCAAGATGAGTTTTCAGTATACCAAAATTGTATTTTGAAGATGAGTTTTCCTCACAAAACTGAAAACTCATCTTCGAGATACGCTTTTGTTCCGGTATTAAACAAAATAGTTGATCTACAACCTTTTTTTTTTTACAAATTAGTTTTCTTTCAAGTAGTATTTTAACTCAAAACTCGTAATTTCTAAAATGGTATGACGTGGATAATTAAATGGTTTGTGGATGTGGACAACCGAATTTCCTGATCTAAACATGCCAGTCCCATTTAGACACGACCAAGAAAATCGTATTTAATATCGTTAACTTGCTTGACGTAGTTATTATTATTGTTTTTATAATCGAGGTATCCAAGCGCCTTCTAGACCCGACTAGCGGTGGTTACTACACCTTCTCATCGGGGTACACGCAATAGCTCGCAAACCACGAGTACCGGATAAGTTAGACGAACATGACGGGTTCAAGAGGGCTGAAATCCCCTACCCACAGAGGAACGCTCCTCTGGGGATTGAACCCAAGACCTCTTTGAAAAGGTCCCAGGCCCCCACCAGTTGAATATATGAATTTGCCCATGAAGGGAAGGCCTAGTGGGGAGATTTTGGGAGGTCATCCAAGGTCTCCTAGGTTCAAATTCACAGTGGCGCATTCATCGTGGATTGGTGCTTTATAGCCATCGACCCTGTCCCGAAGAGGAGGTGTCGTAACCACTGTTATTTGGGTCCGGAAGACGATTCGATATGTCAGTTATAAAAAAAAAAAGAATATATGAATTTTTTTATTTTACAAACCAATTGAAAATTATATATCCTTGGAGACTCCTTATCTCCTAGGGGAAAAACATAGAAAATTATCCTTGTAGATAAGGTTTGTTCCAGTTAATAGATTAACCGAATTGTTCAAATCGGTTTGTAATAATTCAAATTTTTCTTCTTAAAATAATTACGATTCGGTCCTTATACTATCAAACCGAACTGAATCAAACCATGAATAGCCCTACAAGCAGTCCACGAAGATTCAAGAATGTACCAAACAAATTGTTTTTTTTAAGGGCGACCAAGAACAAGAAGCATATTAAGGGAAAGATCCCATCCACATGTGATTTGTGTGTATATACTTTCGAGTAGTCTTTTTTTAAAAAATAAATAAACAAAAGGAGTCCGATAGTAATGACCATCCAGTCGCTCTGTTACGTAATGCCTAAACTTTCGTGTTCAAGTCCGAACATACTAGACGAACTGAACAATCAGTACTAACACTAGTCTCGTCAAATATTGCCACAAAAAACTTAGTATAATCCAAGAAACCGGTGTCCGCCAGTACCGAGTATCAAAATTCCTTCTAGCAATTGTGCTTCGAGCAGGATACGAACTTGGAATCTCAACATCAACCAACCAACCAACCATGTACAAGTGAGTTCTATACCATCAAACTATTGTTTTTAGCAATTACTTTTGAGTAGTCATTCTAATAAAAATGTACCTCCCTTAATTTTGACCTTGACTAGCTTCTGTATCATTTTCTATGTTCCTATCATTTTTCCCTTGTTTTATTTTAATTTTACATAGAGTTAATATGCAACCTTTCTTAGTTACACGACCTGATATTAAAAAATTCAACGAATTTTAACTAATTTATGTTCAAATTGGGTTAACCTGCTAAGAACATCGTGTTTTATGAGCATCTAATATTATATTATAATAGATTTTGCATAACAAATTATAGTATTTGGTTATAGAGTTGAAATATGAAGGGAAAAAGACACTTTCAATCTCGACATTTCATGCATTTGCCGTTTTCATCCTAAGTCCTTATCTGTTATCATTTCTATTATCATTTTTTTGAGTTTTTACCATTTTGACCATACCATTACATTTTCATCCAAAATAAGCATATTCCATCCACGGAATATTTTATGAAAATAAAAAATATCAAGAAACCAAATATGAAATTACACGAACATGAGTTAGAACTTCACTGTGATTGGTAAATTATTTAACATGTGAAAATTTTTGAATTACAATTGATTTTACAATCATCCTAGCTACACTTACCAAATTATATATTTTTTTCAAATACAAATAATCCCACATGTCATCCCATAACCCGAAATAACTTTAATATGTTTGAATTTCCCATATATCTAAATGTACTCCAATACAGTTATGAATTATTCCCATTTGCAAAACTCAAAAACTCAAGTTTATTGAACCAAAATGGATTGGTTAATATAGTAGGACGCTCATCCCCTTATGAAAAGGTCTCGGATTTGAGTCTTGTGAATGGAGAAAATTCACGTTGGAGGAGTTTCAATCATGGTGGGTCCATCTAACTCGAATTGAATTAATTAGTGCTGATTGACTTTATGAGTACCGGAGTTTTGACCGAAAAATAAACATTTATTGAAGGGAAAGATGCTACATATTGCTTTAATTAACCCGTGCAAGTTGTCCGTTCAATTTATTATCGAAAAGAAAGATGAAATCAAGCTTTCAAGTGTCTATCTTCACCAACTTTCCAATCCATGATGACTCTTCTGGTTGGTTGAGGCAACTTAAGGATAGAAAACACGTGTAAGAACATTTAAGGCATCCATATCCATGTACATTTTCTAAAAGGCAGAACAATATTTTCTAATAAATTATACCATCATAATGTTAAAAATTGAAAAGTTATCTAATTACAAAATAATTTAATAATATATTTTTATTGGTTCTTAGTGAACTCATCAGTGCTTTCTTCCTCTATCTCTATAAATAAAAGGAGAGAAATATCAGTTGCAATACTGTCATCCTCCACTATATCATGTTCGGGTTTTCATACTCAACTGCGAACATAACAGACGGACTGAACTACCAGTATTAATGTTGACATCATCAACATAGCACCATCAAAGGTCTGCTATTTTACAGAAAGCCGGTGTCCGCTAAGATCCAAGCCCGAAGAGCCCCTTCAAGAAAATATCACATAGAAGGGGTTCGAACGTGAGATCTCAACCTCACCAAATCGCAGGAGAGTGGTTTTTGTATTAGAGGTAATAAATAAACTTTTCTAAGGATAGAAATATGTAATGACAAACCTTTGCTGTTGGCATCAGAGTTCCATATCGACTTGGAGTTCCTCTTGTAAGCACCTAAACTGAAAACAAGAAATGAAGTCAGATCAGAGGTGACGATCTGATTTGACCATCTGACGCTCAAGTCAGTTCCCCATAGAAGATGAGAGTACAGAGATGTGTCCGAGTCTTAAAATGCGCACCTCATGCTGGTGTGAACGAATATTCATAAAGATAATAGGAGTCTATCGCTGAAGAGCAGCTAAGTTCATGGAGATATACACAAGAGCTAATCGTGGGCGATTAATCAAGATTATGACAATATCTAACGAATTATAACAGTATCTCAAATAATTTTATCCTTGCTAATTTATGTCCTTATCAAGAGGTATTTGGTGTTGGTGGTACTCATCATTACCCCTTCTATCTATCTTCAACTGACATAAACAGGCAGTTCCATTAGAATAATTTTATCGTAGTTTTGGTATTGTTGATGATATATATGATTATTAATTATCAGATTTCTTTACATCGAGGTGTTGTTTGTTTTTATGATTACCATAAACTTTAAGTCACTGATTTTATCGCTTTTATGTGAAAAAAATTATTATAACATGATGTTGTGTGGTTAAAATTTTACGATATAATTGGTAAAATTTTGAAAATAAAAAATATTTAATTATATCTAATTTTAATAACTATTATCTATATTTACAACCTAATAAAATTTTATTACATTTGAATTTTTCCAGGATCTTAATATTCAATATAATCTAATAATACTCGAATCACTGAAACAAAAAGGGACTTTGGTTCAAATATTGTTAGATTATCGGAAATGTTCACATTAAGTAAATAGACTAAATTAGGGTAAAATTTTCTTAGGGAACAGGTCGAAATATAAGACTGTGATATTTGAAAAAATAAAATTAATTGTAAAATTTAGTAAGTGTATATAGTAGTTGTAAAGTTTTTTCTACCAAGAAATAGTTGTAAACTTGGTTATAAAGTTGATTAATATAATATGAAGATGCTTTGAACATAAAAACTACCAATCAAACTCTCTCGACTTAAATTTTCTCTATTCACATGACTCGAATCGAGAACTTGTTTTGAAATTATGTTGGTTAAAACTTCACGGTGTGGTTGATAGAAATTACATATATAAAACATGTAACATTCTCATATTATATCGACTATACAGCTAACTTTACAACTATTTTACTTATATTTACCAAATTTTACTATTATCTTTACACTGTTTCAAATACCATAATTCCAAATTCCAATTTATTTTCTGAGAAAATTTTTCCATATAATCTTATATTTCTCTGTAATCTAATGATACTCGGACTAAATACCCCTTAGCTTCAGCGAGAGGTTTAAGCGAAACAAATCAAACGTCGTAGGGATACCAATGATATTTCAGAAAATGAGCCAAAATTCCTGTGTAGTCGCCGTGTATTTTCCCTCGTCCGGTAGGTTCAAAATTCAAAGAGGATGAGAGGGGGACCGAGACGTACACAAAACCCTTGTCCAACTCTGACGTTAAACCTTTCTCCGTCAATTCATCACTCAACGACTAGGCCCTCCCCCCGACACCTAAATTCGGTGTGAGTTTCATGCGGCTGTTGAGTGGGGTGCTGAGATCGGCGCTGAGATTCCTGTACAGATCCGGTGTGGAGAGCCATGGGATGCTTCCTCGGCTGCTTGCGCATCGAGAACGACGACTGCCCACCTCGATCGCGACCAGTTCGCTCCAAGAAGCGCCCCGTAAGCCTCAGAAACACGGTTCCCGCAGCCTGTTGTTGAGTTCTTGCTCGACTGTTGTGGGAATTTCGCGCTTCTGTGCCATGATTTTTACTAACCAGCTTAAAAAAATGGGGGATTGAAGATGCCAATATCGTTAGCTGGCTATTTTTTTGTCTCGGTTATGTGATGGAATCGCAGAATTGAGCGGGAATGTGCCACGAACAGTCAGAGGAGACCTATCTAGCTCATCTCGATATCATACAAGGAGAAATTCATGATGTTCTGATTGTTGTTTCATTTGTTTATAAATAATCAGTGCAATCAATCCCAAAATGTCTTTTTTGATGCCCTTTAGCTTTTGCCGCTTTATCTTCATAAAATCGTATCATGTGGATGATTCTCAAGCTGGTTTCAATCTCTTCATATGTTACCAGGAACCAGTGGTGTCCCGTAATTCTTTGTCCTCCCTGTTTCAACGTGAAGGTATGCATTCGATACTTTTGGTTTCCTAAGGTAGGGTTTTCCTGGATAAGATGATAATACGAAATTTCTGATTTCCTATGATATGAATCTCTTAACTGTTATGAAATACACAGAGGATCATAAGGTTGAGGACCACGAAACGCATAGTTCTAAATCTCCCTCTACCATCAACAACGAGCTCAGTAAGGAGGTACGTTTACTATTCTATATTTATCTACGCATTGGTAACTAAGTAGAACTTTCATGAGCTAGTGGGTGTGGGTCTTTCCTTTTGTCAGTTCTTTTAATTGTTTTGCCCATTGAGCCTCTTAAAACTTATCTGGAGTGAGATGTGTGGCTTATGTTTTGATAACATTGACAGATGATTTGAACATGGTGAATGTAGGCTGATCAAGTTGAGATGGCAGTCACGAAATTAATCAAGTTGAGATGGAAGTCACGAAATTAACCATAATCTTTTGCACTAGAATGACTGGCTTCTCAGTGTCTGGCCTCTCATGTTGCTCTATGTAACAGGCTAAGTTCCTTAAAGATTGTGGAACCTTGAACGAGACCCCTTGTGAAATACGAAAAGCAAGGAGGCTTATAGAGTTTCCACCTGATGATGTGGAATCAGATAGGCCAAAATTCCATTCATGGCTTCCTGAAGAATCTGCACAGAAACTGCAACCAGATGAACTCTCTCCACTGCATCCAGTGCCCCATAAACCTAATGAAATGCTGGGGGAGGATTTGGATTCCCATTCATCTAGCAGGTTGAACCTTTGACTATTAAAGTGGTACCTTCTAGTGTTTCTAACATCCCTCAGGAAGAGTAGATTGAGCATTTTTATGGGACTGACTCAGTTCCTCTAACGGACATCGTGAGGAACAAGGCAGTTTCATTTTACATTTGTTATCGTTCAGTAAGATATTTTTTCCATTAATTTTGCTTGAAAAAGTGGGAAGCTTCCAGTATTAATCAGCGGTTATCTTTTCTTGGCATACGCTCAAATTCGTTTTTCTTCAGAAGAATTGTTTCACTATTCAATCTTTTTTCTGCCTTTTCTCTTGCAGCTGGGTATCAGATGTTGGAAATAGAAGAAACTCTTCCATTGGTTCAACTATGGCAAGTGGAGAAGTCTCCATTGATATGCCTTCCAGGTATAACAAGCAAGCGCCTGACAACTATGCAACTCCACTTGCACCTGGCCTATCCGTAACAGATGCTCTTCACGTGAATAAGTCGGTGAGATTTGAATGCACCATAGACATGCTTTCATCAGTCAATGACCAGAACTTAAGAATATATGAAACCCCAAGATGTCAGATTGCATTAAAAAACTCATCATATCCTACACCATTAAAATTGTCTGGTGTTATGCAAACTCCCGGTACTGTTTTCCCAATAAATGTGGAGAATTTAGCAAATGGGATGCCGAGGATCATGTCCCAGTATGTCCATTCAGTTCTGAACCTGGTACAGAATGCATTGCAGTGGAAGCCATTGAAGGAAGATCGATATGATGGTGACCAGTGTCCAGATGAGCTGAGAGAGTCTCTTGATCAACCTGATGAATATTCATTGGTGAAACAAGAAATTCAGTTCAAAGAAGCTTCTATTGGTAGAGAGATGAAGGTTGAAGCAAGCCTGTCTTCCTGGTTAAAACCACCAACTAGCCAGCAAGATAGGAGAAGAAGTCAATTCTACAGAACTCCTGGTGATAGGCCAATTATAGGGCTTGTTGCCACGTACTGGAAAGAAGACGAGTGTCTTGATAACCTTCCTAAAGTTTGGGATGGAAACGGAATCCCCAATTCTACTAACAAGTATAAGGAGGTATATCTATGATGGCCTTTTCTCAACATCAAAAGGGAACCATCGAGCTAATTCTATGTGCCTGTTGTTCTCAGGATCAAAAAGTGAGTTGGCATGCTACACCATTTGAGGAGAGGTTGGAAATGGCATTGTCGGAGGAGAGCTCTCTCTCTCAAAGGTAGTTTTGTTGTCAGCTCTACTGCTGTCTCAGCATAATGATGTGTGATCATATAGCAAAGTTAATTATGAGTGCCTTATGTCCTATTTTATTACATGCGCTATCCCAACCTGTTCGGTTAGGCTAATTATGAAAGGTAATCCATGGTTCTGGAATAGAACTGTTTGATTCTTAGTATCCTGACTCCCTATTTTGTCTTCAGAAATGAAGAGTATAACAAAAGTGTGCCAGATAGCACTTGGTGGTTCACAAACTATTCTGATACATCTAGTGAATTGCCACATATGTCAGCTTTTCCTCGTTTCTTTGTTCTCAAGAAGATAAAAGTTGATAGTATGATGATTTTCTGAGTCTTCTGGAATGACAAAGCCACTCACCCTTTTTTATTCTGAAGGAACGCGCCACTGTCGTACTGTACAATTCACTCTTGATTACTGATTACATTTGTCAATTTGAATGGCAGGAAGAATCTTGATGGAACTCTGATTGCATTTGACGAGAATGAGGAATGTGATACTGCTGTCTCTCAGCAGCAACCTTCAGTCCGTCCTGTTTCTAAGCCAGTGGCTTCTTGCTGAGAACGATGACTCCTCTAAGAAGACTTCGGGTATGTTCAGTATCCTAATGCTGTCGAGAATCTTAGAAGTTGGACATCAAGGAGCCCTTTCTTATCTGGCAACTTATTATTGATGTGGAGGTAAGAATCTGTTTGTACAGCCTTCTTCACCATTGCTGCTTTGCAATGTGAATAACTGAAGTCCTATAAGTGAACCTCATTTGGTTCATGGGCTTCAATCTGTATATTGGCCCTGGTTTCTCCTGGAGTGTGACTGAAGTTGTACGCGTATGGTTTTGCCAATGTCTACAGAACAAAGTGAACATTTAAAAGCTTTATCTTGCAGATGGGTGCAGATTTCCGACTTCGGGCTCTCGTGTCTGCTTGGGTACTTGAACAGGTCACATTTTGCTCAGATTCAAACTTCTTATTTTAAGTCAGTTTGTGAGCTTAATTGATTTTTCTGGTTTTGCAAAAATGGAAGATTCTCAACAGATTCACGTGCACCCTAACTTGGAAAACCTGCCTCTTCTGATTTAAATTTTCCGACACGATCTATTTACAACCTGCAACTTGATCAAGAATATTCAGTTGCTGGGAGCTTTCCTTTCCATTCTCTTTTATGGGACAAAAATGCAAACTTGAAGTACCCAAATGATGATTTTGTGGGCAAATCTTCTAGACTAAGCGCAACTCATCCCGAAAATTCGTATTGGAAAACATTGTCGGGGTCGCCGACCTATGGGTAACCTCCGCATGTCTTCCGGCTAAAGGTGTGCAAAAACTAGCTGGTTTTCAACCAAATTGAATGGAAAGAACCTATATATTTTCAAAGAATTAAATAGATAAAAAAAAAAGGTTATGTTCAGTTTGGACCACTAACCAATTCCATTGTGTTTGAGTCAGTCAACCGGATTAGTTACGCTTATAAATTAATCAAATCGTTCTTCATTTTGATAGTTGGATCAAAATAGAACTGGTTCTCTCCGGTTCGGTTTCTCCCTAACCAGCCTTTTTGCACGCCCAGCTCAAGGCAATGGAGTTTTAATGGGATAAATACAAGCGAACACGAGATCGCGTTAAAGGGAGATTCTTATGCTAATGGGCTAACTTGTGTAAGCTTCTCCTTTCAGTTATTTGAATGCTCAAAATAACTTAAAAAAAGAAAAAACCCGAATCTGATGCCAGATCAAACCGAAAATAATTGAATTGCTCAAACCAATTCTCTAATAATGCAATTAGTTTTTTTTTCTAAAATTAAAAATGACGTTTTGAATTAAAATTCATATTTTACGGGTTCTTAAATCTTAACGATTCAATTTAATTGATTTCGATTTGACCGAATTAATTACATTTTATTGATATACTGTAATTGCTTTTGACAAAAGCAGTAAACCAATTAACCGCTTCTATATAGTTTGGCTATTCTAAAGTGAAATAGATACGGTTTGAACTTGATATCCCAACCAACTTGGGGTTAGCCTAGTGGTTCTCTCATCAGACCTCCAAATGAGTGAACTCATGGTCGAATCACAGGTTGGGAGGGTTGACAGGATTTTCCCAGGGATCCCGGCCCGATCGCAAATTAGTCTCGAGGTGCGCTTCGGCTGACTCGGGGATACTAAAAGTAAAAAAATCTCCAGCTCGGTTCGATTCAAAATGGTTTTTCAAACCGATTAAACAATGAACACTCCTACCATATGAGCTGCCCTTCTCTTCAAGGTCGAATGTCTTGTCTACGAGAAAGTAATCGATAAACCAATGCCACCACGTGACAGTACTTACGTGATAACATTAACGAATACAGTTAAATTACTTTTAGGATTATTTTTAAGTCTTTTATAAAAATAATTAAATTTCATTAATCAATATAACTACACATATACTAAATACTACCACGCAGCTACGACAACAACACAAGAAGCCTTCTCCCTTGTGTACGGGAAAGTCTTGTACATAACGGGTACACCACGTGGTAATGCCGATACAGTGTCACGAACCAATCAAATTAAACTATTTTTACGATTATTTTTTCCCTTTCAGGGTTTGTTTTTCCTTTTATATTTTATTAAAACTATCCTAAAAATAACATAATCCTATTGACTCGTGACACCAAGTCAACGCTATCGCGTGGTATACCCGTTACACACGAGACTCTCTCCTCGTCTACGGAAGAAACGGAAGTTTTGGGCCCATCTTACTGTTTTCCATTCACGTGTTTTGGGGAGTTGACAAATGCTACGATATGGATTGTGGAACTTGCTGAGATTTTTACGTGAACCTTCGTGGAAGATGGCAAAGTCAACGATATGGATCGATTAAATTGATTCGGCGTCTCTTTTCTTTAGAATTTTGGTTTAAGTTTTATAAATAGATAAAACATATGATTACGGGAGCTTTAACGCTCGGTTAAACTCGTTACGGTCAAATCTGAAGTAGTCAGAATCCATTACTCCAGAGAAATTTTTTTGGATGATCTTAGCTCACCGCGTGACGTGAGGAAGTACCAATCGGATTGTAACAAACGAGTAAGTTAATATTAATCAGCCGAACTGATATCTTAATAATTATTAATTAGAACAGTTTAATTAATTCTTTATCATCATATCGCTGTGATATAGAATCATATAAATTTTTTTTCATGATAATTATATTTTTAAATACTCAGTATATCAGACGGAAAAAGATGGGCAGAGTCTTATTTTCCATGAGAGGCAAACAAAAGGATGCCTTTCAAGGTTCGCCGCCTTTGTGGAGGAAATGAGCCAATCACGTCACATCATCCATCAATTTGTCTAATAGTTATTGGACATAATTTTAAAAGAACTTTATATCATTCATCTCTCGTAAATAAGAAAAATACTTTTTTTTATTAAATAATAATGTTGTATTTGTAATGTAATAATTTATTAACTAAATATCGATCGAATTCATCGTATCGTTCTCGCGATTTTGACATGACAGTGACACAGGAAGTCGTGCACGGAAGCGTACGGAAAGTAATGGTGCTAATTATTTCTAAATTACCTCGACCGAAGGAACAGGACAGTTTTGTCCAACTTGTCAAAATAAATGAAACTTACACTTTGCAATTACCGAATCATTTAATGTGTAAAAAAATAATTACGAACCGTTATTTCTGTTCTTTAATTTGTATAATTGATTATGATTCGTTTAATTAAATTGTTAAACGGTCAAGCGGCTGGACCATATAAGCTTGTTGCGTACATCGAGAAATATGGTCTGCCCGTATAATGATACAGCGAAGAATTATCAACAAAATTGGTTGACTTTATAATAATCATGACGATCATTCACTTAATCAATATCTATTACTTATTTTTTATAATTTAACAGGTATTTTCTTTTTTTTTTGATTTTATTTGTTACAATTTAATCCAAAATTGAATTGTCGTTGGAGCTATTATTGCATAGGGAAGACCTCAGTGCGTCTCTCTTATGCAAGAAATTTTTAGGTGATTTTACGTTATTGCGAGTTTGAGAAGATACGTATCACATCACAACACCCAACTAACTATCATAATAATTATTAATAATTAGAATAAATTAATTGACATTTACTCAGCACGTCTTTTGAGAGAGTCTTGTGTATAACGGTGTCGCCGTTTGACAGTGCCTATGTAGTGACATCAATAAATAAAATCAAGTCAATTTTTTGAAGTGTTCATCGGGTTGATGCATGCCCATCGACTTTTCAACCTTTGCTGTTTGCCGACATCGTAGCGGTCTCTTTACCCCGACTACCCGTTTTATAACTATTTTTTGTAATTTGGGCACCGAAGATTCCTGTTGATCATTGAAAAAAAAAACTCTAAAACTGAATTGATTTTATTGGTCAGTGTCACCACGTAGTCAATGTCATGTGAGGACACCCTTACATACAGGACTTTCTCCGTTATAAAGTGGAACCATTTAAAATTTCCTCCTCTCTTACCTTTCAATTTTTTTTACTTCTTTGGTAAGGGTGATCGGATCTGGGTATCCTATATTTTTCATGATACACGAACCCTACTTTATTTAAGACCGGTTCCTAAAATTTGGAACCATATCCTGTTGTTAGTTTTAGGAATCGGACCCTACCCAGAATTGTATTATTCCACCGGTTCCGAGTATCATTTGGAACCTAGTCTTCCAGTAATAAATTAAAATTAAAATTAAAATCAATTGATCAATAAATTTCTTGCTTGACATACCTGAAAAATATTAAAAATATTCAATTGAATGCCATCGGAGAGAGGTTTTGTGATCGACAACAGACACTGAGGATTTGAATATGGAAATAAATAGATAGAAAAAAATGTTAAGATAAAATGTTGTAATCTTATATTTAGTAAAATATGAATAGATATTTTTCGGTTTCGGATATCAACTGTAATGGAATCAGAGCCTATTTCAACTGGTTCATCATTTTTCTACCCGGAACCTACAATATTTTCATGAGAATTTTCCTGGAACTTACCCAAATGACTAGGTTCCAACCGGTTCCGGATTTGCCCGGTACTTGTACACGCCCCTATTCTTTGGTTAGAGACATCCCATGCAACTTGACCTGGTGCACCGATGCAGGTAGCGAAACTTAAAAAAAGTCAAATAAAAGATAAGAGGACGCATCACTAAACTTTTTCTTCTTTGACTTCATAGGCCGTGGGTTGATCCGAGTACCCTTAACTTCATATTCATCATCGCATGTTGTCCCATAGTCCTCATGTGACATAATTATAATATAATTTCATATTATTATAGAAGTTTACTTTTAAAAAAAAGGCTACACTTATTAAATAATAACATTAGTATTATTCGAATTCATCGTAACTGTTTGCTCTAAAAAGTAATTAACCTCATCAAATTAACGACACGGTTAATTTCTAGGGCAATAAACTTAATTGCGCATGTACGTTAACTGAATTCTCACTCTTAGCACGAACTTCTTCGCGTGATCTGAGAAGGCATAAACTATGAGACGTTCGTTCCGTTTGGCACGCCGTCTGTTTTTCCATCAAAACCGACGGGACTGTCCTAGGTGGCACGTGAATTGCACTTTCGTGGCCAACTGGCTGATGTGGCAATGCCACATCAAAGATGTTTCACGTGCCACGTAGGACAGTCCCGTCATATTTGACGGAAAAACAAAGTGTATTAAATGGAACAAACATCTCACAATTTATGTTTTCTTAGGTCACACGAAGAAGTTCGTCACGCGAAGAAGTTCGTGTTAAAATTGAAAATTTGATCGAAGTACAGGCACAATCAAGTTATAGCCCTTTTTTTTTTATTACCTTGGTTAGTGGATGAGATGTCCGTTCATTATTTTTCACGAGTAATTCCCGAGGGTAGCCGGAAAGTAAATTCCAATGGTTATTTTTTTGTACACGTAATTAGGCTACAATCTCACCACATAGAGTTTAAGGTGTTGATGTCATCCAAGTGGGAGCAATTTCTAAATGATATCACTTCATCATGTAATACGAGAAATACTGAGAAATAAGTAAATTGGTATTAATCACTCGAGCAGTTGTCTCAATAATTACTAAATAAAATAATCTAATTAGTTCTTTCTAATCACGTTACTGTGAGATAAGATCGTTTAAGATTTTTTGTCGGGGGGGAAGGTTCCCAGGCAAGGCTTGACCAGCGAAGTGGGAATGCCGTTTCGAAGGGAACTCGAGGACCTTGACTTTTCTCTGCATTTAGTGTCCTTTATTTTCCTTGCGTGGTTGACTTTGGTGAGAGCCCTCCGCCTTCCGGCATATCAAGTCTCCGTATTTACAGGGTCTAATAAATTAATAAAATTAAGTTTTTTTATATTTTTAATAAAACCTTAAAAATAAAGAAAAACAACCATAGAAATAATCGAATTTTATTGATTTGTGACTCCGTATAAGTACTGACACGTGACTCAGAGATCGATTTCAAGGGGTAAAAATTTAACTGGCTCTACGTACCTCGTGATGAATTTTTTTTTTTACAGAGAGGCAAATCGTTGCGGACCGACCAATTTTTGGGCCTTAATAGAAGCTGATAATACGGTCAAATTTTACATCAATTTGATTTTTATTGACACCACCCGTCGGTACAATGACGTTTTCCTGTTAACCCTAACCAACATGCTTCTCGTACTTGCGTCCTTTGATGCTGGTTCGTTGAGGAACGAAATCTCGAATAGACCATGAATAGAATCCTGACGCGTGGGAGTAAATAAGTACTGTTATTTATAAACTTAGACTTCTAATTGTGGATATGGGTGAATTTTTTACACGGTACCGGAGCCATCTTGTCATGTGAGTTCATACCACGGCATGCCGATCATGAAGCTTATGGTCTTCCAAAAAGCACAAGACCGAAAGAAAAATACACGACTCAGGGTCAATTAATATCTCGAGAGCAGGAGAGAAATCCCATTTCGTGGCTAGTTGTCTCCCTCGTCCGAGCTCAGCTATTGAGGGCAGTGTTTGATGATACATGACAGGTGTAGCCGTATTGCCACGTGAAAGATGGTGTTGAATAATGAAATTCCACGTCGGATATAATATCTGTTGAGTGGTCAGGTGTCACTGTATATGAGTTACCATCTTGTAGGCTCGATGGATATTTTATGGTCAACATATTTGTTTCGTTACGGCAATGTCTTCGAAAATAAATGGATTGCGACCTTGTACGTACAGGTCATTGGGTCATGACTTAGTTGACGGTGGACATTGCGGGAACGTGGGATCTCAACTCTTCAATAAGCCTCGACATTTATCCAGAATGTTAGATTTTTCACACATCAATAATGCAAATCGGATGGTCCGTGTTGTACATGTAGTACACGCAAGAAACTTTATGATGTGATTTGGAATTTCTTTTTCTTTAAGTAATGAAAGCTTCATTTCATGGCTAGCACCGTTCAACAGTTTAATTTGTTGGCTCACAATCAGCCATTCAATAAAAATGAAAAATCTAACGGCTCAAATCATCTTCTGTACCTGCCCAATTGTTCACCGAGTTAAGCTTATAAGAGACCGAGTCAATGTCTAATTCAAAAGTTCAAGTTATTAAGTGATGGTACCTAATTCTCTTATAAATCGAACTTATTTTCATTAATTTATTAGATATGGGATTCCATTTATTAGCACTCACCCTCACGTGACAAGGTGTTCAGACTCGACACGTGCTTTTAAACATCTGCTCTCAACAACTGATTTCGAGCAGGTTGTTTTTCTTTCTTACTCGGACGAGGGTGACAACAAACTACGATCCGGACTCTCTTTCTCTTCCATCGTCGGGCTAACAACAGTCGTCGAAAATCGTTTCTTATTATATTTATCTTGTTTCTTATTATACTCTTTATTGAGTTTTGCCTTAATTGTATTGGTTTTTTGAATCGGTCCCTGACGTAGGTCCTTTTAATACGAAAGTCGCTCCCCATATTTAAATTTGTGGACTAGAGAATCGTTCTTTTAAGAGACGGAATAAATCTGGTTGTTGGCAAAATCAATCAATCAATAAATAACGAAAACCGTGTGATTTAATCAATTTAACTGCAAAGAGTCATTGCATTCTCAAATTGTTGCAAGATGAGAAAAATAAGAGAACAACAATCACACTCAAAGTTTGAACCCAAGCTTTTTAATTCACAAATTGACAATACAGAGAAGAAGCGGGTACAATTGGTACTATCCTCAACCTCTGAGCTAGAGGTCTTGGATTTCATCTAACGAGTAGGATTTCACGTGCCTCTTTTATCATTTCTTCCTTCTACCCATTCTAAACTTACGTGTTTTCTTTCTACACAAAAAAGATTACCAATTTATGTCATCGTATCGATCTCTGTTTACCCAAATAAGTATTTTTTTTTGATAAATAAAAGGGAAGGTAACAGTGGCGGCGTCCCATCGGTCCCATTACATACTATTCAGACTTTATACATATTCAACCCTGAACATATCAGACGAATTAGATAATATGTACTAACACTGTCCCCTTCAACACAGTATCACCACCAACAGCCTAGTCTTTTAAGGAGTAGGCGTTCGCTAAGACTTGTACTCAAAGAGACTTTTCTAGACATTTTACTTAGAGGATAACTTCGATCATACCAAATGCGTAGGAGCGAGAGCTTTCTGGACCTCTTCCTCTAATTATTTGCGTGCGTGGCAGTGATCCAAACTTTTCGGACAAGACATTTCGGATAAGAAATGTTTAAATGCTTTCCTAGAAAAATTATGTCCAATTCAATGGTCGGAGAGACTAATCGCATGTCTCTTATTGCGTGGAACAAGTTTCCGATACAAGCGTTAGATCACGTGGTAATGTTTACGTGATAGATTCGTCCAATTAGGGTTTGGCATATAATTATTCACACCTATATAATTACAATTATCAAATCTTCAAAAACCTAAAGAAATATATTTAAAAAAAACTCTAAAAACCAAAATGGATTGGTTAAAGTGGTTCAACGCTTCTTTCCCTTTAAATAAAGTCTCGCGTTCGAGTATTTGTAGATGGAAAAATTCACTTTCGAAGAATTTTAGCCCTTAATTGGCCAACCTGACTTGAACAAGGTTGGTCAGGACCTGTTGGGTTTCTAACTAACAGTGGAGCAGACCGGAAAAAATCCAATAAATGGTAAAATCTAATTGGACGGATATATTATATAAACATTTTCACATGGTGTAATTATTGCACACGAGACTTTCTCTACTGCATAACAGTACTTACGTGATGACACCAATCAACAAAATTCAACTATTTTTAATTTTTTTTTGTAAATCCTAAAGATAAAAAAATAACTCTAGAAATAACTGAATTTTATTTATCAGTGTTACCACGTACACATTTTACGTGGTGGTACCGTTTACCTTCTAGAATTTCTCCATATTTCCGCGAAACTTGGAATTTTCTCACTAGTTTATCCTCAATGAGTTTCCTATGTATTAGAAGACTTTTGAAAATCTTGCAGTACGCATATGATTATGATTGAAATCCTAGTCTGAAAACAACCGGACAGTTCTGTAGAAGAACAGACCATCTCCTAAGAATAACCAGCCTTACAGCAACTCGTCCTTCTACAGAATGATCTAATTTTCATATTTAACCACGAATATATCACATTAACTGAATAATTGTACTAAGTCAGACCTAGTCTAGTATTATCCATGAAATCGATTTCTGCCAAGGTTTAAACTCAGAAACCCTTCGAACAATTTTTCTTAGAGATTCTGAAGTGTTAGTTTGTTGATTTTTCTTTTTAATGGAAAGTTCAATTCAACGTAGATGGTTCCTATCACTATGCAAAATTTTCTTTTCCAGGACAATATGTGAGAGACAAGACATATCTCAATGACTCTGCAAATTTCACAATTTTCTTGTCAATAAAATGATTAAAGCAATGACAGCGACTTAAACCTCATTGCATAATGTTCAGATTTTTGTATTCAATCATGAATATATGATCAGAAGTATTAAATAATCAATACTTAGTATAGGCACCGTTAGTGTAACACCATGAAAAACATAATATAATTCAAAAAGTCAGTAACCTTTAAGTCCGGGCTCAAAAAACACAGTTCTAGCAGGTGTTCTGACACAAACACATACAATGGATTCGAATATGGAATCTTAGACCTACCAAACGACATGGTAATCAACTTTGAACTACCAAATCATCGCATTTGTTGGTATATAAATTTTTTAAGTTACAATACATAGTCTCATTTTTCAGTTTTTTAATGAATATTTAGAATGTAAATGAATCTTAACTAAACATGATTCAAGTAGGATTGGTCCACAAAGGCTCACAAAAAAGGATTGGTCCACAAATAGATAAGACTCATATAATCACAATTTTTCTCATTTACAAAATCTTGAATTTTAAATCTTATTTGATTTTTAAAAAAAGAGGTACTTTCCACCAAAAAGTCTAGACTATTAAGTGGCGGGATTCCGTAATTTTATAAATCCACGATTATTATATTATAAAATCAATGTAGGATCTAACACCCGCTCTTACACGCAGCATATTAAAGGGCTTAACTCGGCTCTGATACCTTGTTGAATTCTGTTTATTGTATGAGCGACCGTTGGCAAAATCGGCGAGTGAGCCGCGAGGAGACTGCCAGGCTCGCGAGCTTACCTCAGTGATAAGACCACCGAAGACGGGCCCTGATTTACATTAGATGTTACCCTGCGGTCATGTGCTCGCATATTATATTATTTTAATGTAAATTATTAAACTTCAACTGCCACATATAGGGTGCCTGTTTCTCTCCTTTTTTTCCTCTTTTTCTTTTATGAATGTCCTCTCATTTTAATAGTAACTCTGTAATATCAACTTAATGTCAACCGTCAAAAGTCAATGGCATTATTTGTCTGATGAAAGACTTATTGTTCTTAGAAAAATGGCATCCACTTTACCCTTAAATTTCAAAAAAAAAGAAAAAAACGGTTGCATTATATTAGCCTTGGTGGCAGCATCTCTTGATCTCAAGGTGAGAGTGATACCAATTATACCAAGCCCTCCTTCGTAATAAATCACCATTTATCTATGAAAAAACCTACAAAAAAGGAGCACGACGTGATTATTTTCAGAGGTGGATCCAAAAACCCTTTTTTTTCATGATATCTGAACATTATTCTGTATAAAATCGATTTCTAAGTTTTGGATATGAACTATATTCCGTAGAATTAGGATCGAGACCTTACTCAAAACCTTTATTATACCACCAGTTCCAGGTATATCTTATTGGAGCCTCTCCTTTTTTTTCCTTCTTATTGTGATACTTTGCGAATGTATAATTGCAATTTATATATTTTATATCTAAACAACAGAGTTTATGATATATTTTTATAATTTTAGTTTAATTTTTGTCAGTTTAGTATAATAGTATAAAATTTTGTAAATATTTGTTATTCTATATAGATTTTTAATATGTATGATTATTATTTGTAAGTCATTCCTAAATTCTATTAATATTTTGAATATACTTAATTTATCGAATATGTACAATTATTATGTAAATAAATATTTATTGAGTTCGAAATTCAACGATATAAATAACTCAAGAATTAGAGTCTGAATGAATAAGTGATAGTGAAATTGAATGCATCATTTCTCTTTATATACTCGATTCCAATACTAAGGTATCCGGTGGTTGAAACCTAAACAGCTAACGGTTTTCATTGTTTCCTCAACCATAGCCCAAATTTTGTCCTAGCGTCATTGGTATCTAGCCATAACCTACCTTATATAGTATATTACAATCAGTTCTAATTTCACCCGATATCTATGTGAGCCTGACATACTGTGTTGTGTCATATTTAAACATGTCGTGTTTAAACATGTTCGGATTAGAAGTCTCGATGATATGGACATGACATATTTATTTTTCGTGTCTAAACGGGTTCGTGTCTAAATGGTCGTGTCTAAACTGTATCTAAATCGGGTTGATTCATTTAACTTGAAATATTAATAATTTACAGTTATACTCTAATAATATATGATATGATTACCACAGTAAGAACATTTATTAATAATTAGTATAATAAATAAGTAAGATTAATCGATTAATGGTCATGTAACATCATTTTTAACAATAATAATACATGCAATGCATGTAATATTTTATATATCATAAAATTTTCATATACAGATTATTAAATGAGTCAATATATATATTGTGAATACATTTAATAAACGTATTTAAACGTGTCGTACCGTGTTATACAGGTTCAAACCCAGTTAAACACATTTATTTATCATGTCTATACAGGTTCGTGTCTAAGCGGATTCGTGTCAAAAATTGCCAGACCTATATCCATGCACACCCCTAATTATTTCTTACCTATTGCGGTCATCGCAAGCAACAAATTCGATCTTCATGAAAAAGGATGTTTAGGTTTTGGTAATGAGAATGGTTATCAATAAGTCAACGAGATACTTCTTGGTTCCAATTAAGGAGACGTTTCTCCTTTCTAAAGGAGGGAATCATAGCTGCTAAGGTTAAAACTCAAATAAACAGGATATACATGCATTTTGTGATTAATTCACCAAGGCCAGCGATTCTTTCTAAGACTGTTCACGCATACTTTTTACACATAAGGTAACTTGGATCCTCGAATTTTGTAAAGTATTTGTCCGCCGAGAGCGTATATTATATAAAATATTCGTCAGTCTCGAGCGGCGGAACAAAATAACACAGGAATTTTTACTGTATGTTCTTGTACTAATAACTATACGAACCCGATTTTCTCTTCCATTCTCGATAAACTGGCCACACTGTCAAAGAATTCCGCACTGGGGCTGACATAGTGTAAGTTCACGTGAAAATCTACCCAAATACCACCTGAAATATTCACCGGAGCGTACAAAATAGTTTATAAAGTCTCCATTTTGAAAATTTCTCGTGACTAAGGGCAAAAATAGATGAAAATAAGTCATACACACAGGGCCACTGAGGTGGACTTTTGTGTTGTAATAGTTTTTTTCCTTCAAAATTTCGTTTTGATATAAAACCCTAAATTATTAGATAACGGTACTCAGTTCTTTTACAGATAAAGTTTGATACTTTAACCTAAAGAATATAGTATTTTAAGAGACCGATACAATGTAAAATTATCACTCGAGATTACAAGAGACTAAGTCTGTTTCCTCTCAAAAACTTAGGCTGATAGGTAACAATACACAGTTATCTTATAAGCTCAAGTTCACTCTCTAACCTAGTCGATGCAGAATTTAATCATAATAGTTTTTTTTGTATAATCACAATTTTTTTTTTACTTTACCAGTAAAAAAATCCCAAGAACTAGTTCAAATAGATAGAACGTGCATACGACTTGTGCAAAAATCCACGAGGTCGCAAGCTCAAATCGCCTTAAGCCTGTAGCCATTGGTTAAGCTTGTGGCCATATATTTTACACATGAATTGACATAGATTTATGGACTTGTGAGGTGTTAGGTCCGGGAAGAATATACTCCTCGTTATAAAAAAAAGTTTTATTGATAAAAATTGTATCAATAAAAAAATTTCAATTTGCTACCCTTTTAACGACTGAACATGAGCATCTTGAGTTGATAAAACGTCTATTCCATTTAAATAAGGTTACGCGTTTGAACTACAAACAAAGTTTCTCGGATTTAATTCTCTTAATTAAAGAAAATTTATATTGAGAGAGATTCTCCCTCAGTTGATTAGCCTAGTCAAGATCTCAGTTGGTTAGCCTAGCGAAGATCCAGTAAACTTATGAATATCAAGTTATGTACGCAGGAAAAGACTAATTTTGGGAAATTTTATCAAACCTGTAATGTTACTATACCTGCAGCTCCCTCTACCGTCAGATCTAAAAATCATTTTGACCTGCAGCTCTTCCCATAGGTTTGATTAAGCTCTCCTAGCCGTTGGATCCTGCAGGCATCAGACCGAAGCTTCCGCACTCTAAGTCTGCTCGCCTGTACTACAATTTGCTCATTGGACGGTAACTGTGCGTGTGACGGATATATTACGCGGTGGTGTTAATATAATATTATAAATTAATAAAATTTAATTATTTTAAGGATTTTTTAAATAAAATCCTAAAACGGAGAGGAATTCTTAATTCTACGATTCCGTAAGAATTCTTGAGCGGACCAAATGCTTTCTCGTGATAGTTTATAATTGATTAAATTCACCTGAAAATCTCTCATAATTCTGGTATTGCTAAGTTTGCTGCCTTTGGACAAGAAGTAGGAGAAAGTTTTTAGTTGAATGATCATATTACGTAAACAATATTTATATGATATATTCTTCCAATTAAAACTTAGTATATAATCAGTAATTATATAATTATAACTATTAAATCGTAAAAAATTTAAAATATATATAAAATCTAATAATTGTGAATTATAATTGGAAAAATGTATGAATAGTAAAAAAGTATTAAACAAACCCTAATAAATGATGAGTCATAATTTGACAAATATATAAATAGTAAATTCTGATTGAACGAACATGCTATATCAGTATTGTTTACGTGATATGACCATTTTACTGAAAACTTTCTCTAGGAGTAGAGCTCCGCTCCTACATCACCTATCAAATTACGGAGAGGAATGCTGACTGTTTCCCTACGGGGAACTGTAAAATCGGAGAAATTTTCATACGATTCTACGTCACCACATAACATGAGTAAATATTAATCAAATCATAACAAATAAACAAAATTAGTATTACTCACCCAAACAATTGCACTGATTAATACTAATAATCAGAATAATTTAATTAATTTGACTGGACATTCAGGATCTCTGCTTTTTTCCGGGATTGGACGGTCTCGGTTTGCCATACCTATAAGAAAGGTAATACGTGTACAGATTGGTTGGCAAATTGCACCCCTTTCATTCTGGCCAGCGTCTCTCGGGCTCCATCTTTTATATCTATTATTATTTTAAGGGAATATATACCTCTATTTTTAGTATCATATTTTCTTTTTTATTTTTATCTATAATATATAAAAATTAAAAATTTCTTGAATTAAAATGAAATTATAGCATGATTATAAATTTTCGCATGCATAACGATGCACTCCCCGCCCTGTTTTTCCCATTTAAAACTACCCGCCACATTCATTTTTCTTTTTAATAATTTTTTGATTTCATCTCTCAGACTTTTATCAGTGATCCTTGCATACATATTATGAATTCTAATTTTGTTTATACAATCCACTTTTGTTGCTATAACTAATTGTATACAATTACTTTCTTCAATTATGTACGAAAGTTATTTTTAATAATTTTTATTTATATAATACAGTGTGTAGCAGGGGTAAGTGTCTAGTTAGCACTCTAAAGGAAGACCTCCGGTTTTTTTATCACTTTTTCTTTTTCTATTTTTACCCATAACACATAAAAATTTAAAATATTCACGACCCTTGGATTAGAATGAAATGTAGCGTGATCGTCAGTTCTGCATGCATAACTACCCGCTCTCCACTCTTTTTTCTCCCATTTAAAACTCTCAATCTACTCTCTGGTCACATTTGTTTTTCTTTTTGACAGAATTTTTAATTCTCATATTTTATTTGTTTTTCTTTTTGACAGAATTTTTAATTCTCATATTTTATTTCTCACTTCTTTTATCAGTGATCGTTACATGAAAATTACGAATTCTAATTTCATTCGACTTTTGTATCTATCTAATTTAAAAGCCAAACATATATATTTTCTTGAAAAATTAATTACTCTTGAATATATATAAATAAATATTTCTAATAAGTTTTATTTAGAAGCACACACTGTGCGTAGGCTTGTGAACGGGCACAGAGTAAATCCAAAACCGGTAGGAACCTACCCAATAGAGTAGGTTCTAGGTGTATCGGAATGAAAATAGGGTAGATTCCAGGTAACGAATGAAAGAATCGATTGGTTCCAGTTCCGGCAGACAACGAAATCGATTTCATGTACCCGAAACCGGAACCAAAACCTGTTAACTTATTTGTGCGTTAATTTTAATCGTTCATAATTTTCTCGTTTGAACTTCAATTCATGAACTATTTAAATTGTTGTATCTCTAATTCGATAAATTTTCATTTGACATAATAATTATGCATTTTAATAAATTTTTCATGCTTAAAATCTATAATAAATAGTACTTAAATAGAATATAAACATACTTAAAATTACACATATTTTTATTATGATAAAAAATTATACTGAAATAATACTAATTATGATAAAATATAGAAGTAATCCGCATTTTAGAGGTGGAAAATAACTGATAAACATGTTCAAATTTGGTACCTGAAACCTGTGGTATTTTACAGATTCTGGATAGGGTCCAGTTCCAGGATTCAACAGGGTATGGTCCGGATCTAAAAGTTAAGAACTGATCTTATATAAGATACAGTATGGTTATCATAAAAAAAAATATAGTACTCGGATCCGAACACCCTGTGTGTAGTACGAGATCGTAAGCATCTCTCTCTTTTTTCTTTTTTCTTTTTTTTTTAATGCATACAACTTCGCCCTTGTATTCTAAAAAAAGAAAGTCAACCACTGATATAAAATATTTATTTCATATTTTACTTATAAATAAAATGTTAATCTACGTAATTCTCTAAGTTGTTCAGCATAATCATTTCCCCTAATCTTTGGTCTACTAGTTGAGTCATTTTTTACTACCAATTAAAATTGATATATATAAATATATATAATATAAATACGAATCGATTTTGGTGTCTTTTTACAGTTCCAAAACTATCGTCCATCTTATTTATTTAATAAACAATTAAATATGAATGAACTTATCGTTTTAACATATCCACTTAACAAGTAAATTTGCACTCTCCACTTTTTTTTCCTCAAATTTCAATTACATTATCCACTTTCCATCATTTTTCTCCCGCTTAAACTTTCCTTCTCTCTCGCCAAATTCCTCTCTTCTTCCTATAGATTTGTAATTCTCGTATTTTGTTTCTCACTCTTTTACCAGTAATCAGTACATACAGATTACGAATACAGTCCACTTTTACAGCTATCTATTTTAAAAGTTAAATATATATTACTCTTTAATTGGGCTCGAATATATATTTTATAATAATTTAATTGAGATAATGTCTATCGTACGTAGTGCGGGTAAATCTCTGATGTGTGTGTACATATATATATATATATTTCAAATATCTACATGGATCCACATGTGATTTTGCCTCCGTACATGAAAAAGAAAAACGGAGAATTTCTGCAAGATAAGAGCAAAACTCGTTTTGTTTTATTATCGTAAAGTCTAATTATCGAATAATTGCTTAGAAAGGTCAAACCAAGAAATCGTCACAACCTCACGTTCATCACGAGAGAAGTACTAGAGATATTTTGCGTCCTGTTAAACCAAATAAAATTATGTTCGGTCCGGTTAATATTTATAATTTATAATGTTGATAATTATAACGGAAGTCCTATATGTTTATTTTTTTTGTAGTTCAATCCCATAAGTTTGGAAATGGCTAATTCAGTCCTGTGAGATTAATTTCGTCACACTCTCAATCCAAACCGTCACTATTTTACCGATGTGAACTTCACGTTGTCAACAATTCTGTTAACCAAACAGTGACGATTCAGAGTAAAAGTGTAACGACATCATTTTCAAACTTATGGGACTCAATTGACAAAAACGACAAATATATGTGTTTAAGTTTCTAATTTATGTTTGATTTTTTTAGGATTTAAAATTTAATTTTCTAATTTACTCGTGCTATTTAACCTATAAATAAGACTGCTGATTCACGCAAATCGTTGAATTATTCGGTCTAACATTTATCACATTTATCTCTTTCGATGCGTCGCAGCCATCCTTCTCACATTTTATTTTAAATCTCTTCCACAGCCTTGGTCAATAAGAGCACAAGGCTAAAGGATTCAATTTCAACATGTAATATATGTTAACTACCCTTTGGTAATCCAAGCAACATTGACAACAGGGACCGATCTGGAAACATGGTTTAGGATGGACGAAAGTTAAGGGAGGCGAACGTCGGGAAGAAGCCGGATCTGTCCTCAACATTTCTTTGCTTTTCTGTTTTAGTCCTAACCTTTTTTATATGTTGAATTTAGTCCTCAATCTTTTCTCTTTGGTTAACTTTTAGTCCTTCTTTCTTATTTCGTTATTAAAAATGCTATTAAAAAAATGTGATTGCATTAAAATAATAAAATAAAATATAAAATTAAAAAAAAAAGGCGCACACTGAATAGTACAGAGGAAGGAATTGCAGGTAGACACATCTATCTCCAAAAGGTTATCAACACCCTGTAAGGTTTCAGGATGATCTCCGAGTGAGTGGAGGCTCACAGGCGGTCACCCTTTCCTCTTAGTTGATCTCACCTTACAGTGATCCGGCGAGGAAACACCAACCAAATTGCTCCGATCAGTAACAGTTATGGCAACTGCTTATGTGATTGACACTGATTTACTCATTCGTCACAATTTGATTGGTAATCTCCTTACGTCACATGGTGAGGAAGGGTCGTGTAAGAATTTCTCCTACATGACCCGAACCAAATACATCTTCCATTTGCACTGGACATGCCACATCTGTAATATGATTTGAATGTTGGGGCGGTTGGGGGGACGGGGCTGGGGTGGTTCCCTTGTCCCGGTCGTAGTCTTTATCAGGCCGACCAAACGCAGTTTCTCAAGCTCATGGGGACCGGGGAAGCTCATGGGGACCGGGGAAACTGTCTATGTTTCTTTCGTCTCGCACTAAATGTGGCTTTTATTGCAGCTTGAAAAAGTCCTGGTGAATTGATTTTTCTTCATATACTTTTTTAAGAATTTTTTTCGGTATACAGAGGAGGTATATAAATCTAAAAGAGAACAGAAAAATATAGGAAATAAAGGGATACGGACGGTCCCATCGGTGAGAATCGAACCAAGAAACTCTTGATTTTTAATCGAGAACGGTACCGACTATATCAAACCCCAGTTTGATAATCTTTTTAAGACAGTTGATTGAAAGGCAACCTCCCAAAAAAAAGAAAGGCAACCTCCCACAATAAATTCCATTTAAAGGTGTCTATTAAGGGGAAGAACCCTAGTCATGGAACAGGTCTTTTACGAAAGTATCACTAGTAAATAAATTCATTTATTTTAAAAATTTTCTTATAAATTTAAAAAATAAAAAGAAAATTGTAGAAATAATTGAATTTAATTATTCGGTATCACCACGTGAATACTGTTACACGGTAAGACTACTACATACAAGATTTATAAGTCGTGAGGAAAGGAGCGTGGGCTTCATGGGTTTTTTTTTTCATTTCACGGATGAATCATTCGATATTCGGAAGTTTATTGGGTAATGACTGATACAGGTTTAAACTGGATAAACCCAGTAAATTATAAAACTCCAATACCTAGTGAATTTTTCTGCCTGTAAGATTTTTGAATTTGAAATCTTATTTAATGAGAAGAGATGAAGAATTAGTCAAGTGATCATGTGGTTGATAAACAACTTGTTGGAGGACTGAATCTGAATTTTTTTTAAAAATGTAACATCAAATTAGTCAGAGCTCCAGACTTTGACCAAAAGATTTTAAGCCCATCGCAGTTGAAGAAGCTCACGAATATCTCCCTATAAAGAAAGCATATAACTAAGACCTTTAATGGATGAAACCGTGTAGAGAGAGAGAGAGAGAGGAGGGAGAGATGGAGGGGGCAAAAATGGAGGTGTGTGGCAAAAATAGGAAGGAGGAAGAAGAAGAAGAAGATGAAGAAATGATGAAGTTGCCCGGGTTTAGGTTCCACCCGACCGATGAAGAGCTCGTGTCGTTCTATCTGAAGAGAAAGGTGGAGGGGAGACCGATGAAAGTTATTGGGCATGTCGACATATACAAATATGATCCGTGGGATCTTCCAAGTAAGTCTAACTAGCTCAACGTTCCACTAAGAACAGCGATCTAATGGTTCAAAATCCGTTTCCATGCGATTTGGTGAGGTTAAGGTCACGGGTTTGAGTTATGGTCCAAGCAAAAGTTGCTGGAGGGAGCACTCGAGCCTACACCTTGGCAGACATTGCCTATTTACATTATACTAAACTTTTGGTAGTGATACTGCTGATAAGGTCAGTGCTAGTAATGATTGTTCAATTAATCTAATATATTTGGAGTTGAACTTGAAATTTTGAACATTCTGTAGCACGGTTGGCTGATTCGCCACTGCCATCATAAAAAAAAGGAACATCACACAGGCGCACGCACACACATATGACAGAAGCGATTGTTTTATGTAAGGATGTGACCAAAGAGAAAAAAGGGAGTTGGATATAATTGACATCGCTTTCGATTTGAGAGCAGTAGATTCTAGGCTTGATTCCCATTAATGGATCTTTCAAGTAAGCCTAGCTAGCTTGAGTTCTTCCAATTTGAAGTTGAGGAACATTGCACATAGGTGGATATATGAAGCCGGGGACAACTATCTTATGTGAGGATGTAACTCGAGCAGAGAAAAAGGGTTTTAATACAGTTGACATCGACTTATATTTAAGAGTAAGGCATTCTAGATTTAATTCTCATCATAGGACTCCCTTCAACCCTTCCTCCTATTTCTCCGTATTTATAAGCAAAAGGAAGAAGACATGACCAATCGAGCAAACAGGTTTCTGTATAACGATATATTGTGCGATATATGTCACAAGGTAATGGGTATTTAACGCATCAGCATGGTGTGCAGGATCAATTAGAAATTTGAATTGTTTTTGTTGGTACGTTAAATATATAAGACTTTTTTTTCGGCTAGATGCCAACTTCCTGATAAAAAATTCAGGGCAATGAGATTTGTTACAGTCATGCTACATTCGATGCGGGATTAAGGGATCCTAGATGGTTTTCATTAGTGTGTCTCTCCTTATCCTTATCTCAACTTCACGATTTTTTTGACGAAAAGGGAGACCATAGGTCTAGTACAGTGATAGAAGACAGTGAGAGATAAAAGGGACTCCAAATTCTAGATTGAACCTCGAACTTTCAGGTTGTAAGGCAGAGTGTTGTTCCATTGTACCAAAGACTCGTTCCCGTCATTGGCTTTTTTATTTTACTCTTCCTTTTAAGTGTACTCTCTTTCGATTTTGCTCCCTCAAACCTGAAGTTCTAGATCCATGGTCACTGAAGCTTTACATTGCTCAATTTGCTGATGATAATGAAGAAGTTAGCAGTGTCGGGGAGAGGGAATGGTATTTCTTCTGCAAGAGAGGGAGGAAGTACAGGAACAGCATAAGGCCCAACCGAGTCACCGGTTCGGGTTTTGGAAAGCCACCGGGATCGACAAGCCGATACACTCGGCAAAGGAGCCCCACGGGTGCATCGGCCTTAAGAAGTCCTTGGTTTACTACCGCGGGAACACTGGAAAAGGCTCCAAGACCGACTGGATGATGCATGAGTTCAGACTCCCTCCGACGATAAAAGACCATGCCACGAGCCTCGGTCCTCATTCTAAGGACATTGCTCAAGAAGCGGTAATCTTCTCAATGTTCACTAGATCTTATACCCATATTCACCTAAAAATCTAAATTAATGATGATGCCCAATTACTCTCGTATATATCGAGATTCCTTTTATCAACTACTCGATGCAGGATTGAGTTTTCAACACCCCGTTTTCACGTGGTAGTTTGACCTACACTTGCCACTAGTCGGGCATTTTTCTTGCACTCTCACACGTGGGAAGCCATTAATCACGGGACAAGTTCTCTCTTCCACCCGTGGGTTACGTTTGATGCAAGCTGGATTTTTTCTGTGCTCGGTCAGAGGCCTACTGACCACGAGCTGAGCATTTCTCTCCTGTGCTCAGATTTACAAACCACAGGTTCCATGCTCGGACATGGCCACCCGGGACTTGTGTGTTGTGGGTCCACCATCATATACAAAAGGGTTTAAATCCTCAACACTTGGATTTTACTTTTGATTGCTATTGCAGGAAGTTTGGACCATCTGCAGGATTTTCAAGAGAATCCCATCCCACAGGAAGTGCACACCCCATTCGAAGAAACCCGACACAAATACCGATCCCGTCAAGTGCATTAACCCGGCTGACTCCTATTCCATAGCCAGTAGCGGGTTCGAGTCTGAGCACAGCTGCGAGCAGTACATGAGCTTCGGGGATTCAGTCATCATTCACCCGAAGCGGGAATCAGCCATACCGTGCATGGATAGTCATTTTGTGGATCACAGAGGCTCCTTGTTCCTAACAGGTCATGTCAACCCCAGCGCTGCTCATCATCAGCCACCATTTTCAGGATCATGGAATCCGAATGGCGACAATCGGGTAAGTTACAGGAATAACTGGGACGAGCTGGGATCCGTGGTTGAGCAGGGAATTCATCACCAGACCCATGATTTCGACTGTACATAGCTACAAAAGAAGTCACGCCGATCGTGCTTTACCAGTGATCCGTGCTTCACGTTTTTCTCCCTTTCTTGCTAATACAGTGATGTGTATAGTTTTGAGATGATGCCATCTTCATTTTCGGTCAATGGGCTATTACTATGCCTCAGATCAGATGTACTATTTGCTAGGCTATGATGTGATACGAGGGTATTAATGTAATATCACATAGATGCTTAGTGAAGATTTACAGGTCGCGCCAGGGCACTCCCACGAGAAGGCAACTCTGCTCAGAACTTTATGACCTGAAAGAAAAGCCATACCCTGCACACAAGTTAGTTTCCTGAGTCCGATACACAGATCTGAGGCTCAACGATCCAGCATTGTTCATTTCAGCCAAGATTCTATCTTCAATATAAAATGTGCTGGACATAAAATCGCAGGGCAATCACAAACTTCCCGATCGATGGAAGCATTTACATGACACCAGAAGTTCCTGAAAAGCCCGTGGCACGCTACACGTATACCACGAACACCTTATTGTAAAAGGGCCTTTTCATACACACAGCAGGTAAAAAGCAAAGCATCTTCTCTCATGTACTGTGGGTAGATTGTATAAGCAGCAACGGAATCAACATGACATCAATCAGGGCATGAAAAGATTGAATCGTCGCACAACTAACCTCGACCTCCACTTTATATGGCCTGTAATTGTCTATGCTCGAATGTTCGGTGGCAATATCTACCGCTGGATTCAAGATTCAAGGTTGATGGTGATAGGAGGCCACTCCCTGTTCCTGAGTGTCATTAACCACAGATATGTCCAAGCTGCCTGCTTCTGCCTGAGGAGGGCCCACCTCTCGGACATCAGCTATCCTTGCCTCAGTCGCCTGGATATCACTCCATTCGCCGTCCTGAACCGGCCGGTGATTAGGTTGGTCTTCTGATACATGGATCTCACACTCTCCAGAAACTGAGATTGGCCGGGAGACGCTGAGACAGGCCTTGTCCACGTTCTCCTCGGATGAGTCCATGTGCTTGGTCATGTCCGAGCATGACTCAACCTTCTCCTCGAATACTTGGTTTGAATCGATGTGCTGTCTATTGAAAAGGGAGATAAAGTTGCATTAGCTAAGATGGTAAAATGTCTCATAATCACATTCTGCAGGTGCCGTTAAGTCTACCTGTACTAGCAGGTGGAATCGGACAAAAGTATCCTACTGGAACTGAAACTATGTTCCTATTAAGTTGAAAATGGACTGCCATGTAACTCTTGAGAATTTTAGAATTTAAAGAGGCGGGCGAAGAGTAGCTGAGTGGATATGTGCCGGTCATGAGAAGATACAAGCATTCATTTAGGTTATCTTGCAGCCTCATTCTATAGAAGAAAAAATAACTGTTCCACCTTTTTGAAATTTCTAATGCAAACATTAGACAAAGGGATCCTCCTTTTTTTTTTGACGAGGAATTTATTTTCGCTAGTCCATGAACACCCAATAAGCCCATTTATCAGGTTAAGTGCACAAAGGAAATTGAACTTACAACTACGTGAACTACTCATGGAGGTGCACTTGTCCTAGCCACTTGCCCCTTGAGTTAAAAAGATGATCCCCCCTCTCTCTCTCTCTCTCTCTCTCTCTTTTAACTTTTCATGGCAAGGAGTTTAATCTCCTTAGGTTATGTATCAGGTTACGTGTGCAAGGAGAAATTGAACCTGCAGCCTTGTGAACTATTCAAGTAGCATACACATGTTCTATCAACTTAACCCTTGAGTCGAAAAGATGATCCTCTCTTGGACTATGAACCCTCGAGGGTAAAATTGGCCATCATACCATTTGCAGTAAAGAAATAGACAAGCTGACCTTTGCAGTTGTGCCTGAAGCACGTTAAGATATTCCAGAAGCTCTTGTTTGTCCTTCATAGCAGCAGATCCTTTCTGTTCGGCATCCTTTATTCTAGCTTCAGCGTCTACTTCTGTTACCCTCACCTTTTCCTCGGCTCGTACCACAGCTGCTTCCAATATAACGGCACGCTCCCTAGCTTTTGCCAGTTCTGAACGCCATAGCTGTGCCTCCTGAAGGGCTGAGTCCCTTTGCTTAATTAATTGATCCCTTTCCCTAGTTAGGACTACAAACTTATCCTCAGACTCTTTAAGCTGCACATAAAAAACCAAATACATCACGGAAAAATGAAACCTTGCTGGAGAAAATAATTTTTTTAATCAGCAAGACAGGTACAATCCCCATGAAGTTACATAATTTAGATTCACAAAACATTCAGAAGGAAAAGATTTCAGAATTTGTCCTGCCTTTGTTTTTAATGACTCCAACTGCCTCTCATAATTTTGTGTCAAGCGTTCAATTTCAGCACAAGCTATTCTTCTTTGTTCATCCATTGTATGAGCGGCAGATGCTGCAGCTTCAGCAGCTTCAGCAGTCTCCGAGAGTTTCTCAGCAATCTCTTTAATAGTAGAATCGCGTGCACGGAGGTCTCTGGCCAAATTCTGTAGTTCCTCATCCTTGACACTTAGTGTTTCCTGCAAAAACATCTCTCTTAGAATATAAATTCGAGGTTAACAAGAAAAACCAAATTTGGCTTTTTCATCAAATATAGACAATGGGTGAAAGCAGCAATAGTCTACCAATGAAATAAACAAGCAGTCCTCAAATAAAATTAGTTACTAAAAGACATCAGATGCATGGAACATATTTCACGAAAATGCAGCACCAGAACTTTAATGTAAGGAACCCAAAAAAGGTAAAATTTAACACAGTGTGCCTTTGAAATAGCAACCCATTATGCCAAAGCAACCTGAAAAAAGGTTACAAATAGCGAATTTGGATCAGAGTCATCCAACTGGTCATGGCGAAATGGTAAACAACAAAAATATTATGTGCATAAAATAGTTTGAAAGGTGTCTGATGCAATTGGACAATCTATATCTTAGGCTCACATAATAACCTCTGAAAAATGTACTCGAATCTTTATATCAAAATAATTATAATAGCATGTAGCATTCAGCCAATGTCATCTCAATGAATGTTGAAAGAAATAACTGCTTCTTTACCTTCATGATTGTCAAATTATCCATGGGACCGTCAATTGGCTTGTTCGTCATCATTCCAAGAGCATTTCTCATTGAGACCTGCATTGCTGCCTCGATTTCTTTTGAACATTCTAATGCCGTTGAATTAGCCGCAGCAACTACGGTTGCCACAGTACCTAATTTTGCAGAACCATTACCACTTAAGGAGTTAACAGCTTCTTTATGAGCCTTCAAAACCAACTGTGATGCACTGATGAACAAAAGGCAAAGAAAGAGAAAACGTACATAAATTGATATGCCAATTATAAAATTACAGCAGTAAGAGAAGAAACTAAAAATTCTGGGGTATGAGTTACCCAGTATATGTTGAAAACTCCTCCACTTAGTTTTCAGTTAGGCCAACTTTCTTTATTCTTTTGAGTAAAGTTTAAATTGTTCAAAAATGTCGCAAGTCCATAGATAAAGCATAAATGGGCTTTATCTGATTTCAAATGGAGAAATACTGAAAAGAGTGTCACAAAGAACTTACCGTAGTGTAGCGACCCAAGCTCTAGCTGCCCCGGGAGTTTCAGCACAAAGAAAATAGTCTTTCTTTGATGGGGTGCCAATATCTACCAAGTTAAGAAGTGCATAACTTCAAGGATGAATTCCACACCAAACAAAAAAACTCAAAGAGATAAACACATTATGAGGAATCACCCAGAAAAAAAAAAAAAAGAATGTGAACTTTGACCACAAGGATACAAAAACAGCAGCCATCATACTTCGGCAGGCCACTGAAATTCAATTGACAAGAAAGAGAGAGAGAAATGATATTAATCAATGATCAAATCCACTACCAAAGAAAAAGAGAAGATGATAGCATCATTTAGACAGGGTCAATTTCAGAAGCTAAATCTTACTGAAAGTTCACAGGAGATATTGTAATGGTGCTGTTTGCATCAAAGATAATGGTTCCCTTGACTGCAGGTTCATTTCTCCTAATCCTAATAAAATGAAACAGTAACAAACATCAACAGCTAGAAATTCAGAGATAAAGAGACAATGATGGAAATGTCATGGACAGCAAGCCTACTTGTATTCCATTCTCCCGGTCATAGGGTCAAGGATGACCCATCGCTCATTCCACTTCCTTAGCTATCACGAAGAGAAAAAAGAGTAGAAATCACTAGCAATACAAAGAATTACCGCAAGGAAAGGCTGAACATAGATTTTAGTAGTACTTTGCAACGATAATATATGCTACAATGGCCAAATACTTCAAAGGAAAAACAAAGCAGTATGTAGCACACCCTCTCAAAAATATCAATCATCGCACCTGTTCTCTCTGGGATGGATCAGCAATTCAAATTAGAATTTCATTCACTTTTCTTCTAATCTGCATAAAACACACCATTGACTTCCAATCTTTCATTTTTCTTTTCCCTCTTTTGAATAAACACAGATAACTGATTTTGCATGACAAAAACCCTACAACATAAATATCCATCAACTGCTTGTCCAGAATCTCTCTTGCCCTTTCATTAGTCAATCACGTCATACAATATTCATGAAGAAAATGAAGCATCTGACTACTCGGCCACCCAGCATTCCAACTTATATTTCTCCATTGCACGAACTTGTTGAATTTTATGTGACATTTATATGTATAGAGAGTACACAGCAGCTGTTAGCTATCAATGCTAAAACCTTTGATTCATTCAGAGATCAATTTGGCTTCATCTATCTGGGTTCAAGCTATGGCAGTTCTCAAACATCAGTGTACCAATTGTACATCTTCTGAGCCATTAATCAAATTATCAGGAGGACCAACTTGGAAGTAGTAAATTTATGCACAAAATCTAGACAAAACCATTTTCATTCTGCAAACACTAAAAGAATTCATTCCTATTAGGCCAATGCATATACGTCAGCACAAGAGATCCTTTGACCACCATAAGGATTGCAAGTAATTGCTTCACTAGGTTATCCTTTCCCTTAATTTTCCCATGGAAATAATTTTCCTTCCAGCTTGTAATTCATGATACCAAACAGCATACTTCATGAAACTACAACCTCAACACCCACAAAGAGGACAGAAACTCCCCTGAAATTGCCAGTATTTCTATGCATTCATCAATTTGCTAATGATAAAACAGCCTACATCTCAAAAACTTTCCAATCCTCTTCTCTCTGACGGCAACTCTGATAAACCCCATGCACCAGTGGCCGTCATTAAAAACCGCAGCTCAAAATACAGAGCATCAATTGGACCTCGAAGAAGCTACAGATCGTTGATAGACAGTCACTAAATCATCAAATCCTTTGTTCAATATAAAGCGAGCGCGACGACATGGAACTCACAGTTTCAGATCGCTTGAGGAGTGGACCCTGCAGCAGGTTCCTGCCGGAGCCTGACGCCAGCTGCCGCTTGATCTTTTCCAAGCTGTTCTCCGCATCTCCAGCTCTCTGTCGAAGAAAAGATCACCATAAACCCTAGAACAGCTTGTCGAACTAGGAAAAAAAAAAAAAAGCGACAGAGCAGCCATGTGGGTGCAAATGCTGATAAAGCAATCCAAAACTGACCGTGGAAGCGCCATTGGAGGCCATGGCTGAGGACATCAGAGATATCGAGGAGATGAATCAGCAGAAGAGAATCAAAGATTCCGACGCCGAAGAGGTTCCTCAGAGAGCTTTCCCGTGTCTCCTCTCTCCACAGAGGCCGGTAGGTTTCTATTTCATGGACTGGCAGGTGGAGGTGACGGTGATTAGGCATTCTAACAATTAACCCAAAAAAAAAAACCGAGCCGACCGTCCAATTCAACCTAATTAAAAAAAAAAGTATTATAAGATAATTGTTCCTCTTAAGTGAAAATCTCAAATTCGAATTTTTTTAAATAGAGAAAAATCATGTTTTGAGAACTTTACTCATTAATGGACTGACACGGTTCGAACTAAATACTAATATGCACAACAAAAAAAGTAATTGATTTGACCTCGCAAACCGATTCTTAAATGATTATTTGTGAATTGTTTGATATGATTAGTTCGGTAATTATGATTAATTGATTCGAACCGGTTTACAAATTGATAATTAAATAATAAAAATGACCTTATAAACTAAGACTCACAATTTATAATTTTTTAGCGGTTCGATTAATTTTGAAGCAAGCCAACCAACCGGGTACCTTTTATTGGCTAAATCATGTTTATTTTTATAAAGGTGATTAACCGGTTAACTGAATTAAAAAAATTGGTTCTATATGGTCTGTTATTTTAAGACAAAATGGGTTCGGTTTGAAATCGATATCCCAAATCGAATCAAACTGAATATTTCCTTAGTCCAATTCGGCCTTTAGAACCAAATCCGAACCGGTTTCAATTTATTTTCTATTTTATCCAAAAAAAATATTTTCTACTTTCTTTTATCTATACGATTTTTTTTTCTTTTTTGGTCAAATCAAGTAGTCAACGGTGTCCAGCGAGATAGAATTCTATAAATGGGCCGGTGAGCCCATTGGGCGGCCCAGCTGATGACCGAAGGTTCGTTGACCAATGACACGTCACTAATTCCTTTTCCCGGTACATTATTTGAAACGCCGGTCATCTCCCTCGGCCAACCTCCCCCTCCCCCCCCCCCCCCCCGTGCAAAACCCTAGTTCAGTTCAATCTCTGTCTCTGCTTCACCTCACTGAATCGAAGGACGCCACTCGCTACGGAACCGATCGAGCTCCTGAACAACTCTGTATAGCTAGCGGCTGGACCTTGTCGAAGCGTAACTGAGTTAGGGTGACCGAGGGTGAGTGAGGTAGTAGAAATGGCGGGGATAGTGAAGGCCCCGGGAGCATTCGCGATAACACCGCACAAGGTGTCAGTTTGCGTGCTTCTGCAAGTCTATGCAGGTCCCAATCAACTCCGTGTTCCGTACCCTTTCTCCTCTGTTTCTCAGCACAACCGCCTCGGCCTGTATCTGCTGGCACTCACAAAGGTATGTCGTTGGTGGCATAATGTACCACAGTGCTGAACTTTTTGTGCACGATATCAGTGATGAATTTGATTTTGGTGTTGCAGTCGTGTGATGATATTTTAGAGCCGAAATTGGAAGACCTCATCAACCAGCTGAGGGAAGTTTGGAGTTCGTCCGAGGATTGGTTAGCTGACCACTTGACTAGTAGGCTATCGTCTCTATCATCAGCGGATGATTTGTTCAACTTTTTCACGGAAATGAGAGGTCAGGGATGTGACTGTCTTGTCTGTATGTTCGCCGGATGGGAATGAGCGATCCCTTTTCAGGGTTGCTCTTAGTTTTTCATAATCAATTATCCCGGCGCACTAAGTCATGAAGTTTTAGTTAATATTTATTCCTCTTCTAGGAATCCTTGCGGGCATTGATAATGGTGTAGTTGAAGATGATCAGATTATCCTTGATCCAAGCAGCAATCTGGGGATATTTCTTCGGCGGTGCATACTCGCCTTTAATCTCTTATCGTTTGAGGTGATGGCAGTTTCTAATTTCACCCCAAGAACTTGGTTCTCGTAATCTTTTCTTAGTTCCTGGTCTGCTTTGTGGTTTTGATTTATATATATCTGCGTAATTCAGAATGCTTTTATAAAAGGTTAAAAAAGCCTGATGCTATGTTAGAAAGCTGGTGCTATCCTGACAATTTATCATTAATCATCATTTGTCGATAATTGATTGTCTTCAGTTAAAACTGTTGAAATTTGTGACGTCTTTTGCCACTTCTTTCTACCTCTTGAATTTTCCTAATCTTCCTACTTCACAGTCCCTAGTATCTGTACAGAGATTGCAGTGCATTTTTTTGGCATCCTGTGAGCCCCAATTTCTTCAGTGTAGTTTGAAAAAAAGTCTTTCAACTTTTGGTTTTAAGGAAACGCTTCTTAATATAATGATACAACTATATCACAGGGTGTGTGTCACCTGTTGACAAACATTGGCTTATATTGTAAAGAAGTCCTCTCGGGTCATGCTCCATATGAGGCTGAATTGGATGATTCTGGTCGTGATCTGCAAGCAACAACAGTTTATGAAAACATGGATCTGGAAAACTTTGTGTATGAGAAAGTCACCGAAGAGATGGAGGCCAAAAGAAAGGCTGGTGAAAAGATTTCTTTTCATCTTCATGCACCCAGAACACTTGTTGGTTTGGTTGAAGGTAGATTAACAGATGATATCAAACCTTTGCAAATGGCACATATTACAGATTATGTTCCAGTAGGCAAAAGTGAATGGTGATTTTTTAATCGGAAGGATGAATATATTTTATTTAGTCAACAAGGCCTTTGGGATCATACTGGTGAGCCAATTTAAATATCAAGATTGTTCATCACAAAAGTTACACATTTTTTTGAGAGCTGCATTTTCTATTAAATGAAGATGACCTGTTTCATAGTTGTATCTAGAACTTGTCTACCTAATCTTCTCTAGCAAGAGTCAGTGGCATGATCATGACAGGCTTCGTAAACTATCAAATTGAGACAAAGAAAATTGGCAGTTGCTCATATAGCAATATTGAGACAAAAACCTGATCTTCCAGATTTTGAGATGTCCGACAAAACAATGTTCAAAGAAAGCAGCAAATTGAAGGAGGCTTCTCCATATGGATCTTGTACGGATGATTTATTCAAAGATGTAGATGGTGTATTTCTACGTTCTAATTGGCAGGTACAAGGGTTCTTGTCTGAGCAAGCTGATGCAATTGAGAAGTTAGTTTCACCTTTCTGTGTTGTTACGCTGTCATCTTTTCTCTGTTCACAATTGCAACTAATTATGTTTCATTATTATTTGGACATACCAGGGAATGCAGTTCTTTCCCTTTGAATGCTTTTGAACTCATATTGAGCCAGCTTGAAAGGCTAGCACCTGAGCTACACCGAGTAAGCAAAGCCATCTACTGTCATTGAGATCCTATTATGCTAGTATATTGCATGCTTGCCGTGACTCGGGAGAACTATAATTATGACTATTGTTGCAGGTACACTTCTTGCGATATTTAAATTGCTTATATCATGATGATTATACTGCTGCCTTGGAGAACCTTCACAAATATTTCGACTATAGGTAATTGCTTGGATTTTCAACCAGGATGTTAGAAATCGTAGTTTTTTTTTTTGCCAAATAATCATCCTATGTAGCTCTTCCAATGTAATGTAAAGGACTTCGTTCAATTTAGATATCTGCAACTGCTTTGCTGATTATAATTTGGATTAATTATATCAGTTTTTCATTGTTGGAACACCAATCTGCATTTCTTTCTGTCCTTTTTTTTTTTTGGTAGGAATCTGGATAATTGCTACTCGTCTTGAATATTGGAAAAATCCTTTTCAAATTGAGAGGTAGAAATCCTTTAAATCTCGGAAACATTTAAATTACCAATAAAATGAATGTGTATCCGATCTATGCTCTTAATGTTGACTCACATAGACATCACACTAGATGGTGAACCTTGCCTCCTTTTCTTTAATTTTTGGATTTTATTTTCAATAAATCTAGGTGCATACCTAGAATCTTGTCACAATGCATTGTAAATAGAATTTTCCATCTTAATACAAAGTTATCCAAAAATTTGAAGTAGAAACAAAATTATTATGATGAACTGATTGAGCAAATGTTGGAAGAAAAGTGCTGGGATAGAAGGTTTTGATACTGCTTCATCAAGTGGCAACAACAACTTTGGAAGATATGAAGTTGCTTTATTATGTTTGGGGATGCTGCATTTTCACTCTGGGCATCCAACACAAGCTCTGGAGGTAAGCACGGGAAACTCCTCCCCTGTCTTGATGAGTAAATATCAGTGTCTAGGACTCCCTTTTGTTTTACTGGATTTATATAAGCATGTACTTGACCCTCCTTTGATAAATCTTTTCCTACTATATAGGTTTTAGCAGAGGCAGTCCGCGTGTCTCAGCAGGTAATTTCATTCACTTGAAACCTTTCACTTAGTAAAAGTTATAGTGTTCAAGCTGTAGTATAGCGTTTGATTATGCTGTGACCCAGATTATCATATCTTCCAAATTCCTTAATAATCAACTGATTTGTACTGTTTACATTCATGCAGAACGGCAATGAAAGTTGTCTTGCATATACCTTAGCAGCCATATGCAATCTGTTATCTGAAATTGGCATGTCAAGTACAAATCGATTACTTGGGTCATCCTACTCCCCCATTGCTACCATAGGAGCCTCTTTCTCTGTACAACAACAACTATTTATGCTACTGAGAGAGTCTCTAAAACGAGCAGAAAGCTTGAAGTTGAAACGACTGGTGGCTTCCAATCATCTCACTTTGGCCAAATTTCACCTAATGGTAAGCCTAGGGAGAGAACTTTGATCTTGGATCTGGCGACATATGCGCATGGGTGATTACACTTTGTCTTGAAATTCTTCCCTACATTATACTAATCATTTGTTGCTTATCAAATTCATGTGCAGCACGTGCAGAGACCACTTTTGTCTTTCGGGCCAAAAGCTTCCACGAGGCTTAAAACTTGTCCAGTCAATGTGTGCAAGGTTACATGATTTTCACTGAACTTTCTTAAGCGAGCTAATCTTTGATAATTTTGGTCATCCTTTTTTGTATAATTTTGGTGGCTTTTTAGATCCATTAACTTAAAAAGTTTCTCAGTCCTCTTTTTAACTGTAATTGCAGGAATTGAGACTGAGTTCTTCTTTGATAACTGAATTCGGTAATGAAAATTCTGTAATGATGACTGATGGTGCACAAAGTACTGGGTGGCTAAAGCATTTACAGAAACCTACGGGTTCATCGGTGTTTCTTGAAGAAAGTCTATCAGAGATTAGACCTAATGCATCTAGTTTCTTCTCACAACCTAGTTCCATTCCTGGATCAGTACTGCAACAAATTGGTTCTTCATATTTGGTCCGTGCCACTGCATGGGAAATATATGGCAGGTAAGATCACAGTCTGATAGCATACTTAGTTTTTGATTCATATTAGTGGAAACATGGATGAAAATCAGTTTCAGACTATGGAGCTCATCCATTGGCTTTGTTTGTGACGATGGGAACTTCAGAATATTATTATCCTTCAAGACTCGTTTTAACTGAGCTACCTCTGATTTTAAATGAAAAAAATAAATGGTGATACTGGTTGATTAATTTTGCCTACATACCGTTTAACTTTTGAGATGGTTATTAGTATTCCTTTTCAAATGCCAAGTAGATTAATTTGAGCTTTGGTCTTCGCTACCATTAATTTTAGGGTAAAACTTTTATGAATTAGTGATTATTATGTTAGTCCACATTGAAAGGCTGTTCATCTTTGTCTTCCAGCGCACCTCTTGCTCGAATTAATGCTCTAGTTTACGCAACTTGCTTTACCGACTATTCAAGGTAAATTTGACATCTAGTTTGTCATTGCTTTGTGAAGATACTTCTTTCTCCTGTTTTTTACTGGTCTCTTTACTTTGGGGGATGCTGCAGTTCTGCTGATGCAGCATTGGCTTATGGGAAACTTATCAAGCATTTAGCTGCCCACAAAGGATATAAAGGTTGAATTCCCTATGCTGCTCATTGCTTGATTAGACTGGGGATAGGGTGAGGTTTACCAATACTGGTAGATGCATTTTCAGTTTGCATATTAAACATTTTATGTCCAAGAATGTCGATTTCGTGATACGAAACGTTGGTGACAACCGCCAAAAATGAAATTACAACATTATTTGTTTGTCTCCTTTGCATGGTTCACTCTCAGTGTAAAGCAGTAAGATATCACATTGCATTAGCCTCATGTATGTGCACACACATAAACTAACATACGCCATAATTGATGACGCAATAATTGTTATCCCAGCTGCTTTTGCTGCACTTAAGATCGCGGAAGACAGATTTGTATCTGTTTCAAAGTCACAAATGTTGATCTTGAAATTGCAACTGCTTCACGAGCATGCCTTGCATCGGTATGTTCATTTTTCCTGTTTTAAGCTGGGTTTTTTTAGCTACTATATAGTGTTCCTATTCATCATCTTTTCGCTAAGGTTCTTCCTTGATTAACATCATCCAGAGGACAGTTGAAGGTCGCCCAACAACTAAGCGATGAACTCGGTGTCCTGGCCTCACCTGTCACTGGTGTCGATATGGATCTTAAAACAGAAGCTAGCCTTCGTCATGCTCGAACATTACTGGAAGCAAAACAGTTCAGTAAGGTTTGCAGTCATTATTGATATTGACCAGTCTTCATTTAGAAGTCTAGTTTTCCTTTCTGACATGCATGAAGGTGGATAGTAGCGGTTTCAAAATACTGCAAAGGAAGAGGTAGTGAGGAATCATTGTCTCTTGGGGCTTAAGATATTTAATCATGACTAATTAAAAAAAATTATTGGAAGTAAGTTGTAGATGAGTAATAAGGAAATAGAAGGGAGATGGACTGTGGGTAGAAATATAATGTACCAATTAAGTGATGATTTTCTTGTTAAGCAATAGGAATTACGTGACGGGTTGACTAGTTTTCTTGGTGCTTAGATCTCTCTTGAGATTGTCTGTCCACACTCTTACCACTTTCTATTCCCTATTTCGTATATGACTAGGTTTGGGCACTTAACCCATTAATATATAACTAAATTCCACATAATTTGTTTCGCCTTTGTCTATGTGCTTTCTCCATTTCCAAGAGAGTTCAGCAGTGTTCTCGCTGCAGGCAGTGACTGTTGCGCACTCCCTGTTCTGCATGTGTTACAAATTCAATCTGCATGTGCAAAATGCCAGTGTTCTTCTCTTGCTAGCAGAAATCCACAAGGTACAGTTTTGGGCAGCCCACTGTTTTTATAGTTGTATTTAAATTGAGCAGTGGGACCTACTATCGGGTGTCATCATTAATTCCACAAGGTACAGTGTGCACTTAGATAACTCGGAAATAGAGAGACTTAGAGGGAATCCACCTTATTAATAATGGCACAAGATATGTGTTTATAAGGCTCTAAAAGGACTAGTTGATCCTACTTTGTTGGAGAAACCTGCCCTGGACTAATTATGTTGGGTTTCTATTCTCCATTTGCAAATGATTTAACAGTCAATTCCGTGTTTTTTTTTTTTCTCTTGTCAGAAATCAGGCAATGCTGTCCTTGGTCTCCCATATGCACTAGCAAGCCTCTCCTTTTGCCAGTCATTTAACTTGGATCTTCTTAAAGCATCTGCTACTCTAACTTTAGCCGAGCTATGGCTGTCTCTCGGAGCAAGCCATGCCAAAAGGTCTCTGGCACTCATTCACTCTGCTCTTCCAATGATTCTCGGTCATGGATGTCTGGAGCTTCGTGCTCGAGCTTATATTGCAGAAGCAAAATGCCATCTCTCTGATCGATGTTTCTCAGGTATTCATTTTCAGCTCTGACTTCTGAGGGCTGCTAGTTAACAGTAATAGTCCTTTTGCAGCATTTTCCTTCCCTGGATTTTTTTTACGGCTTGTTTTATATTTTTTGACCTCTTTATTTGGCTCCAGTTCATGAAAATCCCGAGATGGTGCTGGACTCTTTGAGGCAGGCTTCTGAGGAGCTTCAACTCATAGAGGTATGATTGCTAAAACAATCAAGGATCACCAGGTTTGTAAGATTATTGGCCGATGCTTTGCTACGTAAAGTTTTACAAAAGCAACTACTGTATAGATATACAACTGACAGATAGGCCCCCCACTTCAGTTCTCAAGTGTGTTTTTTGGATGTGAACTTTGTTGGATGCTAACTTCTTGAACCATAGTGTGCCTTTGATGGTGCTGGGTTGCTTGGGCTAATGTTAAATATTGGTTGTTCAGTTCGATCAGCAATTGAACATGAAAGTCTGAAAATAATGTAGGGGTAGTGAGTGGCTGCATTGCCACTATTTGCTGCATTCCTTCTTCAATAGCCAAAAAAAAAATTGTTAGGAAATAATAATCAAGCGATTGTCTCTGTGCAGTATCATGAACTGGCTGCTGAAGCTTTCTATCTGATGTCAATCACATTCAATAAGCTTGGAAGATTCGAGGAGAGGGAAGAAGCTGCTGCTTCGTTCAGGAACCACATTACAGCTTTGGAAAATCCCCGGGGTGAGGCGAATCACGAACACTACAAGTAGGTAGTGCCGTATTCCTGGCCTTCCACAGCATCAGCAGCGAGTGACTGCTACTGTTTCCTTCAATCATGTGCGTATAGATAAGGTATGGAGTTTCCCTTGCAATGATCCACAATACAATAAGATATCCAATGCGTATCATACATCCTTAGTGGATGTGTAAATAGAATCCCCTTGTGACAGTAGTGAAGTGGGGAGCTCAATTTTAAAATTCAGTGCGTTTAACGGGCCAACAGACTTAACGAAACAGAGACATCCTTAAAACTGTTTCGAAATTTTCAGTCTCCCACCATTGAGCGGTGGCTCAGTGGTTCAAAGTTCATTCTTATGTGATTTGGTGAGGTCGAGCTCCTAGGTTAGAGTCCCTCTCTTAGCACAATTGTTAGAAGAGATTCTTTGAATTTGAGTCCTAGTGGATACTAACTTCTTTAGCTACACTTGTTTCAAAATTTTTAGTCTTCCACAGCTAATAGTGATGTTCAAGTGGTTTAAGGTACATTCTTGTGTTGTTTGGTCAGAACGAGTTCCTAAGTTAGAGTCCCTCTCTAAGAACAATTGTTGGAAGAGATTCTTTGAGCCTGCATCTTAGCGTACATTGATTTCCTTAACTATACTAGGTCTTTTATAGTACTACAGTGACAGGGTCAGTGTCAGTATTGGTTATTTAGCTTGTTTGATACATTTGTGGTTGAACACGAAAGTTCCGGTATTATATAGCAGTGTGATTTAATCACTATTATTGTTGTAACCCTTCTTATTTTGAGAAAGAAAAAATCAGTCTCCCTCCCTCTTTCTGTCTTCTGCTCTCTCTCTCTCTCTCTCTCTCTCTCTCTCTCACACACACACACAAGCAGGGTTAGCTTTCCTACCCTCTAGCTACTTAACGTGAGGTTTCGATTGATCTCTCATTCTTCCCTTTGATTTGCTCTCAGTGACCATTGTCTCTGCTCTCTATCATGGCTGGTATTATTGTTTCATACAATCATTTCCTATTCCTCGAGACGATCTCGATCGATCTTTCATTCTTCCCCATTACTTGCTCTCAGTAACTTCAGGAGTCTATCGAGGAATATGAGAAGAGGACGCTTGAAGCCAGGCGAATCATGGGATCAGCTCCCGAAAGAAAGAACTTCATGTCACCAATGCTAGAGCGGCATTGGAACCAGGATTTGAAGTTGTTCCTTAAACCTCTTTTAGCATTCTGATCCGCGTTTACCCTTCGGAGAATGTTTCGATCAAGTTTTCTTGCATGTAAAGGGGCTTCTGATTTGCTGCAAAGACCAGAGAAGAAAGGAGAAGCTGCTCCTGGGGCCGATAATTCAGGTGACAATTAGCATTTCTTGGACGCAGTCATTTGTCTCTTCAATTTATTCAGTATAATCATCCGTCTCCTGAATCATTTGCATCCTTGCCGTTTTCACCTTTACATTACATTCGGCATCACTTTCGTATGGGAGGAAAAAGCACCTGTGGTATGTGAAATTTTTTTACAATCTGAATTACCGGTATCTAGAAATCCAGTGAGTCCTGATTAGTCTAGTTCGAGACCTTGCTTAAGGAGAAGAGTCATTCTATCACTTCAACCGATCCACTTTGGTACGTTACATGAAAATTTCAACAACGTTATAATATGATAGAAAATCTTTAAAACAATGCAAAATGGTATGGGGCTTTTGAAAAGCTGATATTAGTGGTACAGATTGTTATTTATATGCCGACGCAGTTAACAAATGCTTGTGTGGCTCTTATGCGAGTTGTTAACTTAGAAAATTGAGTAACATGGGTATCAAACACCTCAAAGCAGCTGGGTCTCAATAGAATCATCTTCCAATGCTAAAAATTGACTCGACTCAGTTAGAAATGGAATTAGGGTTAGGGCTCTAAGTCCTAATCTTCAAGGTAGCTGTGATATCATTCAATTTTTCAAATTATTATTCACATGGGCGAAACGACATTAGCAAATCGTTGACAACTTGTGCCAGCTGATGCATCTCTCTGTACAAATCCGATCACGATCCCTCTTCACTTCATTTCTACAAAGCCCCTGCTTACCAAACTAACAATGACAGGCGAATTGACTTCCACGATTTTCAAATTCACCTGCTTGCTTCCCTGATAGGTAAGAGATTATCGATTGTCAATGTCTGTTCCCTGTCCCTGCAAGTAGGTGGGGGTGTTGTTCTGGTCAGGTCAAATGTTGCCCATGACCGGTGACATCGATCCTGCACGAAACGGTTTAAATATAAGCATGTGTGTTCGTGTCTGTGGCGACTTCCTATTGAGATGCGGATTAGTCTTTTGCCTAGCAAAAATGGAAAGACAGGCGAGGCTGTCCTTAAAATAATGTTTCAGGTTCGAGTCCTGTGAATGTAGAGAAAATTTACTTTAGGTTTTTACTCCCCTGTTGAGAGAGAGTCTTTAGTGGGGCGGTCACATCATGTAGGCGATGCTGACGTGGTATATCCGTTAAATGGGAACTTGACATGTTATCAATAATTATATAATTATGGTTAGTAGGTCATAAAAAATATCTTAAAAATATGAAAGAAAATCTTAAATAGATGGTGAATGTTGATTGAAAATAATATATAAATGGTAAAAAATATTTAAAAAACTTGATAAATGGTAATCCTAATTGAAAAAATATGTAAATGATGAATTCTGATTTGACGAATATATTACGTCAGCATCACTTTCTCCCCTGTCCTCTTCGGTTCGAACTGGATTAATTATGACCTACTAAATCTCCGAATACTAGTGGATCAGATAAAAAAAGGATCAAGAATATGATCTCATTGTCAAAGTCAAGTAGTGGGCGATCGTTGACTCGCCCCCCTACTGAGTTCACACACAATCGTGACGAACTTTCCTGCGTCGGTAAGAGCAGCCAATGAGGCACACTGCTTGACTTTCTCACTGGAAAAAAATTCCTTCCGTGAAAATGAATGGTTATTATTTGACGGAAAAAGTTGATGCGATACTTTGAAAAGAAACAAAATTTGGAGATATTTATCCCGTTTAATATTACGCTTATTTTTTCGATAAAATTAATGTTAATTATTAGGTTTTCTATAAAAGTTAATGTGCCACGTCAGTCAGATGTATTAGTCTTGATGAAATTTGGAAACCAGTACTAAACAAGAAAAATATCTCATAGTTTATATGTACATTTTTAAATCATGTCAAAAAGTTCACGTTAAAGTACATGTTTAATTAGGTTGTTTGTCCCTTTTTAGAGAAAAGTTTCAATGAAATGATCATACCACGTAAGCGATACTAACGTGATATATTCGTACAATGAAGATTCATCATTTATAATTTATCCGGTTAGAGTTCACTATTTATTGGAATTTTTTAATATTTGTACAATTTACATATTTTTACAATAATTGTTCACTATTTATTATGGTTTTTTATATTATTTAAAATTTATTTGAATTTTATAATTATAACTGTGTAATTATTAATTACATATCAGGTTATAATTGATCAGATATATAACATCAGCATCGCATACGTGGTATGACCGCTCCACTGAAAACTCTCTCCTTTTCTTATGACACATTAAATATTCATGTGTTAAGTTTATGGATGACGTAGCGAGTTCTGTGCTGAAACATCTGTTAAAATTGTGCTCTCTGGGACTAAATTTGGAAGATATCGATTCCTTCTGTAAATTATATTAAGGTTTTGATGGTGTTGCATTGTGCCTGTGCGACCAGTGCAAGTGTTGATAGTACATTGATACGTTCGCATTTGGAAAGTGAGGCAAATTGAGTTGAAAGCGACCCTACAACAAAGGAACGAATGGACGAACCTCTTTCCTCCTCGCTGGGCGTGCTCTGGCTAAGTGGCTTGACTTGAGGACGCCGGTCAATTTGGGTTCGTTTCTTCCTGCCGCAGGATCATCCGGTTGACCGCCGGGCAGGTCGGGTTCCTCTGGCTCGGGTCAGTGACGGAAAAAGGTCCGTGTCACGACATGGACCAGGCCAACCATCCTGCTGCACATAGTAGGGGTGCGCGCGAGTACCGGTTAAAATCGAAACCGGCTTGGATACGTTATGAATAGATCTAGGTGAAATTTGGATACGGTTCGGACAGTAAATTAAGGAATCGGTTAGAACCGACTTCTGTTCCAACCGTAGGGTACCTGGAACTGGCCTTGAAGCAGGTATACAGAGGATTCTAATCCGTGCGACAGATTTTAGTTGGCCATTACTTTCTCTTTCGATTCCAATACTGTTATTATTTATACGGTTGAATCTCTATATGATGATTTTTTATCTGATGTATTAATCATACATATTTGACGAGTTTATCGTATTTGAAATAGCAATAGAGTTCAGAGACCAATAACATATAATAATTGACCATACTAAAAATCTACGTAAAATTAGCAAAACTTTAATGATAAAATATCCTAAATTACTAAAGATTAAATCAAAACCATGAAAATCAACAATAAACTTGGTTAAATACTTTTAGATTCCAATACAGTACACAGAATCAGTAATGTAAGACATGTTTCGGATAGAAATCGCTTGTTATATTCAAATAAAAAATTTAGTAATTGGTTCTATACGAGATAGGGGTTGTGTACCTAGAAAATCTAGGGACCTGGACTAAATCACGCGATTCTTCCGGGAGAAAACACGTGCGATTGAGACTAGAGAGTCTTCCGAATAATAGACATGTCATAAGACAGTGCTTACATAGTGTTGTCACAGACCAATACGATTCAACAACCATTTCAAAATTTTTTCACAAAACCCGAAAAATAAAAAGAAAAACAACCCTAAAAACAACTGATTCTTATTTGTTCGTGACGTCGCGTAAGCAAGACAGCCGTTACATACAAGACTTTCTGGATTGAGACGGGGCAGAGGCTTTGGTCGTCCTTGGACCTCGCGGAGTGAATCCTATCAGCATGGCCGCACCAAGCGAAGTCGAAAGGAAAGGGATTGATCGTCCCCATTGTATGAATTGACAGCCCAAGGAATGAATTAGGCATAGCATGCCAAGACTTTCTCGTGAAAGTGGCTCGGGTGCAGTGGGACCGTTCCCGAATTAATTCTTATCGGTGATACTAAGTAATAAATTATTAATCATTCCACTATCTGATAAGTTAATATTTTAATTAGAACAAAACCGTTATGACGATTTTCAGTTCTATCAAGTGGGATTTCCAGCATTTCTTCATTTTTATCTTCTTTCTGTTGCTTCTTAGGTTTATGTGACTCTGTTGTACGTGCAGAAAATGGAAGGTTTTCTCCAAAGATAATTTCAAATACAAGTCAGCAGACCGGGGCGGGTTAGTTTGCATTTTCCAAGAAGCATCCAACTCACATCTTTATCTCTTTGAATGCTCAGAGATTGAAAGAATTTCGATTAATTCAGGTTTTAAATTAATCTATAAAAATTAAGAGATAAAGCTGTCATAACGGTTGATTTTCTTCATTATCAGAACTAAAGTGCAACCAAAGTGGATTGATTGAGATAATGTGGTATGACACTTCTTTCTCTTAAGTAAAGTCTTGAGTTGGAGAGAATTCACCTTGAGAGTGCTTTATCCCTTAGCAGACTTTCCTAGTTCGCACTGGATTAGTCAGGGTCCGTTGGATTTCTAGATACCAATGGTTTAAACTAAAAAAACTAAAGTATAACGCATTATCTAACCAATCTATTCAAGAAGACGAAGCTGAAAGGAATTATAGAGAAAAAAAGAGTAATCTCAATCGGGGTATACAAGATTGTGTTCATATTTATCTAAAAGTCTAAACCTATAGGTGACGGTGCATGAACTCTTTTATTTTCCAGGTTTTAGTCTTTTAACTGTCGAATTATGGATTTATTCGTAAATGCTTGTCCTTACGTGTCAACGTGTTTGCACATGATATGTGCCTTAAACAACAACACTCAACGACTAACCCCGAGTCCGATGTTTTTCTTTCATGACCAGGTGAGGGAGACAACTAACCACCAAGTTGGTTTTTCCCTTCTATCCTCAGTATATATAACTTACCACGGACAACGTACTTTTCTTCCGATCTCGGGCCGGTGTGATGTGAGGTCACCTAATAGCCGTTACAGATACCATGTAAAATTTTTACCGGACCTATAAGAAGTTTGGACACATATCCGTCTAAAATCCTAAACTTATTGGTGTCACCACCTCAATTCTTTTATATTTCGAGTTTTAATATATTATCTGTACAGTAAAATAACATCATTTAAGACAAACATATTGTTATCCATATTGTATAAAATGCTATACAGAACTTATCGCTTATACATGTTTTTTTAATTCGATAAAAGGGGCTCTTGAGCTCGAACATTCGCGAACACTGATTTTCTGGATTATATTAAACTTATGGTGGCACCATATTAACGTGTCAGTATTAGTACCGATCGAACACAAAAGCAAAACATCGTGTAATACTGATGACTGGATGGCCACTGTTCTCCTTCCACCTGTCAAAAAAAAAAGCCTTTGCTGAATCATTATGTTTTAGATTATGTTTTAGTTTCAAAAACCGCGTTATTTGTCTGCCTAAACGACACGGCAGTGTCTTTTGTTCTTACGAGTCCCTGGAAGTACTTTAATTTTTTATCTTACCAAGTCCCTCAACTTTATGAAATTTCTAGTTTTGGCCACTTAGCAAGTCAGCTGTTCTACTCTAGATGGGCACACCAGCAACTGGACTTGGCTGGGGCTTCTTCATCCTTGATTTAGCGAAATTTAAAAAGGAAAAAAAATTGAACTTGATCGCAAAATGAAGATCGTCCATGTATACATTTCACTTGATTTTCTCTGTTTTTTTATTGAATTATCTTATTTTGTCCCCTTAAATTGTCGTATTTCTCATATATTGAGTTTCGATTACTGAAAAGACTTTTTAGATCCGCCCCTGATGAACACAAGCAGAGGGCCCTCCTCTTGAGGTTGTCATGAGAGCCTGAAATTCGTGATCGATCGAGGGGCGTTCGTCTCGGATGAATGCTCTCTTGGGGGGATGAAATTTGATATTCTTTTAAAGTTGAGGGACTTCATCGAATAAGATCAAAGCATCAAACATAAACCACATGTAATGGAGGGATCATTTGTGGTATTTGACTCAGATAGGCTCATACTCAGTCCTAACAAACATACAAAACCACCTCCTTTTTAAAAATATATATATATAGTCTAATATTCAGACCTAAATTTGATTCTGAACTAGTTTAGCTGAAGTGAGTTCGACCTATTATCTCATGAATTTTCTTTATTCATTAGATTCAAAACCGAAACCTTGATAATAGGAGGGGTGCAGAACCTGTCAGAGCCATATGACATGCATTCCATGTGCTAGTATCTGGAAGTACAACGGACCATGGCTAATCAAGTTCGAGTGGGTTGGTTCACTAGGGGGCGAAACTCTCTCAAAGCAAATTCTTACTATTCACAAGAGTCGAACCCGAGACCTTTGTTAAGTAGAAGATATGTCCTACCATTTCAGCCAATTCACTTTAATAACGGTAACTGTGTTTGTTCACGTGTTAAATAACTATTTGACCGTGACACACAACACGCTATATATTCGTTACATGTGCACAACTTGCCACCCAAAAATCCAACGGTCCCCAACCAGTTCAGGATCGAGGTGACTCGATCCACTGAGATTGTAAAACTCCCTCGACGTAAATTTTTTCTATTTACAAACTGGAAAAGAAGGAAGGGAGAGACAGAGCCATGTCTCGATTGTTCGCTGTCCGTACATATGCGACTCTTTCACGGGAGGGAACCACGCTCGTGAAATTGGTCGCCGTTCTCCCTCTGCGTCAGCTGCTCAAATTTCCCACTCTCTCGCTTTCCCTCTCTGACCCATTCGTTTATTCCGTTCATTTTCTTTCGTTCTCTTCTCCTCTCTGCTTCTGAACCAATCCTTCCTTCTTCCTGATTGCTGCGAGCAAGAATATCCCATCATGTAAAATCCATGGCTTTTAAGCTCCTCTGCCTCTCATGGCTTCTTCTTCTACTCCCCCTTCTTCTTCTCTCCCTCCTCTCCTCCTTCCCGGAGCTAAACGCTTCCGCCACCATTGGCGTCCATCGGACCCTCCGCAACAAGAAGAAGAAAAGTCAGAACGCCGCCACTCCCCGGCGAAAGAAACCGAACGATTGGCCGGAGCCCTCCATCGTCCCCCACGCCAGTCTCCCGAGCCTCCTAACCGCGACACTGACTTCCGGTGCGGACCTCGGGATGGGGGAGTACCTGGTGGACGTCCTCGTCGGAACTCCTCCGAGGCACTTCTCGCTGATACTCGACACCGGCAGCGACCTTACCTGGATCCAATGCCGTGACAGCTCCTCCGATCGTAGGGAGCCTCACTTCGACCCCAGCAGCTCGAGCTCGTTCAGGCACATTATGTGCCGCGATCCCCGGTGCGCTCTGGTTGAGCAGCCGCCGGACCGGCCTAAGCCCTGCGACGCGAACGATCACACCCAGACGTGTCCTTACTACTACTTCTACGGAGACACCTCCAACTCCAACACGACCGGGGACTTCGCCGCCGAGACGTTCTCGTTCAACCTCACCTCGCCGGACGGGAGGAACTCCGAGCTTGTGAGGGTCGAGGGCTTGGCCTTCGGGTGCGGTCGCCGGAACCGGGTCAACTTCCAGGGGGCCTCCGGGATGCTCGGACTAGGCCAGGGCCCGCTCTCGTTCTCAACGCAGCTCCGGCATAAGTACGGGAACACCTTCTCCTACTGCCTCCCGGACACGAACGCCGGGACAAGCAAGCTGGTGTTCGGGCCGAGCCGGGAGCTGATAACACCGGGCCACCGGTCAATGAACTTCACATCATTCGTGACCAAAAGCCCTAATCTCGATGCTACATTTTACTATCTCCAAATTGAGTCGGTTTCGGTCGGAGGGGAAGTCCTCGACGTACCCAAGGAGACGTGGGAGGTGGCCCCAGATGGTTCGGGCGGCACGATCATCGACTCGGGGACCACGCTGAGCTTCTTTATCGAACCGGCTTACAAGGCCATCAAGGAGGCCTTCGCGAGGAAGGTGAGGGGCTATTCGACCGTGGAGGACGAGACGTTCGGTCTATGTTACAGGGAACCCAGCGGGCAAAAACCAGACATGCCCGGGTTCGGGGTAGTGTTCCGTGATGGGGCTGAGTGGAACTTCCCGGGGGAGAACGCATTCATGCGGTTCCAATCCGAGGGGGTCATGTGCCTAGCGATGTTAGGGATCAATAGGACTCGGTTCTCGATCATCGGGAATTACATGCAGAGGAACTTTCATGTGTTGTATGACAGGGAACAGTCCCGGCTCGGATTCGCACCCATGAGTTGCGCTGACGTTTAGCATTTCTCTGTTGGATTTATATGCTAGAAATCTTTATTTATTTTATTTTCTTTCTTTTCCCTACGGACATCCAGAACTGTTCTTCAAATGACATGCTCTTGCTTGACAAGATACGAAGCAAACCGATTCTTGATCAGACCGGATGTCTCTATCGATACATTATGTATCACTTAAAGGTCGATTTTTTTATGCATCACCTGGGAAACCTTCTCCAATCACACTGGTTCGGTTATATGATAACACTGCAACAGACCAGCCCTCCATCCTCTTGTGCCTGAGCTTCGTATCGTGCTCTGATAGCATTGCGACAGATCGGCTCTCTGCCCTCCTCGTGCCAGAGCTCAGCTTTGTATGGCACCAGAGCTCATCGGCGTAGTAGCTCACAGGAGGGTCTCAGCCGGCTTTGCCTTTTGTGGAGGTTTCCAGTAGATCTCTGCCTTTTCGGTAGCCCGACATGTCCTCTGGGATCGCAGGCTAGGCACCACCGGAAGGTTTTCCATGCACAAATGGTGATAGCCTAAACCTATTGATCTAAAATTGACTCCAATGTAATTTAGTAAAGTCTGAATTCATAGATTTGAGGCTCACTCTAATTAGAAAAATGTTCTTCAGTTTATATCTTAACTTTCACCGACTTATTAAACTATATTAAGTTTTTAGTAGCGCTGCGTTGACAGGATCAGTTTTGATACTGATTGTTCAGTTTATCCGATATATTCACTATTGAATATGTAAGTTCAAATATTACGTAATGATAGATGGTCAAGTGCCATAAGAAGAGTAACCTTTGCCTTTTTCCTTACAGCAATCACCCTTTTTCCCCAAAAACAAAGGAGGGCAGCGGTACCCTCCCACAACCACTTTCATGCTCATAAAAAAAAAATGTATCAAACGAATTGAACAATCACAAACAAACGTATCAGAGGGCAATCACTCTCATCTCCAAGAAACATCCAGGTAGAATCAACAATTATGGTAACCCCTCTTTAAAGCTTGCAAGAAAGGGAGCATAGCACATTTAGCCCGGCTCGAAATCCTGGTGCCCGGACTCCGGCTTGGAACACACACAAAAAGGACCCGTCTTTTCCAGGTCGTCCCAGGCTTAATTCAGTTGCTTGCTGCATGAAAAGGCTTGAAGTTGACACAGACACAAACGGAAAAGAACTGATCGAAAAGACCAAAACCGATCAGCTACAGAGGGCATGTAACTTATTAGCTACTAGTCACATTACAAAAAGCTCCAAACACTTCTCCTTTTTTACCCAACTCAGCAAATGGTAACAGAGCAAGGAAAGATAACATCACAACACCCAACACCAAATAAATAATTCTCCACAGAAAACATGCTTTTTTTTTCTTTTTAAGTACAAAGGGAGACATAACCAGCACATGAAACGGGAACACGAGATCAGCTGACCGATGACAAATGGAGAGAGGATTATCTGGGAAGGCCGAAAAGTTAAGTTTCCGTGTAGAAGGGGTAAAAGTTATTACCCTTCCCGAGCCGTTAATCTGTGCCGATGTATATAGTTTCCTGACGTAGAAGCACACCGGCCGCAGGAAAGGAGGGATCGGTGTAAAAGGTCAGATAGGCTAAGAGACGCCTTGGAAGGACGATCGAAGAGTGTCGAAAAGGGATGATGCGGCTGTGTTCTGTGATAGAGTCAGCTTCAGTCGACCCAGCAACTCTCCATCTTTTGCTTGAGATGCAGCATCAGCCGCTTCCTTGGCCATCCCAATTCGAGCATATGCCTGCTCACAACAGAGAGGACAACAATAAGCAAAGCATTCAACTCAGTGAACTTCTTTGCAGGAGTTCTAGCCTTGTAAGAATGAGAATGTGATTGCAAATTAGTAAACCAAAGGGCAGGGGAAATCCTTTCTGTCCCTTGTGAAGCAGACTAGGCTTGTTCTTTCCAGTTTTAAAAAAAACTGAAGTTGGGAAAAGACTGGCAGTAGATATTTGGACTACCTCAGCTCTTTCTCGAGGATCTGCAAGTTTTGGAATATATTTAAGGGCTTCCCCTTTCTCATCAGCATCGACGCAAGCCTCCACAAATGGGCGGTAGCCTGTAGAATGGCAGAAAACTGTTACTATCAGATTTATATTGTATGGTAAGATATGCAGCCCCCTCTCAAACAATTAGTTACAGCGCACTGAAAAGGAAGCAAAAAATCACACACAGCAGACCCAGTATACCACTTGATACAGGACTCATGTTTCAAGCTAAAGATGTATTTACAGAGAGCCGGAGAGGTTGCAAGTATCTTTCCATTATCTGAATTTTGAAGAACAGATAATCCAGATTTACTAGCAGAGATTCACTACTATTTGCAAAACTCATATCAGCCAGAACTTTCTGCAGCGTACAATATGGCTTATGCATGGTAAGCAGAGACAGAATCTTTGAAGTGTTATAAATAGGATAAAAGATGGTTCAAGAGGAAAACAAGGCAATTTCTGGAGCCAGTGCAGAGAGCCCAATCAATGAATGGTCCATGATAAGACATTAAGCATTCCAAACTAGCATCAGTAGCAAACCAACAAACATCAGACACCATACAGGCCAGTATACAGCCCACTTAAATAGACGGTTGGAGAATCCAGCATTTTTGTGCAAAACAACAGCTGATCAATCACTCATTTGTAGAGGGCAAATTTCAAATGTTACATGCTCTGTGAATTCCAATGCATACAGGACAAGCCTACCTATGGGTGGACGCTTCTCCTTTGAGAACTTCTCCAGTGCATCCCAATCTCTAATTGTCGCCAAAGCAAATACTTTGAGCCAATACCATCTCTTCTCAGAGACCTGGATGATAAAATACAAGAGAACACGGAGCAGCTATTATGATGTGAAATACATATAGTAATTATGGACTACAGCTGAAAACGGGAATAGCTTGCTGCACTATATATTACTCTACTGATGTTAAGATAAGTACATGCATATGTACATAAATTAGTAAATTGATGCATTGCGAATGAAAAACAGAGAACAGATTACCCTCCTAAACAGACATGCACGTCCAGAGAACTATACGGACCTTAAATTCAGTTCTAACTTTCATTGCAGCCCTATGATTTCCCAAAACAATACATGTGCGGATTGTGTCACTGATGCTGGAGTCAACAAAAATTGCCTGCTTCGTAGTGACTTCCAATTCATGTTGTATTCTGTAAAACAGAAGAAAATATGAATAAAAATGATCTGATGTGCTCAGACATCTATCAACTTTTAACTGATTGCTTGAATGCATGTAACACAGTTAAGCAAATGAGTTGAATGAGGGAAAAAAGATATGGCTGCTTCTGCATAATCAGGCAACATGCTGCAATGGAAGAAAACAAGCATCTGACCTCAACAATTTCGCATGCTCCTCCACAGCCTTGGACTCGAAATTATGTTCTTTGGTCTCCGAAAAGAGACTCTGAGACTTCTCAATAAGTTTGATGCGTGGACCATGGAGTGCGGACCCTTTGCTTGCCATAGGATTCTTACTTAGCTCCCATGATTCCTTCCATAGAAGGAAAGCCACTTCCTAGAGACCATAACGACGTGTTAATGGGCAGATAACCAGACCCCAAGTGGAGCAGAAAGAAGATAACAGTTTATTATGGAAGTCTATGAATAAAATGGTATTTTTGCATAAGAAAAAGGTAAGATGTATGCCTTTTTTATGGAAAAGGTATTTTGCGTGTTCTTAATTCAAGTCGGAGAGAAATTATGTAGCTTAAAAATCCATGAGATAATAAGTACTAACTGATGCCAAAGGAACACCCTATATTGAACACAGTGAAGTCTGGCCAAAAGCTATGGAGTATGACCCACTTAACAAAGGGCAGAAAACATTCTTTAGCTTCATGGCTGCAACAACGGAAAAAACACTCTGTGACGTGTAGTGTCTGAGCCAAAAGACGTGCAGTGAAAAGAATATGATACTCACCTGAAGTTGTCCAGATGAGAGAAAGAAGTCCTTCAAGAATTCATGCTTATAACATCTGAGAAAGGAAAACTCAATGAGTTTTTGTCGCAAAGGGGATGCGGCGTAAAGTTAATTAAAAGCTCCCCATTCAACTCTTGCTTCAAAGACAACATATTATGACAATTTAGTCCATCAAGCACAAAAGTTAAGGTACAATAAGGGAAAAGACAAAACCACCGGGCCAGGTGAAATAGTCAATATACTAAACACATCTATTTTCATAATTTTGCTCCGTATTGGCAAGTGAGTAATTTGAATCTCTCTTTCAGTGAATTAGCTCAATACTGAATATCTCTTCCAGCAAATTAGCTCAATACTGAGGACCATCAATCAGAAACATTTTGAACAGAACTATAACTACATCATGACACAAAATTGTTCTTTGCCAACCAAATCACTATGCAATAATAGTTCTTCAGGACAGATAAGATTTCAAAGAAATGAACCAATCAAGCAATGTTATGCACCTGGAATACATGATGAACAGATTGCATGCTAGGGGTTTGGCTTGTATCATTCCAAAAAATTCTAGTGCAGTCTTCTGCAATCAACAGAGGTGAACGGATAAACATTGACAGATCTAAAAACAGTTGAATTTTCCTCAGAGATTTATGTGAGGCAACACATGGCTTAGCTTCACAAATCGTTTACCAAATAAAAATTACTACTTCCTTAGAAAACAGTACCTTCTGCCAGATGTGGAACAGGACAAGATAAACAAGGTCAGTATCACCACTTTCAGTGGCTTTTGCTAAAGCCATGTCTTCTTCTCCTATACTCAACAGAAGAGGTACCTGTGGTGGAAGAAATGAGTCATAGACACTCATGTCAAACAAAAGATCTAACTCACAAGATATATGAAATCAGGCTTTACTGCAATCGGCACAACCAAACGTAGTTACTGAAGGATAACAGCTGATACAGGAATTGGATTCCTCATAAAAGAAAGCATTAAAAGATCGTCAAAAAATAGGTTGACCTGTTTGGATGAACGTGGCTCATGTTCAACAAGCATTGCAGCTAGCTTCCTTCTGCCATTCTTATCAGCATGAGCTGCAACTGCTGCATATGATATGCCTTTGCACAATCTCAGCTGAAAGGATAAAAATACCATCTCAATTGTATACCTCCATGCATTTTGAAATGTGAAAAACAATGAGAACCTTCAAAAAAAAAAAAAAGGAAGGGAAACCTTGTCAAGTAAGATTTCTAGAAGAGTTGCATCTGGAATTGCCAAAGAAGCTGTTATTTTTGAGCATGCCCAATGCATTATCACCACCTCCTAAAAATGAAATGAACAATGAGATAAGCTTCTGAAAATAGATGATGCAATTTATAGTTGAAATAAAACTAAGCAATTTCAGATTGACACTATCAAAGACCAGATCCTCGGAAACACCCCAATCCATGCTACGTTTTGTCATTTGATAGCAAAAAACACTAATACTAAGTTGCACCAAGGACAAAAAGGAGCATGCAATGCACTATTGCCACCTTCCATTGGCCAACGAGGCAAGGTATGGATGCTTAGTACTGTACTTCAAGAGGGATTTAGTGTCCTTCAGAAAAGGAGTTTTTTAGTCCCAGAACACACACACACACACACACACACTTGCACAGACATTGCTCACTGCATTCTTAGTTTACATTTAAATTTCAATTGAATAGAACGAACTTTGCAGGTGCCGTTTTACTCTTAGATTTCATTTCAATTGAATATAAATAAATATTGGGATAAGCATAATTTCTAACAGTGGATATGACTTCTATCTCAAGCAGAAGAGTGTAAGCTTTGGGATAAAGTTATAACATCCAGAATTAGTCTAGTATCATTCTTGGCAGTTGAGTATTTGGAGCTGTCACACATTACTAAAAGTTCATATATATAGGGTACTTACTACTTAAAACATCCATTTGAACAAATCTACCATTCACACAATATGAATGTCAGATGTACCACATCCAGTTACTGAAGATTCTTCTTAGAACCCAAAGAGAATGTTATACCTGATTAAGTCCCAGGTACTCAGAGATCCGTAGAGCAAGAAGGTGTTTATATGCATTGACCAGACGAGCAATTAAAACCGATGGTGTAAGAAACTGCAAGCCAAGGCAACTCTAGTAAGTGAAAATGCATACAGAGATATCTGGCAAGACAAGTTATCGAATTAAAATTTTAGAAAAGCTTCAACAACCTTATATTGTTTAATACTGAGAGGAATTCCAACTTCAGGGCTGCGTACAGCGTTCAAGACCCTTAAAGTTTTACATATCTCTTGTATACGATCCCGTTGGAAGTGACTGTCAAAGCCAACTGGATATCATTACCGAGAACAAAAATCAGGGACAAGTAAAACTGAAGGCTTAAGACCTTGGCAAGCACATTGCGACTAGCAAGATCTAATATGAAACTGTAATTCGTCACAAATCATAGCTAGATGATTAGCACCTGCAAAAGGCTTGCCCATAACTTGCAGCTCTTAATAGTGTCCGCTGACGTGAAACATCAAACTCATGACTAGCAGCATCAATACATGTTTCAACAGCCTCAGGTAATGAAGATCTTATCAATCTTAGGTTCTCATCTGCCTGGAGAACAATGCTCAATCAGTATTCTCTCAAAGACAGTTGTGATTTCTAAATATCCTCAGGACACCTAAAAAAGATTGAAACCTCACTTGCACCCCCACCCCAAAAGAAAAAAGCAAACATCTTTCCTCTCCAAAAGAGAACAAAATATTCTAAGTATTAATCAAACAAAATTATTCATAGAGACGTGACAGTGAAGCTCATATGCAAGCATCAACAGATCAATGCTGCAGAATTCATAACAATGAAACACATGCTCCTTCAAAGAAAGGATATGTAAGACTATTGAAGATGATGCAGCATGGAGGCTGCTCAGAAAAACTTTCAAATGTCCTAGGCTTGTTGAATATACTACTATTGAAGCCAGACCAAATACTGATAACGTTAAATATCTTCTTCTCGTAGAAAGAGACTTTCTCACCTTTGCACTCCGTTTGTCGAAGTGATCCAAAGCATCATACAGTAAAGCGGCTGGAGACGTGCTCCCAATTTTAAATATGGATACAGTTGAATCAGGAACCCTTTGTAGAAACTCCATACTACTGTTTGACAGTATTCTCACTCCATCACACTCTGGAATAAGAATCACTGGCTCATCATACAGGTACCGCACAGGCTCACCAATTGGACCCACCATCAAAAGCATGTCATCCCAATAAAGTACAACACTGTCCATTCCACACCAAGCTAGCTGCTCCGGAGGGAGGGCTGACTGCACAGGAAGTGATAATAATGTGATATTCCACCTTTAAGCCCCAACTGAAGGGGGGGGGAATTGTTTGCCCAAAAATAAATCTCGAATATACTATTACAATGTTTTCAAAGATTCCCAGAGTTGATATTGAAATGAAAATGAGGAAAGAATTCATAAATTTGGCAGAAGGCATGAAAATTTTGTACACGTTTACCCAGTCGCATTGGAAATACCATGCTAGATCAGGCGACTCATGAGCATGCTCATCTTTCTTTCCAAACACACTGTCGTAATCCCCACAGTTTTCATGGAAACATCCTTGGAACTTACAATCTTGACCTCGCACGTTAATCGAACCCTCTATAAGGTCATCTCTCATTCCAGAAGATACTGCTTCAATCCCTATAAATTACTTGGGAAACATCTCAACTTTACTGTTCTAAATAACTAAAACTTTTTATGAGGAACAGGATGGAGACATAATACTCTTAACTGTTCTTGATCTTATTCCAGGTACCAAGGAACACTTTTGCTTGTCTATAACCTAGCAGTTATAATCATAACACATTGGCATAAAACATGAAAGGAAAATAATGTTGTATGCAGATGCTGATTCTCAAGACAACAGAACCTAGATAATCAAACAAACCACAAAGGAAACATCAACAATCAGGATATCCACCAAGCTCGAGTGCAGCAAGTGCAACCAGCAAAGACAACTGCGCAAGAACAAACCGTACTCATCTTAGATATCCATCCAAAGCCAAAGAAAGCAGCAGGCAACTGACCTCACAATTGCAAGCAAACTTGATCTCAGAAAAGTCTGTGGGCATAACCAAGAGCTGTCCATCATATGTAAATGCTGCCAACCACTTCCCATCCCCGGAAACTGCCAGCTTCTGCAGTGGCCCCAACACTTCCCCTCCAACGGCCTCCACCCTCTGTACAGAGTCCTCTTCCACGACCGCCAGCCCCCCATCTGCCAACCCGAGCAGCACTTCCACATTCCCTGACATCACGTACTGAGGCTCAATGACCGCAATACAAAGGGGAGCAGAGTCCTCCAATCCTGGGTCTGCCAGCTCATAGGGTTTCGGGTTCTTAAAGTCAGCAACGCAAAAGATCCTTTGAGACTCCGTGAGGCACACCACCCCATTGCCCCAGAAGATGCAATCGACCACGTTCTGCTCAAAGCACTCCTTCCCCATCGAAATGCTCGGCTCAATGAGCTCCGCGTGGATATTGTAACGAAATATAGTCCCGTCCTGGACAAGGCACGCTAGAGTTTGGTCGTCGGTCCAGGACATGCCGATCAACCGGCCACCTGGGTGCTTCCAGACAGTCTCAGAGATCTGAACGCCGGCAGAGTTGAATATCCGGAGCTTGCGCAGGGCAGACTCGGCGTAGAGCTGGACGATTTTGGAGTCGTCACGGATCACGGCGATAGGACCTCCGAAGGGTGCGCATGCGACCTTGTTGCGGCCCAGATCGATGTGCTTCCAATGCATGGGATAAAGCTCGGGCTTCCGGTAGTACCGGTTGTAGAGGAGCTGCCACTCCGCCGCCACCGACACGTTCGCCATTCCACCTGAACCTAAAGCTCTTCCGGTACCCTGTCGACGTCTCCGACGCCTCCCGTCAAATCATGGGACGATCAGTCGCCGGGAGTGAAGCCGTCTTCTCTTTCGTCCGGTTTCTTCTCCTGTGACGATGGGCCCTATTAGCATAAGCCGGCGACTGAAAAGGGTCTCAGGCGACGGAATTCCGATGGCATCGGTCAGATAAAAAGTCAAAACTTCATTGGAGCATGTAGTAGTGCAAACTCACGGCTGGCAGTAGATATAAACTATTAAGAATACAATTATTAACGTAAATTACCTTTTAAATTAATATAAAAAGAAAAAATTTTCACTTGATCTCTATTTATGCAATAACTAAAAGTGAAGGAAAAAGTGAAGGAAAGAAAAAACGGATAAGAAGCAAAGATGGCGACGTGAAGAGCTTGCGCCAACCCCATACTGTCAAGTGGAGGGTTAAGAGAACTGTTACGTGTAGTGATGAGATGCACTAAGAGGAGAAATGAGTGAAAGTACAGTTATTTTTAAAAATAATTCGTGAAAAGTGGTTCGTTTGAAAATAATTACGAAATTAGTGTTTTAGAACTGCATCTTAAAGATACAGTCTTAATTATTAATGAACCGTATCTACAAGATGCGATTCCTTTATTTTTTTGAAGATGCGGTTCTCCTTTGATTTTTTTTAAACACTTTTTTTGAAAACATTGACAAGAAGGGGAAAGTTAAGTTAAATATGGAATGTGTAATATATAACGAGTTTGTTTTAAAAATTTCTATTAGATCTTTATATAAATAAAATTTTTACAAAATTTTAAGAGTAAATTTTATAAGTGTGAATAATTAAATGATAATTTATACAACAAATTCTTATGTATCGTAATACATATCGAAGATTTCAATACCCTTAAATTTTCATGTAACTTCTCAACGTATAACACATAAGAATTTATTATATAAATTAATCTTTACATATTAATACTTATAAAATTTACTCTTAAAAATTTTATAAAAATTTTACAGATATAAATATTTGATAAAGATTTACAAAATAAGCTTATAGTAAAATTAATATGTAATATATAATGAGCTCGTTTTATAAATTTTTATCAGATTTTTACATGTGTAAATTTTTTAAAAAATTTAAAAGTAAATTTTATAAATATTAACATGTAAATAGTAATTTATATAACGAATTCGTATATGTTATACATTGAAAAGTTACGTGAAATCTTAGGGCTATTGAAATCTTCGGTATGTATTATAATACATAAGAATTCGTCATATAAATTATTATTTAATTATTCACACTTATAAAATTTACTCTTAAAATTTTGTAAAAATTTTATTTATATAAAGATCTAACAGAAATTTTTGAAACGAACTCGTTATATATTACGTATTAAATATTTAACTTAACTTTCCCCTTCTTGTCGATGTTTTAAAAAAAAGTGTTTAAAAAAAACCAAAGGGGAACCGCATCTTCAAATGCAATTCCCTTAAAAAAACAAAAAAAAAAACCTTAACAATTAAAACTGCATCTTCAAGATGCGATTATAAAACACTAGTTTCGTAATTACTTTCAAACGAACCATTTTTTACGAATTATTTTTAAAAATAACCCCACTTTCACTCATTTCTCGCACTAAGAGTTCTAACATCTGTATGTTTATTAGTTAAAAGAGAGTTACAAGACTCTCTAATGGACACCTATCCGATCTTTTTTTTGGGTATACATATATTTGTGGAAGATTTTAAGCAGTTGCTCTAGCTTGGCTTAGTGGTTGAACCATTATGCTAACTCCACTTATATCTGTAAATTGGAAATGATTTTTTTAAGAAAAAGATGTTTGATTGTTGGTTGAACACAATCATTTATTTTCGTATGTTTGTATTTTAATATAATTTATTAAAATACAGTATTATCTCAATTCACAGCGTAGCAAGTTTCTAATCCAGTGAATATATCAATGAAAGTTAGCGCAAGTGGAATAGGCTTGTGTCGTTCAAGCGGAGGTACCGGGTTCGAGCCCTAACGAACGCAGCAGACCTTCTTGGGAGGGGTCCTCGGGAAACCGCCCGACAGTACTCCGAATCCGGATTAGTCGGCCAACCTTCGAGTACCGGATACTCGGTGGGAAACCCAAAAAAAAAATCCTGTGAATATAAACGTAAGCAGTGCTTGATTGATGGGAGATTTTTGGCTGAACCGGGTGTTAATGCAGACTTTTGAGTAGCAGTTTGTGGGTCCCACATTTCTGCTTTTGAGGGCTGATGGGCCTGGCTCACACATAGACTAGCTGGGACCATCCGTTCGACAGTTCATAGTAGCAAAACAAATTGGGCCGAAAATTGGGCTTGGCCTGCTCTACAGCCCGGCCCAAAAGGCCCAGTAACTGCAGCCCAGTAATGCTGAAGCTTGGCCCAGTAGGAATGGCGTATCTGCTGTAGTGGAAGGACCCGGCGAGCAAACGTAATGTGATGGAGCGCATAGTGGTGTAAACGGACGGTCCGGGCCGTCCCTTTTTTTTTTTTTTTTAAATTATTGGGTCATGGTTTTCTTATCCGGTTTTCTCAAGTTAAAAACCGTGCCAATAACCGTTTATGAGTTATGAAAATCACCCACTTCAGGTTCGGTTTTTTTGGGTCTCGACTTTTATTAAAATAATATATTAAATACAAAAATAATAAAATAAAATTCATTATAATAAATAAAAAATACTAATTATAAATATTTTAGTGTATTAAGAAAATAAAATACGTAAATATAAATTTATATTCAAATTTAAAAATATCAAATATATTATTTTTCTTGTCAAAATCTTATAATAAAATAGTTTATTACATATAATATAAATTTAACATAATTTCTAGTTTGATTTTGGGCACCCCTCTGGTTTTTTGAGTTAGAGCCTGAATTTCTCGGTCCAGTTTTTTCCACATTAAAAATCTCTTTGAACTTATCTCTAGACCCATAAATCAGATTTTTTCGATTCCGGTTCAGTCGACCTTTTTTATTTTTCGGATTTTCGGTTTTCAACTTGCACACCTAAAGTGCAAGCACACTATCCGTTCTGTAGAAATGAGACTCAGTACAATGTAGTAGGGCTCTGTGGAAAAATGTTCAAATGGTACAAACCTTCTTGTGAATGTAATGTTTTGATGTAAAAACCTTTTTTTATCACTCTATGTTACAAAATATTTTTAAAATGTAACATCACGAACCATTCTGCTCGATAAACTCGCACGCATCCTTTGCCCTATTCCAGTTATTGACCCAGAGAAAGACCCGGAAACAGAGGTGGCTGGGGAGGCACCAGTAGCAATTGCATTTGCACCCAGGAATGATTCAGTTAACCCAGAAGCCATCCCGTTTATTATATGTTAAAACGTGTCTCATCTTTGATTTTTTTTTTTTTTACTTTTCTAAATTACTCATTAACTCATAAAATCCAATTTTTAATAACTATTAAATTAAGAAAAAATAAAGATAAATTCACTAATACGTAACTACGTATTTTTATCTACTCTCACTTTCTTTCCCATCTCTTATACTACATACTTTTTTCCTCCTACTTTATCACTTTTATATTTAGTTCACCAAAAAATCATATACTCAAGATATTAAATGCAATTAACACTTTGTTTAATCATTTATTTGCATATGCACAATTTCATTAAAGAATAAAATCCGAACATATGGCAGACCTCTAATTTATTTTTAAGGAAAAAAAGAAAAAAGACACTCCACGATCTTCTTCTTTGGAGGATCTTTTGCTCTCGAGACTGTAGAGATGACAATTTAATCCGACCTGCTCCGCCCCATCCAAACCCGATCCGTTTAGGTCGGGTTTGACTCACCCCTGTAGGATGCATTAGTTTGTAGCAAATATTAAGTTCAAGTTTTATTTAGGTAAAATTGTCAACTAATCCTGCATCAATCAATCAATCAACCAACAAACTGAAAAATGATTCCAGCAAACAAGTCCTTTCTGTAAACCGTAACAAGCAGCTCATAAGTAATGTGTGTGTTGCCGGAAAAGGTACCGGAAATGTTCATTGTTCACAATATGAGAAGAGCAAGGGACGAGTACTCAGTTGCAGACCGGTGAGGTATTGAATGTAAATTTACATGAAACTAGTACAAGCAGGGAAAATTTGCATGGTGAAACAGACGCATACCCCGGGAGTCGTTTAGCCCCTTTAAATAAGCTTCTCGGTCGGACAAAAACTCGCCCATGTGTATGATTCTCTCAACCGAGAACAAAATGTTTCTGCAATACCAGGACGAAACAGCCGTCTTAGCTCAGTAATCTCCCGAAAGTGAAGAGATCCGGCAGCTCATTGTGGGAATCTGTTTGTTGTTATTGATTCAAGGCAGCGTTTGTCAGGGACGACCCGAGCTGGAGCATGAGAGGATACACGGGACTGAACTCCTTGTCGCCTCTCGATCTTATTTTGGCAGCGTAATCATCAAGTGTTGCCTTGATGCCTTTCCATATCTGATCTTCCCCTTGCGAGTCTAACCACAGAGAGTATTGAAGAGGCGTGAGCTTGTTCCTCTGCATGGGAGACTGCAACTCCTCGGGGCCCCGTGTGTAGAGATGATGAAGAATCACGTTGAGGGGCAGGTCTTGGAGGAGAGGGGATGCTCCAAGCTGGGACGTCTCCAAAAATATGAGTGGCCGAAATGCCCGGAGGGCTCTATATGGAGCTCCAAGCAGCTCCACCTTGAACAGGTTCTGGCTCACAGCTAACTCCAGCTCGGCCATGTCACGTGCCAGCCTCAGCTTCCCCGACTCTGACAGGGGTCTTATGAGGGAAGCATGCCTTATGAAGAAAGTCAGAACACGAGAAGCCATGTTCCGAACAAGGCGGGTGCATATTGTCTCTGTCCCAGCAGCAGCTGTATTAGATGGAGGCAGGAGCCGAGAAAGGAACTCACTTCGGAAGTGGAGAATAGACTTTTGCAGCTCCTCCATGTAAGGGGACGCGTTATTATCCATAGCAGCATCCACTCCGAGAATACCCAACTTCTGTTCATGGATTTGCAGGATGCACGACTCAAGGCGTTCGAGCATTGCTTGGAATAAAGGCGTCACTGAATCACAGGCAACCCCGTAGACTGCACCGAGGGAGGGAGACAGCACATCGGCAGCAACAGCTGGCAGTCCCTTTATCAGAGATGATATGCGCGTGTGAACCTCTTGCAGGTGCTGACATATCGTGAAGTTCTTCAGCTGGGCCGTGGTGGCAGGAGCCGCTACTTGGCGTGCTTCAGGACCGGGCGATATCTAAAATTTCAATTTAAAGTACTTAGTTAAAGAGAAGTTCGAGAACCAGACTGCTACTTGAACCAGAATGAATCAATGTCTAGATGGCTAACTGGTGCAGCCATAGTGAACCATTCATGAACAGCAGAATCACTATTATGGGTTCAGATGGACTGCTTTGCATTCTGATAGTAAAAAATAAATGAAAGAAAAGAATGCTTCACAGACATGTCCAACATTTTAGGTTTGGCCAGAGTAGTTTAGGCATCTCCGTCTTTGAAACTGTGTACAAGCAATTATAATTTCTTTGGAGAGATTTGGCCAACCCAATCGATCTTATTTCCAGCAAAACACCCATTTCAATGGACTCTTGCCAGTTTATAGCAGTTAAAAGCTAACACGATTTTGACTGGATTACTGAGTTGGTAAAGGTTCTTCATGATTTTTGGTTTGTTCAGATACTTCAACTAATGGTGAAGGACCTGGATTGAGCTTGCATAGTACATGATAATATGGGGTTCACAAAATCAAAAGGCTAAATATCTAACCTTCAATTCATTCATGCAAATGATAAATACCGTGCTGGGAAAAAAATCATACTCCATGAGTACCTGGTATTCAGCCCGTTCTGCAAGGAGGAGCAAACTCTTGCCTATTACACGCAAAACAAGAAGAGTCAAACGCCCATCAAACAGAACGGCTTCAATCTCTTCCTGAATACGCGATACAATTCTTGACATGTGTTCCTTTGAAGGGAAGGTGCCACGGCTAGAAACTGGAAACACGTTATTCACAAGGTCTGAGAGCCGGCTCAAGCAAAGGGTCAGGTATGCAGTCTGGAATATTTCTATAGCAGAAACCATTTGATTCTTCCCCTCAGAGCTAATGGCTGGCAAAATTCCTTTGACATCAGTATCACGTGTTATCCGTTCAAGAACATTCTCGACCATGGTAATCATCTTTGGGTATCCCATAGTGAAAATCTCTTTCACAAAACTTGATGCAGTGAAAGCAGATTTCATTTGACCCGCAAAAGCCTTGACAAGTGCTTCCCAAACAGAATCTGTCAATATGGGGTCATTCTCCTGTGCAGGCAGAGGGAGTATCATAAGGCATCATTTAGTAACAGACAATTCATAACCACATTATCATGACAAGAAGCTACAATGAAAGTCTGGTCAGAAGGAAAATTTTGCTAGCATTAACACATGCATAAGATCAGCACTGCATTAGCTTCAGATAGCTAATACTGCCCTCATGCGTTCAAAAGTAAAGTCATAAGTTAAAGATCTTGAGGAGATCAGTTTACTAATCACAGAACCTCGAAGGCAAATAGATGGCTTATGTATTCAGCCAAAAATAAAGGTAGATGGATTATATGCTTGCCAGTTACCAAATCCATATATAACTGGACAACCCACCCAAGTAAATTCCATTTTAGATCAGAAACACAGTACACAGGGATATAATATATCCCAAGTTCAACATTATTATCATAAAAACACAGCTGTCCTCTGTGACTCTAAGTCCGCTGATTATCATTAAATCTCTCAGCTTGATATCCTTATTTAACCTTAAACATTCCAATACTAGTCAAGCAAAAGTTAATCAACTACTTCAATTAAATTTAATGCAACTCAAATTCTTCAAATCAACTGTCAAAACAGAGTAAGGAGGTGCAATTCTACTCTCCTCTCCAACAAATGTAAGTTTCTCACAGTACTTGTTCGTATCATGGAGAATCATTGCACCTTAGTTGGCTGAAAGGCAGTAAAGTTCATAATTGATAGCCTCATACTTCGAAAACTAGCCCAACAAGCCAGAAAGAATCGTTCATACTGAGTTCAAGTTCCAAATTCTAGCCTCACAATTGATTAACAATTTAAAACTAAGGTGCCATAGCAGCTGCTCAGTCTTTTCCACAAACTACCCAGTTATAAGTTTATTTCAAGGAAGCCGAAGAATACATTTCTACAGTTCACTTCCCATTCATCATTGCCATTATGGAATTAAGCTGGTAATAAGATTCATGGAGCTACAAATTCAAATTCTTAAAGCATCATCTAACTACAAACAGCAACCAGCCAATTTATTTACCCAGTCTCCTCAAATGATACTAACTTCTGCATTCCAATCAAGTGAGAGTAACCACAAGATGTATCAGCAACTTATATTGTTGGCACGCTGAGGATGCAACTGGGTAATGAAATGTTCAACGTTTTGTCATTTCCCGCATAATTTCATCACATCAGGACACAAAATAATCTGAGGCACTCACCTGAATGACCTCTTCAATCAACAAAACATGGGTAAACGGATCTCTCTTCTTGGACAAAACTCTCTGCAAGTGCCAAACTGCCACCACCACTGAATGCAATTTATCCATACAATTCTCCATTCTCTTCCATAGTGCCTCTCGAGCCTTCGCCCCTCCACCAATCTGAGGCGTCCCGCTCCCTCTAATTCCACCGGGGCCATACCCTCCTCCTCCACTGGCTGATATTGCCTTCATGTCCAACGCTGTATTGATGCTTTTCACTCCCATTGCCTTGTATTTATTCACCAACTGCTCCACAGTGGGCTGCAACTCACCAAGATTGTAAAACACCTGAAGCCCAGTTCCAACTTCTGCTTGGTTTAGCCCTTCCATTCCTCTTTCCAACACCTTCATTGCCTCGCTCCTGGTTTTGTCTCCGATCTCTTTCACGTACTTGAGTTCCTCGTCGATAGCTTCAATTCCAGTGAGGTCATACTCGTCGCAGAGGCCGAAGATCTCGCAATGCAGCTGGGCAGCCTTGGCAAGGTCAAATTTCTCAGGATCGAGGATCTGATCAGGTGCCATGTCTCGTAGCTTCTTCGATAGCCGGAGCACGCGGATCGTGTGCTGGAGGAGCTCAGTGGTGCGATGGAGATTGGAAGCTGGAGAGACTTGGATCTGATGGAGTCGTAGGGGTCGGAGAGCTCGGATCTGATGCGGCGCACAGAGGACTGGAGGGAGGAGACGGCTGATCGGACGGTGGAGAGGGAATGCTCCGCGGACTTGAGAGAAGACAGCTGAGAGAGGAGGTCATGGTGGCGGGAGAGTACCTCGGATCGCAGCTGGGACTCGAGGAGACGGATGGCGTTGTGGAGCTTCTCGGCGGTAGATGCCGGGGAGCCGGAGGAGAGGGCGGCGGAGGAGAACGATGTCGAGGAGAAGGACGGGGAGAGGAAGGCAGAGAAGATGGGGTCGTTGGCAAAGGTGTCGAGGGCGGAGGAAGCCGTGGTGGCGCCGGCAGTGGCAGGGGTCGACGCGCCGGTGGCGGAGGTCTTGAAGGTGGAGAGGCGCTGGAGAGGGGAGGACGGAGAAGAAGATAGAGGGGATCTCTGAAGTGCTGCCGGAGACGCCATGGATCTGGTCGGAGAAGCTTTCAGCTTCGCGGTGAGTTAACCAACTCCGCTTAGCTAAGCATTTCCTCTTCTTCTTCTGCGCATTTACGGATATGGGCCTGTGAGTTTATGGGCAGCGCGGACTATATGGGCTTGGAACTGGGCCGGGCCTAGACTTTTGAACCAGATTAGTTTTCAATTCAACTTCTTAACTGTCTCCAATTCACTTAATTACTAATTGTGTACAATCCAATTAATGGAATTTAACCAAATATAATTTAATTTTTATAATCATATTAGATAATAATATCATTACTTAATTACTAGACACGGACCCCATACTACGTACAGAAAGAACGTAAAAATAAATAAATGTTAAATAACAGGATGAAATCACAAAATTAAATCATTTATTCATAGTATAATGTAATTTAATTCTTTGAAATTCATTACTTTATAGCAATATATAGAGTATTCTCATTTGTCATTAGTATATTATGCTAATTTTACATTTTTCAACTTTTTAATTTTAAATCATTCGTTAAAAAAATTTGACATAATTTTATTTTTAAAATTGTAGATATGAACTGAGAAAGGAAAATTTGAACAGTTAATAAAAAAACTTTTACTGTTAAAATTATAGATATTGAGTGAGAGGTAAATAATTAGAATTATTATTTTCCACTTAATCTAAAAAAATTTATAAAACGTCTGCATATCATAAATTTTATGTAAATTAAATTAAGGATAAATATAAAAAATAAAAAAAATTGAATTTTCTAAACATTTATATATAATATTATAGATTATAGATAAAGAAAATCGTAAAAGCGATAGAGAGTTTCCTACTTTTCCTTTCTACAGAAATGGAGCCAATTTTCACATTAGAAACCTGTTTATCCATAACTAGTCCTGTACTTAGCTCATTCTATTAGATTGTGTTCTTCTTCTGCTATCTTACCTAGTCAAATCACGAAGAGAATCTTTTATATAACGAGTATATTACATGTAAATACTTACGTAATATTATGAATTAATAAGATTCGACTAAGATTTTTTTATAAAACTCTAAAAATAAAATATATAACCATTGAAATAACCGAATATTATTAATTTGAACATCAAGTGAGCATTATCATGTAATACAACTGTTATAAAAAAGACTCTCTAATTCATGAATGGAATAGAATGAAAACTGAGGTTAAGTTCGTTTAAATGGTTTCCGGTATCAATTTGAACCACGACCACCCCTAATTAATCGATGTGGCTTGTTAATATATTTAAATTACCAAGCGAAATTCAAAATTTACTAAAGACATCTCGCAAGGTCAGCATCAAGTCGATGTCTTATAGGCCCTTCAGGTATCCCAAATAGCTTACTCGGTGAACTTCTTTGCTACTGGCGGCGGGCCACTCCGATGAGGGTTCCCTTGAGACATGCGAGAAGCCAAGCCCAGGGATGGTTCATTTGAATGGCCCTCCGATACCTAAGTTAGAGAGAGATGATAAAAATATGAGAGGGAAGTATGTATTGAGTAGAATGTTCTCCCTTCTAAGACCCCTCAGGGGCTTTATTTATAGGACCGTTAGTATGGTTGAATGAAGTCACCACGTCCTCACGTATTCACTGACTCTTGTATGTCAATGTGCTTTGACAACGACTGGCATGGGATTCATTGGAGTACTGACTCCTGTCATACCGGTGAAAAGGAGCTGTGGTCAAGTCAAGTATCTAAGGTAGGCGAGCCGGTCATGTTAGGAGAGTAAGTCGGGTCTCAGGGTCCAAGAAAATGGCAAGTAGGTCGCGTGAGGAGATCAAGTTGGGACTAGGTCTAGGAGGATGGCAAGTCCATCGTGGGAGGGGAGCAAGTCGGATATGCATGGATCGGACGTGTATGTTAGTTCATATCAAGGTCAATTAAAGATTAGCACCATCTCCTAAAGTACAATTGCAGTGTCTTCTCATCAAAGAAGACAGTTTCTACATCGAAATCTATGAGGTCAAATGTTCGAATTCTTCTTGAACACATAGTCCTTGGTAAGGCCACCCACTGTTTTACACATGAACTCATCTACATCCATAGACTTGTGTAGTGTTTATGTGTCTCGGAACAATAAACTCCCCGTTATATAAAAATACACTAAAAAAATATCATATGCATATTAGCAAAAGCACAAATTAGAGTAAATTCAGAAATACTGACTGCCTGAAGATTATTCGAATTTGAAATCGATCGGAATATTTGTACTCCTTCCAGCTAGTAAGCCAAATCCCATAGGATTTCAAAGAAGACAATCAAAGAAAGTGGGGGCAGGAAGAGAGGGAGTTTTTAGTCGGCACTCGGAAAACATGAAAAGTGACGAAAGCCCCCATTTGAACACCAACAGCTGCCCCGACAAGATCTCATCTCGCGGTACCACTCCTGCGCTGAGGAAGAACCTGCGCCGTGGTCCAAATGATTCTCACTGCACGTCCTTTCATGTCATGCATGAAATTCCATAAAATATTAATATAACAAGTTGGGAAATGAAACAGAATAGTTTAATAAAAAAATTATATAAAATTAAGTGAAATATATATAGTATATTATACTGGTTTTATGATAAAAATAGTTTGATTAATTTCTAATTGGGTCAATCGGTTTGAATCAGACCATATTGATTATATTTTAAATTATAAAAAAATAAAATAATTCAATTCGGTTCAAACTGAATTGAACAAATTTATCCGCTAAATTTTTCGAAAATAAACAGTTTGATTGGAATTGAACGTCAGCAAACCAGACTGTCTTTTAAAAAATAAAAATGAAAAATCATTTCGATTATGTTCGAACCGGCTTGCAACAATCTGATTTTCCCCCTAAACCTATTTTAGTTGAGGCATAGCATATCAAACCGAATCCGGTTCGGTTCAAAAGGGTTGGGTTCGACCTCCGAACCGATTTTCTTGCATGCTCCTATTTCCCATTTTTATGCCGGTACCGGTAAGTCATGGCGTCCAATCCATGCGTGGCGACGAAGTGTCGTGCTCGACGGCCAGAGATTGACCCCTTGGATGGTAAAAAAGGAGACGATTGATGTGCTTTCTCTGTGGTCCAAGCAAACTGCACTTGAAGGTTTTAAAGGTATAAAAAATTCCTTATTTTTCCAACTGGGGACTGTTTCATTTTGGAGAGAGAACTCTTTGATGTGGAAAGGCATAAATAATCAAAACTTTTGATTGGATGGAGAAATATATATATATATATATATATGGAAATACTAAGGTTGAAGGCGATAAACTCACTTCATCAAAGTTCGGAACTTAATTAAACGATTCGAGCGGAAAAATAATTTGAACAGAGGATTCGAAGAGATAGATTGATTTCACTGTCAAGTTGCCAACATAAATGGACTTAGGAGTGAGAGAGGCAATCGTCCCTGGAGAAACTCCATGAGATGCTGTATATATCTTACTTGATTTTGTCTAATTTTTATTGAATTATACAGAGTTTGCATCTCCTGAATTCGTCGCATTATACTTTACGGAGTTCCGCCCTCTAACAAGTTTTATGGACCTGTCCCCTTGTCATGTGGAAATATTTTCCTAGGGATTGATTAATTGGAGCATCATAAAGTCTTTTGTGAAATGGTTATATCACGTGTCAATAATGACGTGATATATCTTTCTAATCGGTATTTGATATGTGACCAATAATTATACAGATATTTACTAAGTTCCAAAATTTCCTGCAAAAAAAAAAAAAAAAGAAAAACCATAACAGTTGGTGGATTCTAATTGGACAAGTATATAAACAGTGAATTCTAATTGGACGGTTATACCGCAACATTATTACCTACATGGTATTACCGCTCTATTAAAAACGGTCCACGTATAGCCCTTCTTTTTAATCTCTCTCTTAATATTTATATGAGAGTTGCACTATAGTTAAAAAGTGTCCAATAAGACCATATAATTATGTCACTGTGTAAAAATGTCACTGTATTAGATCTATATTTCTGGTGCACATATATGATTTTTCAATTATTGAAAAAAGAAATGGTAGTAGTAGTGGCTCAACTACGCTGCTGTGTAATGCTCGAATTTTAGAATTCAACCACGGACATATAAGACGGACTGTATATCCAATATTGATATTGGTCCCGGCAATGTAGCACCACCAAATGTCTGGTATATTTCAAGAAGTTGGTGTCTGCTAAGATCCAAATTTAAGAATCCCATTTAACAATATTACTTAGAACGAGATTCGAATTTAAGATCTCAACCTCACCGGTCCGTGCACGAAAAACTAGTAATTTTAAATTGTTAGACCATCGCCATCTAATCAATGGAGCCCATTTTGTTTTAGTCAACACGGTAATAGAAAGAGAAAAGGCCATCGCTAAGGAGAAAATCTTCAGTGGAACGGTCATGCCAAGTCAGCATCGCTTGCGTGGTATATCCTTCTAATCACAACTTGACATATAATTAATAATTATACAATTATGACTATTAAATTCAAAAAATCTTTAAAAATATAAAAAGTTTAAAATAAATGATGAATCACAATTGGAAATAATATATAAATAATAAAAAATATTTAAAACGTAATAAATGGTGAACCTAATTGAAAACAATATATAAATAGTGAATTTTTATTGGACGAATATACCAACGGCTTCACTGAAGGTTTTCTCCATCTCTAAGAGGGCTTTCTTGTCTTTGGAAATGTCTAAAAAGGAGAGAAGAGGAGGCCGGAGAGATGGAGACCGAAAACGAAAAATAGAAGGTTTACTCGAGATATTAGTGGTTTAACTGTAAATTATATTGTAGTGAATTGAGAAAAGTTATTATGTAATTCTACCTTATCACATGACGTGAAGAAGTGATAATTCAGACGTGACAAACAAGCAAATTATTATTGTTCACTCGAACAGTTGTCATAATTAATACTAATCAAAACAATCTGATTGGTTCTTTCTCGCTGCGTTACCGTGAGACATGATCATCTAGGAATTTTCCTAACTGGACGATGTTTATCATCTTTCACTTTCATTGTGTGATTAATTTAAAAGGTTACATTTGTTATTTCATCTTGGAATTGCATCAGTAGAATGATAAGAGGGGACTCAGCTATTAAAATATTATTCTGAGCCTTTCTAAATAATAACACCACTAAAAACCTTAATAAAATCTTTAAAATCCTAAAAAAGTTGACGTCAATTACGGAGAAGGAGAAAACGATATCGAGTATTATAGAACACGAAATTTTTAGGTCTTCAGGGGTTCCTTGGGATTTTCAAAATTTTTACTTAGGATCTAAATTTATATTTTATTGATTTTCTCTTATAAATTCGATAATGCGCATAATTTCTATTGGATAGCACCAAACAACGCTCGCGTTACCCAAAATATTACTCAGTTGCCTCTAAATGTGTCTTTTATTTATTTTTTTGGGAAAAAATTGATTTTGATTCTCAACTTTTAAAATTATATTCATATTTGACATAAATCTTTTTGGATTGATTCGAGTTTTAAATCTTTTAAATATTATTTAACATTAGTCCTTTACGTTAAATTTCAATATTAATAAATATAATTTGACTTTTTAATAATAAAAAATATTTTTAACTAGAAATTACTTTTACAATTATAAAAAATGGATAAACTCTCAATATAAGCGGAGAGATGTCGGTCGAGACTTGACTCTAAACTATTTGTCTTTGGTACTACTGTAAGTGACCTCACAAGTGTCGTGGTTGCCGGATTCGAATCCCTTTTCTTTCGAGGTTTTCCTTTTATTTTTTATTTTTAATTAAAACATATTTTTAATATTATAAAAGGTTGAGAACTGAAATAGATCCAAAAAATGGTTTATGTTAAATATGAATATGGTCCACAAAGGCTAAAATTAATCTTTTCCCTATCTTTTATTATTTACGAATTAAACTTCTCGTTAAAATAGGGGCCGATCTAGAATACCTAATTAAGGGGATGAAATTTAATCAAGAGTTAAAGAACCGATTTTAAGGGGGGCAAATATGATAATTTAATGAAAATATTGATAAAATTAATAATATTTGTATAAAATTTTACAGATTTTTATGTATTCAGGGGTAGTGTTCTCTGCTCGTGCACTTCCCCAAATCCATCTCTATGCTAAATGTCATTGATAATGTTGACGTATGATATCTGTTTCATCAAAGTTTAATTTATAATTAACATTTATACAATTATAATAATTAATTTTTAAAATATAAAAAAAATTCTAACAAATAATAAATCATAATTAGACGCTCTGCATCCATTGCACATGACACTTTCTCCAAATAGTACAGAGGGAAGAAAATTTTTAATAGAATAGTCACACAATGTAGATAATGCTGAAGTGATATATTCATCTAATCAGAATTCACTGTTTATGTGTATCCACCGTTTATTAGTATTTTTTAATTTTTTTAAAATTTTTTTAAATTTTAATAATTATATTCATATAATTGTTAATCTTATTCCAAATTCTAATTTAACAATATACTAAATTATCATTCACACTTGCCACCCGAGGGCGAGCAGCCTATAGCGTAAGCACCGTTCCATCAGCAGCGGGGCCCACACGGGACGGGATGATATAAAGGTTCCTCCCCGCGACGCCCGTAGTCAACTTTTATTTCTCTTTTAAAAAATTTCCAAAAAAACCAAAATAAAATCTCTCTCCCCCAACCACCTCGTCCCTCTGATCAATATCTATCATAAACCCTGTCCGTACCCCCAACCGCAGACGCGCTCTCTCTCTCTCTCTCTACGCACCAACGAACAAACGGACAAACGATCGAAGTCGACGGCGGATCGAGAAGGTCGCATCGCAGTCTCCGAGCCCTGCCACCACCGGCTCCTTCCTGGTTCCACCCCCCTCTCTCTCATCTGAAGGAGGACCGACATCGGTGAACATGTTCTCGGTTTCAGTCTACGGAGGCATTGGTGGTGGAGGAGGAGGAGGAGGAGTTGTGCTTCTCTGAACGCACTCGTCCCCATTGTCGCCCTGGCCTGCCTCGACGGCGCTCTGTCGTTCATCGCTTTCTCTCAGGTACGTCTGATGTCTGCAGCGAGTGTTTCAGTTCATCTGCTTCTCCGTCTTCGTTTCTTTCACTTGATGATCCATCTCCCGGATGGTTATCATTCCAAGGGCGTCGAATCCATTGACATTCGAGGACTAGTCGGTTTGTTCATCACTAGAAATCGTGACTGCACTTTTGTCTCTGCGTCGTTGGCGGTTATCGTTTATGCATGTAATTTCTATTCCGTCATTGTTTTCTGCAGAGATTCTGTGGATTGATTAGGAAATAGATCGTACGGTGCACTGACTTCAATACTTCTTAAGAAGCTCTTTTACCCTGGAATTTTTGCCATAAACCGCGGCCATGCTTTAAACGGCATCATCCTCTTGCGTGTGTCATCTCCAAAGAGACTTGGATTTGTGTTTGATGAATTTATACTCCTCTTCCTTCTACAATTTCTTCAAATTTTTTTGGCATACATTTTTTTCACTTAAAATAGCATAATTTCCTGTCCAGCAGCTTAATTTTCATGGAGCAAGGCGTTTCTTTTCTGTTTGAACTGTGATCAAAATAGATTAGTTGTTGAATTGGATTTACGTCAGAATTGAATAACAGTTGATAGGTGTCATTTCACGGGAAGAAAATTGTAATATTGTCAGTTCAAATATTTTAGTGATGTGGTGCCAATGTCATTATCACAGCTCGTTATCTGTTCAAGACGTCAAAGCAGAAATTTTGTCCAAGAATTTTGCGTTTTCTAATATCTACAACTATTATCTGCGTTTTGAATTTCTCTATCTTGACTTGCTAGTTATCTCTGTGTGGCTCTGTCAAGTCTTAACTGCACATTATATGTATATGCCCTTACTGTGTGCGTCTTTAAGTTTCTGTGAGATTTTCAAGTTACTGTAATTGCCTTTTTGGGTCTTTGACATAAGACTGGTCTGTTCTTTACCATAAATTTTATCAGGCTGCTATTTCTCGTTTCCAGTTGAACTGAATATTGATGATAATCTCTCTCTCTCTCTCTCTCTCACGCGCGCGCACACACACCCCTTCTCTCTCATTTAGTAAATTCTTTATTTGGCAGGTCATACGAATTCATTTGAGAAATCAGGAAGCTGGATGGACTCGCCAAAAAGTAAGCATCCATCTCCTACTGTACTTCATTTCCGGAAACAGGACGTTCTGTAATTGCTTTTATTTGATATGGTATATGCACGATTAGTGTTACACTAGAGCTTACAGGAGATGCAGAGATACCTGTCCTGGAAACCTGCTGGTCCAAACTTTATGATCAGCCAGCCTTGGGAAAAACTTGCGGACAACTTTTTTTGAACTTCGTCATTAGTTTTCCCTTTTTTCTGTTGAAAGATATATACCTGCCGAACCATTCCATACTCTTGAACAGTGTTTAAGGTTTAGGCTTTTTTATATTTGAAAAAATGATTTGAATACATAAGCATTTAGCTGTTTCTTGAATTGTTAATGTAATGTATATTCTATTTATCATTATCTGAGCATTTCAGGCTTTTGAGCTACTGCTTTCCCTTTTCCCCAATCGGAAGAATCTGACGTGAAATTGTTAATTCCATCGCAGGTTTTCCATTTAATGCTTGGCCTCTCCAACTTCGGTGAGGCCTATGAGTGTCTTTTTTATTCTATCTGTTTTCTATTTTACCTGGTACGATTAAAAAGCTGGTTGTCAACTTCTATATTAAATGAAGATATCACTTCGAACTTTGATGAACCTCAGTGGACTGCCCTCAAGAAATTCCAATTTCACTATATTGAATGTACATTTAAGCATTTCTGATATTAGAACAGATAACAGAATTTGTTATAGAAACTTTTTTGGTCAAGTTCATTGATTCCCTTCTTTTGATTTATGCCAAAGATTTATGAAGTACTATGAGTTGATATCAAGCACTTTTTTTCAATCAGTTTCATTCAACAGTAACATTAGATTGAACATTCTGCAGGATCACATGTAACTAATTGACCATCTATATAAACTGACATTTTGAAGTTGCATTTTATTGGAAAATTAATCTATTTTAATTATGAAAGTTGGCGAAAATGGAAAAGAGTCTTGAAAGGTACTATAATTCAGCTACCCACTAAACATGAACAAGTAGAATTGTGCACTGTTGTTTTTCTCTTCCAGCAAAACATAGGACAGCAATGATGTTACCGCATACGCTATATATTAAAGCCTTCTCTGGGACGGTGATAGCTTTTTGAACTGTGTGGGTACTTACAAATGAGTTAGCTTAGAATACCTCTGTTCATTCTTTATTAGCTATATGATATGGCTAATATTCTACCATTTAATCAGCTGTTACTACAAAGTATTCCTTGTTCAATTGGTTGAACTGTGTAGATTTTTATGTGGATATTTGAGAAAATACCATTGCAAAGGGAAGCTAAATGCTGAGCTTATCTCCGGCCTCATTTTAGCTGAACCTCTTATTGGCAGGTTATTTCATATTTTTTATGTTTACATTAGTTGCAAGTTGTGAGAGGTGGCTCTGTTGGTCCAGGATGTGTGGATTCATTTTCATGGGTAAGTTCTAGTAGCTGTAATGAAATAGTGTAAAGAATTCTTACCAACAGCTTCTGCAATTGATTCCTCACACTGTTCTAACTGTGGAAACTTCTGCAGCCTATCCAAAAATTCTATTCATTGCAGCATTTCTTTTACTCCTTTCCTTCTGGTGAGTTTATCGTTATCTCTCAGACTAAGAAATATTTTTGTCTTGTAACTTTTCTGTCAAGGCTCATCGTACATGATTCCATTCACTTAAATCCCATAAATATTCCAAAAAGAAAAGAAAGAGCCATCTTATCTCATTTCCATGTACATACACATATTTTTTCCTTTCCCGGAAGTGTTCCTTTTTTTTATCTTAAATGGACACATTTATCCTGTTAATTGAACCATTTTGAGAAAGATGCAAAAATAATGGATTGTTTGTCCATGAAGATTATGTTGATGATAATTTCTAACTAGAATCATGTACTTTGAGTTAAGTTTTGTACATATGCTTCTATGCACAATGATTTTTTTTAGGGTCGACCTTTGCCATCAGGCAAATGATGAAGAGGAGGATGCTGATACTGATACTGATAACGAAGAAAATAGTACCCAGCAGTCTTTGTTGGATTTAAAGGCTAAATATTCAGCAATCTCAGAAAGGGGGTGTCGATGTTGTTCTTTTCAAAACATTGAGGTTGGCAGCAGACAAAAGTTCGTAATTGCGGTATGGAGGTTTGATATTAATACTGAGCACTATAGATGTGATTTGTTTTTCTGTGCATATGTATCTTAGTTTCTGATTTTTTTCTATAGGTTATTGCAATTGTCTTTGTGTTAATGCTATCCTTTGCTGTGCTAATCTGGATAGGCACGGGGAAGAATCCTATAGACTCTGTGTTAGTTGCTCAGGTGCAAATACCATTCTTTTGTTCCATTATCTCTTGTCATTATGCCTGTTGAGTGCATTAAATAAACAAATATATATCATGATGTTCCCCTGACAACTTGTCTGAAAATGAAACAATGAAACAAAACATCAATCTAGAGACTTCCAAGTCCACCTATTATTGAAATCATTGCCCATCCAATAATTTTCAAAGGATTCCTCACCTACTTTCTTTTTCTTTTTTTTTTTTAATTCCTCAGCTGTGAAAACTACCAGTAAATATTTTGTTTTGTTATTTCTGCTCTTAATTAAAATCTTGTGCTTGAATGCGCAGGTTTACACGCATCTGTGTGCTGTAACAAGTTTATTACTAGGTGGAGCTTTAGGTTACTATGGTGAGTACCTTATAGTGATGTGGTGCGGTCTAATTCACTTTTGCTCTCTGAATAGATTTCATTTTTCTGTACTAGTAGTTTTAACAGCTGTACATTATGAAGAGCAATTTTGCTGTTGTTTGTTTCTTGGAATATAGAAAAAAAGTCAATTTTTTCTGTTATTATTATTTCTCCTACTAACTGTAAATACAATGTTACATAAATATTACATTTTACCTATTTATCCAAACTTGGCATCTCATGATAGCAAATTTTATATGTTGAATGGAAGAGAACTTGGTTACAAGACTGCGCACATTGAGAAAAGATATACATAAGCTAATTTTGCACAATACAATAAGAAAGTGATAGCGATAAAAGTGCAGTTTATCTAATCTGGTCTCATCCTTTATTTATTTTATTTTTTCCTCTTTCCTCTTTCGTCTTTCAGGTGTCCTGCTGTTTCTAAAACTCGGGAAAGTACGTTCTGAGAGATCTTCAGCTGATATGTGGAAGGTTAGTGACTTCTGGTGGCACATTTCTGCCCGCTAAATTAATTCTTGTTTTAATGAGAAAATGAGAACACATAGTTGAGTTACTATTGGCTTCAATTTTTCATTGTAACATATTCATCTAATTGTTATCAGTGCTATTGTTTTTTCTTGGCAATCTCCATATCTTGGAAGAGTTTTCAAATCACCAATGAAGCCTAATTACCCAAGAAACTTGAAAATGGATGCAGGTTGGTGGCTTGTCAGCAGTCTCTGTTCTGTGCTTTACATCAAGTGCTTTGATTGCTCTTTTAACTGACATTCCTGTACGTGGTTAATGACTTAAACACCCCCTATTTGCTTCTTTTCACCCATCCCGTTGTTCCAGTTTAACTTTGCTTACAATTCCATATGCAGCTATTCTATAGCATGCATTTATGGGAAATAAAAGGAGCAAAACTACCAGTTCTTCTGATTTTCTACCACTTTATAGGTATGATCATGCAATCTCACTTGGTCACTTGGATACTATTTGAGTACTTGAAAAAAAATGCAGATTGTGAAGAATTTTCTGCTTCATTTTACTGACTGCTCTGGATTAATGAACTCGACATAATGACAGTGGCAAATAGAGCTTTTCTACATTTTCTTTATCTATGAACAGAATCTATAGACATATAGGTCCACGGATCCATGTCTTGGTCGGAGTATTGACCCATATATTTCTTTAAAAAATCAAAAAGCAGCAAAATATGAAATATAAATCATAGATTAACTAAGCCATCTTGTGGCTTGCTTGATAATAAGCGAGAGGAATCTTATGTAAATAGCATGGAATCGTAATCCATCCTTTTCATCTTGCAACAGATCTTAAATCCTTGAGGCTCCCTTGTTAGATATGCTTGAGGTCCCCTTGAAAGGCTTTCAGTTTCTTAGCATTTATCACAAAAGATGGAAGCTGCCTGCAATGTGTATTTATTGGGTGTGACCCTTTCTTCCGATTTTTCTGGGATTTCAAGTGCTCCCTTTAGTTGCAAAGACAGAATAATAGGAGTGATCAGACCATTTTCTGAGAAGAAACCTGATGTCTAGATGATTTTAATGTTCACTGCATGCGTGGGATTTTTTGCAGGTATCACGGTGCCGTCATCCTTTCTGTTGTGGGTAACAAGAGAACTTCCACGTCCGATTATGCCTCCTTCTCAGGGTGAACAACGAGTGATAACTTTCATCAGTTATGACCCTTATATCATGCATCATACGAGACAGCGGGCTCCCGGTAATAGCTCAACGGCCAGGTGCATTTGCTGTTCCCTCTACCTTTTCCTGCAAGGTTATGTTTGGTATGAAAAAATAAAAAAGAATGGAATTGAATAAATAATTTAACCTTGCGTGTCATTTTTTTTTATTTGATTGCATTCGTAAAAGTTGTTATACGCATTCCATTATAGACTTCTCTTTCAAATTGATGAAATGCTATTTCCTTGTAAAGAGATTGGGAATGCTCATTTCATCACTTCTCACAATTGCATTCCTTCATAATAACATTAAAAAAATTACTAGCTTTCATTATGTGCTACTGCAATTTATTCTAAAACCCATCCCATCCCATTCCATTAATCCGCACCAACCATACTAATAAAATGTCCGTAACAACTTTTAGGAGTGCAATTAAGTAAAAATGAATATGACATGCAAGTCTAAATTAAACTCATTCCATTCCATTGATTTCGATTCTTTCATGCCAAGTGAAACCTAGGAGAGAGGAGGAGAGTGTGTTAAGAAAATCGAGAGATGGTAATGTTCATCTATCTCACCTAATGGGCAAAACTCATCGAATTCCCTGTACTGATAACTTGTTGCAGGGGCTGAAGTAAGATCCTATGTTAGCATGTATACTTGCTGTACATTGAAGGTAACACGATCCAAGCAGAGGCCGAGTTCTTAATGGCAATATGATGTCTTATTAAGCTTTTGGGAGTAGTCCTGTTCTGACTTCATGTGCAAAAGCGAGCACGGCGGATCTTCAACTCGACCTATCAAGTATGTACCACTAAGGTTTGGTCTGCCCTTCTCTCTCTTTTTTTCTGCAGGTACAAACGTGCGATGAGATTTTAGGTTTATACAGTGATTTTATTTATGGAGACAGGGAGATGTTTATTCTCCTATTTGGATAAGCCTATTGTTTTTTTCGTAGTAGAATCCACTTTCATGCTAATCGAAAAGCCGCCTTGTCCATCTTTACTTGTGTCTCATAGCAGGGATTAACCTGCCCAAGAATGAAAGCTTGAGATTTTGCGAATTGGTATCATCGTTGTCTCTTTTTGCTTAAGGTCTAATCCAACAAATAATACAAACAGCCTTGCTAGATTGATAATTGTTGGAAAGTATAGCTCCAAACCACGTGTGTTGGGTAAGTCAGACAAACTTGACGAGCTCAAGGGTTATAAAACCCCCACGCACGATGAATGAGCATCTATATTCCAAAGTTGAATGAAGGCATAGGACACCACCTTCCCAAAATAAAAAACTCAATATTTGGGTCACGTAGAAATTGTCGAACAAGAAATGGTAAAAATACTCAGGAATGTGTCGAGTCACCTGGTCTTTGCTCTCATTGGTTGGAGTGTAGTCACAATTCGAAGAGCACTATTAGGAATAATCTATCCCTACTTCGGTGGGTCAAGTTAAGATAATAGATTTTATATGGTTTAAATAGGCTCTACCTCTAACAGACTAGTCTTTTAGTCCTTTAGGTTGGGTTCTTCCATTTAGTTCCTGACAATTGGTCTCAGAGCTAGCCCACTGATCTTATTCTTGAGCTGCAACCCTCGGGGGTGGCCCATAGAGTGGCGGCTTGCAGTGCGGACCATGCGGTAGCTATAGAGCGGTGGCCTAGGCCAAGAAGAGGTGGTGCTAGCCAAAATAATAGAGTATAGATATGAGCTAAATGGGCTCTACACCTAACAGATTAGTCATTTGTTCTCTCATTTAGTTCATCAATAATCATGTATCACATCTCACGAATATTGCCAATGCATTTTGTTCTTATATTGTAGATATTATAGCACTCAAGTACAGTGAGTGCATCATACTGGCATCCATGAACAACGAGCTCAAAAAGCAACATGATAACATGGATGCTAAATCTACTCTGATTCACCTAAAGGAGTTGTATGGTGAACATGCTAAGATGGTAGAAGGCACTCTTGTCAAGAGCTAAACGGGAGGACCTACTCTAAAAGACTAGTCTGTTAGGGGAAAAGTCCATTTAGCCCATATATATTATATTATTTTGGCTTGCCTCACCGGTGTGGGATTAGATTCCGAACAATATTAGTCTGTTAGTGAACCGAAGTCATGGTGGGTTCCCTTCATGATAGAAGCCTGCTCTAGGTAGCAATATACTGAGGCTCCCTAGGACAATCCTCTCCTCGATTGGCAAACTGAACAGAGTTCATTGACAACAGTCAAATACATACCTATAGATCACAAGTCAACATTAGCCCACATATATTAGGGGAACCAATACTTAGCATATAGAATCCCTATTTATCGCCCTTGGAGAGGGATAAGCATGCACTTCATATGACACCTATGCAACTGAAACTCGTATGTAGTCACTGACATATTGAAAACCTAACATGGATGTTCTTATGAACAATTTGATGGTAGTGATCTCAGTTTTATCCAAAACATTCCGCTCTCACAATCTTGTTGTAAGCTGAAGATAGACCATCGAGCTCTGAAGATTTCTTCCAAGAAACATTCTTTAGGCTTAGTACTTGAAAGCAACCATTAGACATTCAAATCTCGATTAGTCATTTTATGATCCACATGTTTGCAGATGTACGACCTGCTTCCTACGTGTATAATACTCGTTTAAAGTTGGTCTCTCTCTCTTTGTTTCTCTTCTTCTTCAATTACATCATCCATCGTCTAAGAGCCTAATAGACCCTAACTTGAATAATTCAGGTTCAAACCTTATCGACTTTTTAAGAAGTAAAAATCTTTTAATCATGGATTTTCTTTACTTAGGAGACTACAGAGACTCTTCTTAAGAGAGAGATTTCGAGTCATCTCAACCAACCGACATTGGTAAATAGATGTCTCTTTTCCGATTGAAATGATACTTACAAAACCTATCTTACAGTCAATCAGATCAACTAATGTATAACTTTAATGATGTATTACTATCCACTTGTACCATTTTCTCTTGATGATTAGGTTTGATCAGGTTAATGAGAGGATCCAGCAAAAGCAGCCAATGGGCTTACTGGATCTAAATCTTAAAAAGCTGCCACAGCCAGAAACCCAACAGCCATTCGTTTCTGCCAGGACATGCTTGAACTGATGCACCAAACCTTAAAAACCAAGGCACAAACACTCAGAAATTAGCATAGAATAATTTGTCTCACATAAAGTGACATCTGCAGGAAACAATCACTACTACTGTCCCCGCATAGTGAAGGATCTTCTCCTGGGAATTGGGTTGGTATGTTGTTTGTATCGTGCCTTAAGGAAATCTCGCGAGTGTCCCGGGATCGAATCTGCATTCTATAGGGTCGCCTATACGGTTCTATATCCAAACATGCCACGTTCTCCTGTAGGACCTTTTTTTATCAGCAAAACAAGGGTAGTAGTCATGGCAATCGGTAACCCGATCACTCCACTACGTAAAATTCAGGTTTTTGTGTTTAGTTTGTAAACGTGTCAGATGAGTCGAACAAACAGTGTTCAATACTGGTCCCGCTAATACAACATCACCAAAGGCTAGTTGAAGAAGCAGGCGTCGGTCAAGATCCTGACCAAAGAACATGCTTCTAGTCAGGGACGGATCTAGAAAATCAATCCAAAGGGAGCGAAACTCAATATGGAGAGAAATGTCAAATTTTTAGGAGGCAAAACACAATATAAAGGGAAATGCTGGGGTGAAATAATGTAACTTAATAAAAATATGGATAAAATTGGTAAAATTTGTATATATTTCTATAGGTTTTATCGAGTTCAAGGGGGACGATCGCACTCTCGCGCACACCTTAAATCCATCACTACTTCTAGCAAATGGTTTAGACAAGTACATAGAACATATTCGAACACAAGATTTCGATTTTGCCAAATTACGTGGGACCGGGCTTACCACGTACCGTGCGCAAGAAGTCCTTCTAGGCCACCTATAAGCAAGGATTGTGTTTAAGAAATGTTTGTCCTGTGGATTTACAGGGGGCTGTTCGAGCAGATCGTGGGGAATAATTAAACAGCTCAAGAGGACAAAGAAAAAACAACAAAATTAGATATTCTTCGGACAGCACTTTCATGCCCCACAGGATGTTTTTATCTGTTTCCCTTTGGATCCATATGCTTAGACATGACACGACCTTCAAGCAGGATTCCCACAAAGCAAATTATTAAATAAAACAAAATCTATCCACAGTGTAACAGTATAAGATTCTGACTTATAATTAATAAATTTTGAATTCGACTGTTGTGAAGTTTCGCATCCGATTCTCACCGTGAGAGTTATATGTTCATTTATTTATCTCTATTTCCTATTATTGTATTAGATCAACGAGCCTCCTTTATTATCAAAAGAATTACTAAAAATGTTTAATTAATTAATTAATACATAAGTATCACTATCAAAGAATAGAATCCCAACCAAAATGAATTGGTTGATATGGTAGGAAATCTCTCCCTTTTAAGTAAGATCTCGAGTTCGAATATTGTGAATGGAAAAAATTCACATTTTGAGAGTTTTACCATAGTGGGTCTACTAGGCTCGAACTCGATTAGTTACGGGCTCGTTGAACTTTTAAATGTTAGTGGTTGAGATCGAAAAAAAATATTAGAATCCCACGATACAGTTTGACTGAAATTGTTCATTATCTTTTTTTTTAAATAAGTTCTTAAAATGTCATTATAAAATATCAGAATCCCAGAACATGGATCGGTTGAGATTGTCCTCCATTTTTTTCCGTTAAATAAGATTTTGGATTTAGCTCTTTTTCCCAAAGGATCATTGGATTTAGCACTTTTGAATGGAGTCCGCAGTCGAGGGGATGTACACTTCAGCGGGTAAATCTATCTCGAGTCAGGATCAGACAGAACCCATGATCCGTTGAACTTCCAGAGATCGTATTCATCGCACACCAAGAAATATATATTAGAATTCCAATTGTTATATATATGGCCTATGGTAATACGATGAACTGATATGTAAATCTGTATTACGTGCAAATACGTTGAATATAATAATGGCATTCGAAGTCACTGCAGAATCTCTCTCTCTTACCCTGAAAATAAAATAAAATAAAATCGAATTTGTTATGCTGAAAACAATAATATGAAGCAATTATTTCTTAATTTTAACCATATTTTTTTATAACAAGGGCTTTATTTTTTTCGGATCATAAATACGCAAAAAATTAAGATAAATTTACATGTAAATACATTTTTTTTATAACCTTATCAAAATCTATACGCGTACTATCTGAGTTGAAACTTACATCCTCCGAAACTATTTACAAAGTGTATACTAGTGCTATTTACATAAACTCGCCCTTTTCAGAGTGTACTAGTTTCCAAATACACAATGTACCTTGACTGGTCCAAATTCAATCACAGCTCGACTACTAAGAGGTAAAGTTCTGTTGATCAAAATTTTTTTCCTTTACAAGATTTGAAACTCGAAATTTTATTTGAAAGGAAGATGCGTCCAATAAGGATACGCGTATGAGAGAAGCTTCTGATGTAGAATACGAAGGGAAGGTGGTGGTGTTCTTTCTGCAATTACTCTGCCCATTTAACCAGGGACAGGTCAGCAAAGTGGAAGTTGATTTCAATAATGGGAAGTTTTGATCATCTTGGAGATCGATTAGTCAAAAAAGTAGTAGTGGGGCATGTTATAATGTTTACGTTTTCGAGAGTTGACACGATGGTGACGAAGATATGTTGGAATATTCTTTGATGCTACCGTAAGGTCATCGTCAGCTTGTCGATCGCCAACTCGATGAACTGCATGAGACTTGTGTGGAGATCTCGACATCAACGAGTTCTTACGGGGATAGAAAAGTGACCATTTCCTGGCCCGTAAGACTTGTTGATTAGCTGTCTAAACGATCTTAATCGCTCTTGCTGATGACATGATTGAAATGTACTAGTGTGAATTCGTCGTCTGTGCTGACTGACATAGGATACCGACAGAGGGAGGCGAGCTATAGAAGAGTCCAAGTCACGAGATCATGGACCTAAGTGTAGTTTGGGCGGATTGTATGCCTCTTCCATCTTCGAACTTGTGCAATGAGATATCCATCATTCTCGATCTATCACCTGGATAGAAGCCATGTTCCATTCTCCATTCCAAAACAGATTGGATCCATATCCGTTCTTTTAAGAGGAGATAAAGTACCCAAACACATCTTCTAAATTCATAAATTTAGTCGTTAAATCTTAAGAGAGCGGATTTTGGAAAAGGGTTTGAGAGGACAATGTAATAATCAAAAGGGAGATGCTTCAAATGAAAGCTAAAATTAGGGTTCTTTTCCTTCCCTTTCATCTTTCCATCATTATAACGGGAAACCCTTTCTCATAAAAGCCTCCAAGGTTAGGTTGAATCAAATAACACAGCTGAAAATTCTAAGTACTTGTTTGGATTGGGGTAACTCGGAGAGAAAAGGGATAGATAGTCTGATTCTTCAGTGATCCTGTACCATCACACGATGCAAGCAAATATACGAACGTGTCAAATGGATGAACGAGTGTCGATCACTCATACATTTGCCAAAATTGTTGTTAATCATATTCATTCGATTCATTCTTTTCTAGCACGTAACTGTAAGGTGAAACTATTTAAGTTTGTCTCAGTATTAAACTTCGAAATCATCCAACCAAATTCATTAAGCAAATCTACCATTGATTTAGAGGGAAAAAAAATTTCCTACTAAAAAGGAGGAATTCGACAACATAAGACTCCCTTTTGAAACCTACCATTCCCCTCCAAACCCATTGATGTGCAGGGGAAGAAAACTAAAGAACTAAGTACACTATCGATGCAAATACGAAAAGTTACATTAGCAAAAAAGGAGAAGGGCAGGTTATTTCTTGAGGGAGTCGATTAACTTTGTTCATTGTTTCAACAGAGGAGGAAGTATCACTGTATCTTTATAATAAGGAGTTCGTTCTCTCAGGATCTGTAAGCATCTGACAAACTCATGGATACAGTTAAATTAAGATGCAAATATATGTATGAAACCTCATGAAAGGCTTAACGTACTTGCAACAGCAAAATATCCCCAGTTTTTCCGATCTTGCTAAGTGGAAAAAAGATGCTAAGTAGCACTGTCATTTATCAAATTAGGGAAATGATATTTGCCCATAAAGCAACATTCCAAAGGCAATTTTAGGTCTGATGTTGCCTTCTACGCTCTTCCACTCCTTATTTGGCCAACTTAAGATAAAGAGGCCAAAGGATGGTTTGGTGAGATAGCTGGCACCGGCATGTATTGAAACAAGATCCATTTGCATATTCCTTTTCATCCTCTCTATAACTTCCTTGCCTTTAAAACTCGGTTCACTACTAGCGGTCAGATTATCTCGATCGGGTACACGCATCACCGTAATCATGTAAATCAAGGATTCTTTACTGACCGTTATTCATCTAACAACCTTTTTTTAACCGTGGACCGAATAGTTAAGGGTAGTCTTTCATTTCTCTTTGGGTCATATCTCTAACCCGAGGCAGCTAGACTTGCTGGAGCACCTCATGGTTACCTTGCACAAGTCAAGCGTTACCCCGGGAGATCCTCGACTAACCCAAGGCCAGAACCCGGAATCTCATGAACGCTCCTGCCACGGGACTGTCCCCAATCCGGCCTAACTATCTCAGACGAGTTGTGTGTTGCAGTGTCGACCCAAGCCTAATTTTCCCATCAGTTCAAAGGTCAAGACCACAGTTCCGCTGCTCCTCAGAATGCTTTTTGACTCCGCCTATAAATGCCAACCCCCTTCAACTCCTCCTTTTGGCTGTCCCTTTCCCGATTCTTCTGTCATTCCTCTCTAATCTTCGCCTCTGGTTTTCCTTTTCTTTCATCCATTGCAAGCCATGGCTTTGCTTTCCAGCTTCGTGATAGATTGAGGCCCATCCTCCTCCACCACCTCCTCCTCCTCCTCCTTTCTCTTCTCTCTCCTACTCTGCCCACCAAACCATTTCACCCACCTCTCCCTCTCCCTCTCTCATTTTGATTTGAAAGATTGGGTTTTTGTCTTGCCCTCATTGCTAGAGTCAACTTTCATCATTCCTCCGGGAATTCCCTATTCCCTTTAAGGCCCACCCGAGGAAGAGGCTACTTGGGAACTACGTCTTCTGGGTCATCTTGTTTGGTGCTATTTCAGGGTCCACATTGGCCTATCTATGCTCGATTCGTCCCACAGAACGCAACCCTTCTCTCTGCTCCTCTGGTCTCCCAAGGAAGGAGATCGAGGGGTTTAGCTCAGATCACCCCCATTTGAACTCGCTTTCTGTGTATTTTGCTTCGATCGTAAGTGATGCTTTCTTGATTCATTCCCCTTCGCTTTGATTAATTAGACTTGCTTTCGTTTTTCACCTAGTCAAGAAAAGAAGATAAGAGGAGAAATGAGGTAAAAGGGTTTCTTTTGCAGTTATGGAATGCCTGCTTGCTTATCACTTCCCTTTGTAAATGTTGGGCTTCTGTTAAATGCCTGCATACGTTTTTGTTTTGAAGACGTTGCTGTCCTTTTGGCCATACAATCTTAAAACAAATGGCCCTGATGAGCATTGCATCGGGTTCTTCCGTTTCATTTTGTTTACTGTGGGCAGATATTAGTGAGGATATTGACCTTTTGAAAAAATCTTAAATGATACTTATAAAAATTAAAAAAGAAAAAATCTTAGATCCTACCTTACAATGACATAACGTAGTGAGGAAAGAACCAATCAAATTGTTTTGATTAGTATTATTTGTGGTAATTGCTTGGTGATTAACATTAATTTGCTTATTTGTTACATTTTTATTGGTATTTCTTTACGCCACGTGATGAAGCAGAATCACTTAAGAATTTCTCGACCTTTCTAATGCTAACTTTGTCTCATTTAAGTGTAGCCTCATAGTGCAAGAGTCCATGGGGTTTATACTGTCCTTCATGAGAGCCTGAATGTGTAGCATTATCGGTAGCCTCTCTTTGTTGCTGCTGTTGTTGAATATTGAATCAATGAGGGTTGCCCGATAGAATGTGAGAAAGATTGATTTGGGTTTATAGTACTTTCTCTTATGTTTAGTTAATGATGGGAATAGTTTAATTCTGCAGAAGCACAAGACTAGGACCCTGAACGATATCCTGAGTGCTGCTGATTTGTAGCATAAGAAATGTCCAATTCTTTGGATGAGGAGCTGTCAAAGAAGATTTTGGGCGTAAAGTTATGGATCTTGATTGGACTCTGTGTGGGTGTATTCATAGTTGTGATCCTCTGTATGCTTTCTGTTTGGGTCACTTTCCGGAGGAAGTCAAAAAGGACAGTGGACAAGTTTTCCCTTTCCCAAATACCTGACATTTCTAAGGACATAAGGGTGGATAGAGTTGGAGCTCAGAGTTTCCATAATCAAACCGAAAGCGTGTCCCTTCCGGTTAATGACAAATTGGCCAGTAAGATCTCGGAGAAGATGTTGGTTCACCTGGGCACAAGCAAATCAAGTGACCCTGATAATTTAAGTCAATGCAGTTCGGTTCATCACCATGAGAGGGGCTGTAGTTCACAGTCAGGAGGGGAAGAAGGAAGCTCGGGAACAGTTCATAAGAACTCGGCTCTCCCTTACGGCCGGCTTGTCACGGCCTCTCCTCTGAATGGTTTGCCTGAGATTTCACACCTTGGGTGGGGCCACTGGTTCACTCTCAGAGACCTCGAGCTTGCAACAAATTGGTTCTCTGCAGAGAATGTTCTCGGCGAGGGTGGTTACGGGGTTGTTTACCGGGGAAGGCTGATAAATGGAACTGAGGTGGCTGTCAAGAAGATCCTCAATAATTTGTAAGCACTCCTTATTACAGATGAGATTTTTCTGTTGCAGGTTTAATCTAAAGATAAAAGATTTAACAACTGTTCACTTGTTCCATTTCTTTTAGGGGTCAGGCAGAAAAAGAATTTAGGGTCGAAGTGGAGGCTATTGGGCATGTTCGACACAAGAACCTCGTGAGGCTCCTGGGCTACTGTATTGAAGGAATTCACAGGCAAGACTTATTCTGTTGCATCAGCTGAACTTGCAGATTTTTTGATGCCTGATTCTATGAGATTTCAATTTAATGGCATTCTCATCATACAGAATGCTCGTGTACGAGTATGTGAACAATGGCAACTTAGAACAGTGGCTACATGGAGCAATGCGCCAACACGGGACACTTACATGGGAGGCACGCATGAAGGTCATCCTCGGAACGGCCAAAGCGTAAGTTCATCCTTCTGCTAATCTTTTGTGTATGGAAATTTCCTTCTCGAGTAAATCCTATCCTATGGCCATGCTGCAACAGATTCCTTCATACCAGAACCACAGAATTCTACTGTTATGGACGGTGAAACCCTTTCAAACTGCAAACTGTGATGATCAATGATTATAGTCGAGAAAATGTAAAGAAGAAAATCTTTTGAAATGGCTCTAGGCAAGAGTATTATTTCTGTCAGATCATTGAACCGGGTTCTGTTTTCTGGATATTCGCAATGTCATATTTCTCTCTGCTCAGAGCCGTTGCAGTGCTCTATTTGTATAGAATTTTGTAAGCAACTGGATGGAAAATGATTTTTCAGGCTTGCTTATTTGCATGAAGCAATTGAGCCGAAGGTCGTTCATCGAGACATCAAGTCAAGCAACATCCTGATCGACAATGAGTTCAATGCTAAGGTATCCGACTTCGGGCTGGCAAAGTTGTTAGGTTCTGGTGAGAGTCATATCACGACTCGAGTGATGGGAACATTCGGGTATGTCTTGATATTTTCAATTTACTTGTACACGAAGTAATTCCCCTCCCGAATGCAGTCTCGCTTGACCTTGATCATCCCATGTGTTTTTCAGTTATGTGGCACCGGAATATGCTAACTCTGGGTTATTGAATGAGAAGAGTGACATATACAGTTTCGGTGTTCTCCTGCTTGAAGCGATCACTGGGAGGGACCCAGTAGACTATGGCCGCCCGGTTAACGAGGTACCAAATTGTTTCGATGCAAGAAGTTCTAGATGTTTATGAAAATCCGTCTCTTATGTGTCGTGAGGAGCACTTAGCAAAGTCATCGAAAGAAACGGAGAAGAGAAGACGGGAAATCACTCATAAGCTTGCCTTTCACCGTGGCAGGTGAATCTTGTGGAATGGCTAAAGATGATGGTAGCCATGAGGAGAGCTGAGGATGTCGTGGACCCAAACCTTGACGTTCGACCATCGACACGGGCCTTGAAACGAGCCCTCTTGGTCGCGCTAAGGTGCCTGGATCCCGAAGCAGATAAGAGGCCCAAGATGACCCAGGTTGTGCAAATGCTCGAAGCAGATGAGTACCATTATCGCGAGGTCAGAAATAACAGTCGACTAAGAGTTGAAAAAATCCAATAGATATCTGTATCTTCTACTGTTCTTATGGACAGGAGGGGTAGTTGTTACTGCTGGACTGCATATATTGTACAATTGTCCTTCTTATTGGCAAACTTATTGGCAGGATCGGAGACATAGAAGAGCCATAGAGCCAGCATGGAGATCGAGCTGATGAAGGACAGCTCTGGCCCATCCGATGCTGCTGCTGTTCAGAAGGCGGAGGATCCAGAGAGCCTCTAATTCAATCTTACTCTGGGATAGGGAGAAAAACTGACAGATACACATAAGTTACTCAGGGAAGAGCTCGAATCAAATCTGCCATTTTACAATCAGTTTGCCTTGATCAGTTGCAGCACCATTGAGAGAAACACAATACACAGCAGAATAGTTCAGTTTTTTCCTTTTCCAGGGGCGGCTTTCTATTGGTCGAAGGACTGCAGTAAGCCAGCGAAGGTGCGTTCATGTTGTGTACGAGATCAGTGTTTGTATGGGCGTGTTAGAGGGAAAACTTATTGAAGTTGTACAGATTCAGACATCCGTGGGCTGTTCTTCGGTTGGTATTGCCCGATTCTCTTCATCTTTGTGGTTCTGATCAGGCCATGACTGTTCATGGGCTCTTCTTATTCTTAGCTTCTGAAATAATCAGATTAGTGTCTCATTTTCTTGCATAACATCTTAGTAATTGGTCATCTTTCACTGATTTTCTTGAACAGTTAACGATCGAGCTTTGTCTCTCTCTCTCCCTCTTCTCTTGGTGGTATCCCTGAGTCAGGAACACTCTGAAGGGAAAGTTACTTTCAATTATGAATTTTTTTTATTCATAAAACTCGAATTTGAATTCTTATTTAAGGAGAATGCATATTAAATCGCCCTATTATATCAAACGAATTGAACGAATCTAGTGTTGTCACTGTCCAAGCTCAAAATTTGTTATACTAATATGGCTTAGATGGAGCAAGTCTCGAACTCGGGACCTTTAATCTCACCAAATTGTATGGGAGTCAACTTTGAATTACTAGACCACTGTCCTTGATGGTGATTGAGTTAAACCATTTATTAATGTAATCAATTCATAATTAATGATATAAATTAAATAAAAGAATTCAATAACTTATAATAATTTTCTTTACCTACTAAATAGTCCAGTGACTTAACTATATAGCCTTTAGGAAAATGGAGAGTGGTACTGTTCTCTGACTTTTTTGAGTGTGCACTCTCTAGAGCGAGAAAGTGTTGGTTACTGAAGCACTGACACATGTCAGTGTTGCTGATGTGGCCGCACCAGTGGCGACACCGCACTGATATGTGTTAGCGCTTCATTGGATAGATGCACCACGTGCCACGTGGTGATACCTCTCCACCCAAGAGTTTCTCCTCTAGAACATGTAGTGTCAGAAAACTCTAGCGGTCACTTTCTCTTCAATCTGTAGAAGTTTTTGGGTCCTTTGGGGGGATACACTTATGAGTGTAGATGAGATAATAGGATTCGCGAATAGTTCGTGCTCGACTCGATGAAAACTTGAATTTAACTCGATCTTAATAAGCTCGAGCTCAGCTCGGCTCGAGTTCATTAGTTAAATGAGCCAAACCAAACCTAATAATATTTGGATCGTGAAACTCGCGAGTCTAAATAATTTTTTTTTTATTTTATACAATAATTAGTATTATTTTTTATTTTAGAAAAACAGAAGTATAATCAACACTATTCAAATTCTTATTCAAAACCTTTATTTCACTTTTTTTACTCATTCGTGAAAACCTAATTGTAATTAATTCTCTCCCTCTTCCTCCTTAGTCTTTCTCGCTCTATGTAATTAACACAATGACCCCGCGTCCGAGTTATATTTTCCTTCTCAACTCAGCTCGTATAAGTTTGACGAGCTTTCATTTACTATAATGAGCCGAACCCAAATTTAATATATTGGGCTCGGTCAAGGTTCGGTCCAAGCCTGAGCTCGCAAATTGGTAAATGAATTGAACTTGGACATTATATATTCGAGCTTAGTTCGAGTCTTCCACAATCCTAGATACACTCAGAAAAATTGAGATTTTTCAGACCTTTGATAAGCTAATATCCCAATTGGACCCCGCAAGGACCAGCCCTCGGATGGAATGGAATGAAATGAAATGAGTTTAATAAAGTAACAGACTATAGAATTGAGATTAATTAGTTAATTTTGAAAGTTAGAAGGAACAAGTTTAATATAAATTCAAGAAAAGGAGAGAAGTGAGTATTCACAAATTTTTTTGAAGTAATACTCATTTTATTAGGTTTTAGTAAAAAAATTTCATCTAATAGAAGGAACACATTAATTTTTAATAAATCAACCATACAAAATTATAGAGAGTAAATGATACTTTTAATCCTCGTTCTTTTGCATTTTTATTATTTTTGTCCTATTTTTTTATTCATATTCCCAACCTTTCGAGTTTTTATCACATCGATCATAACTGTTACTTTTTTCACCTAAAAAAGCACTTATCATAAATAGTAACTAATCGATTTTCAGTTAGAAATGTGTAGCAATTTTGGTGAGGTGTGGCCACCAGTGGAACTCTCCCAATATTACTTTTTTTCCCTTATTTTCACTATTTTTAAAAAAATAATATTTTTGTTGAAAAAATAATTTTTGGTCAGAATAATATGCCTTTTTATGAAAAAATAACTGTAAAATTAAAGTGATAAAAATTCAAAAAATTGAGAATTTAAATGATAAAAAAATATAAATTTATGATAAAGATGGCAAAAGTGCCTTATTCCCAATTATAAAATCTACGATTACAATTCACAGTTTTTTCCATTACTTTTTTTTTTAGCTTGAACCACTGGTATCCAGAAGTCCAATGGATTCTGACTAATCTAGTTCCAGCTGGAAAGACCCACTAGAGGGTAAAACTCTCCCAAAGTGAATTTTCACCGTTCACAATACTCAAACCGGCAACTTGCTTAAGGAAAAAAGGTGGTCCACCACCAATCCACTTTGGCGGTTTATTCCATTTCATTCTATTCACGTGAACCAGGACCTAATATTTTGAGGTATGACTGATGCAGTCGCCGTTGGCAGTTGAATCTTTTCCATCAGCGAGTCGTTCTCGAGCTGCATGGAAAATGATGCGCAGGAGCGTGCTTCTCAGGAAGAAGACGATGGAAGCTCGGAGAAGCGGACGATTCGAAGTGAATTGCTCGATGATGCACTCTGTCTGAAGCTAAATCAGGTGTCATTCAGTCGTCGTTGTCAGCAATCGATTCCTTTGCACTTTACAGCGGCAATTTCCTGAGCATTCTCGATGCAGTCATCTCAAAGCTCATGACTGCCTTCCACGATGCTGCTGATCATTGATTGTTTAGCGGGGCGTATAGCTATTTACTTTTCGTGGAGAAATGGCGGTTTCTGATTGGTGTCTGCTGCATACTTAGCTGATCCATGGCCATGATTTAGCTGATACTTGTTCCTTTCTAGTGAATGCGTACTTCACAACTTGAGCGTCAAGTCTCTTGTGTGATGGGATTCTTTCTAATTGGGAATTTAATGCTGTCTGTCTTGAAGTTGGGTGGGAGAATTACTCAGAATGCAGTTGATATAGTGTCTCCAGTAGAAGAAGTCTTGGGAGGTCCATCGGGTTCTGAGAATAATGGCAAACCCCAAAGTCAATTATGCGCAAGGGTGTCCAATGGACCGATCGATGTAGAGATGAAGAGACAGACCATTCAAAAAGATCTCCAGATTCCAGTTGTCAGCTAAAGAAAATTGAAGAACTGATCACAGTTCTAAGATTCTAAGCATTAGTCTGCATAATGCAGATAGTTCAGAAGAAATAAATTCACATCAAAGTTCAAGACAAGGAACTCTCATATCCTTGCCTTCCTAAGGCTGCTATTGTCTTTGCATTTCTATGATACAGATTCTCTGCAACAATATGAAAAACAAACTGCTTCGATGAACAAAATGAGAAACAAATTTTCTTATTACCATATGAAAGAATGTGAAAAGAATACTCTGAACCAACCACACGTTGACCTGTTTTGTCAGTCCATCTTCTATGCCAAAAATGATGAACAACCAATTAGTCTATGATCCTCTATATACACTAATGGCGTTGTTCTGCTGTGCTTCTGTTTTGCAGTACTAAAACTGATTGCCTCTGGAAGAATTTGCAAACTAGCTTGGGAAATCATTTATCGTCTACTGTGCTTGCTTTGTCTATGTGATCGAGTGCTTGAGGGGAAGAGTTTGGCTTGTCAGCTCTTTGGGGATTGCCTGGTGAAGGAGACTGTGAACTTGAGCCTTCACTGAAGCAAGTTCTCGTGTCCACCCTGCATTTCAAGTGAGTCAATCGTTATCCATCAGATCGGCAAGAGTAATTTTGCCATGTTGTGTGGGGTCTAAAATATCGAATTGGTTGCAGATCTGCGTGATATCTTCTTGTGCTATCTTCTCCATCTCCCTTAGCTTGTATAGGATGAACTCGGCTTTGCTGCAGAAACAAGAGCCAGCAGTTAGAATTACTTCATCCTGAGCAGGTACAAAAATTTCAAAGCAGGTGATACAGATATTATATCGATTGAGGTGCACAAAACATACATCAATAAAAAAAATCAAATGTGAATGCAGTCTCTCATTAAAGTTGTTTCTCTTGTAAAATGATTTTTATGATTTCATTGTGATGCATTGCATATGTAAGAAATCTCCAGTTATTTGCTCTGTCTGGTCTAATTCCTGTGTTATGTTAACTGTTCTTCTCAACCGTTCTAGAATTCGCTCAGCTGCACGCAAAGTGTCAGCAGTAATACTTTCCCCTTATACTGCCTTAGAATTGGTCATCTCTAACATAGAATTCCAACTTTATAAGGATATTGTTTCTACTAAATTTCGAAGGAGTGCCTGCCAGTACATTACTGCACTCATCTGTAATGTCAGCTTCTCTAGCTGATTCTTCGAGTAATTATGTGCCTTTTTGCTTATCTCTGGCTGAAACCCGTGGCAGCTCCTAAACTGTATCTTTACCTTTTTCATCTAAATGAGCAAGAATAACCACCCTGATGAGGAAGAGTAGGCATGCATCATCTGAAGATCATCGGAAGAAATTCTTCTACTCCTCTGGTGAGATAACTTTCCATGTACTGCGACAACTCTGCCCTGATTCTTGACACACAATTTCCCACAACCCTTTCTGAATTCCTCAGTACCTCTTCAGACCAAACAAGGTATCAGTGAAGGAGGCATTTATCAACTCACAGGAACAGGACTCTTTCAAAATGAACACATGCTGTCTTCTCAGGTATGAACATGCCAAAGCGCCTCTACCACTGCTTATAATCTGTTTCAGTAATTAGACTTCTGCCTTTTGGCGAGTATGGTTCTTCCCCGAAGAGTCATGGTAAATCTTAACATCGACCTAGACTTAGACTGAACTATCATTCAGGAACTACGAAGCAATTTTCTACATGCACCATATCCATTGCCAGAGTCTAGGAGGGTGGAGAAGCAAACAATTACCTGATGCACCCATCATTATCAAGGTCAGCAGCAACTAGATCCCCCAGGGTTACCTTCTTCTGCAGAACCCACTTCGCCATCCTCCGGTTCCTCTTGTCGATCCTCAGCTCTGTGAGGAACAGAAAAGCCCTAGCCACTGTCAATGTGCTCACCAGTAGCCAGATCACCGCAAATATTCTCCCTTGGATAGTCGAGAACGAGTAGTCTCCATAACCAACAGTTGTAACCGAAGTGATTGACATGTAAAAGCTGTCAACCCAACTCAACCTCTCTAAGTAGCGAATCGCTATCATCCCTATAGCTATGAAACTAGCCGGGGTTGCAAGAGCAAAAGCCACCTTTATACGAATCCGCATCCTCCCTTTTTTGGTGTCTATCATGTAGGTCCGAACCATTGTGTTGAACCCGTTCTCATCCACCGTGCCCAGCATAACCGCCTCCTGCCTGTCGCAGATGTAGCTCACAAGCCCATTGAGGAGGATACCGACAAACCCGAATCCGACTAATATGAATGCACACGTAAATAGTTTTGTGAAAGTGGTGCTCGGCACGATATCACCATAACCAATCGTGCACAACGTCACAACCGTGAAGTACAGCGCATCCACGAGCTGGTAAGTCTGGTTGCCCTTGAAGTTTCCACTCACTAAATACACCACAATTCCGATGATCACGTAGAAGATCAGCCAAACGAAGGCCTGGCGGACTATGAACAGTGACTTGCCTTCCAGGTCCATTGTTGGAGAGGTCGACCCCATGGCGTCCGTGAACACCGATGGGGCCGAGTGGGAGCGATGGGTTACTTTCCGCCACACGTTGAGGTTGGAGATGAGGTTGATGTAGGAGCCCGAGCTGGGACGTGCTGCTGCGGCGGCGGCGATTACAGGGATGATGATGTCGTTGGAGGTGTAGAGGTGGGCGGTGGACCGGCGGCCCCTCGGGGACGGAACCGGGAGGTCGAGGAATCCCGAGGGGAAGTCCCTCCTGATGTGAGCTCTGCTGCTGGTGCTGGTGCTGGTGCTGGTGCTGGTGGAGGGCTCGGAGAATCCCGGGGTCCGTGAGAAGAGAGGCTCGTCGATGTCCATGGAGGAGAATCTGGTATGTCAGGGAAGAATCTTCTGAGATTCTTGATTAGATTTTCTTTGGACAGAAAAATTGCAAAGTGAAGATGAGGGAGAAGTAGTCAAGCTGCCTGTCAGTATTTGCAGAGGGTGAAAGGTTCCTAATGGTTTTGAGTTCGTTCTGATTGCGATGAGAGGTAGCTGGGGATCTACGAGTCTCTTGGAGCAGGGGAGTCTCTAGTCAACCAGGGGCAAGATCGTCCTTTGAGCTTCAGGTTTCAACCGTTCCCAATTAGTTAACTGCTCGCCGGTGCAACTGGCACTCCCTTCCCACCGAAGATGTGGATACAGTACTCTGCATTTAGGCCGTACGATGGATCAAACGGTCGATGCAGCCAGGTGCGGGCACACACAACCTTCTGGAGAAGAGAGGCTGACGTGGGTGCTCATTCCTGGGCCTATCCACAATTCCTGAACCGACAGTTCCGGTTCAGGTCGGTTTAGATTCAATGATACATGAAAGCGGTTAGTTTCAATTCCAATTCGAACTTGTTTCACAAAATAAAAAGATAGGTTAAATATAATTTTTATATTTAAAAAATTACCTTTTTAATACATATTTAAATAATTTAACTTTTTTGGTACTTACAATTTCTTATTGTATCAAATCAACAAGAAATATGTAAAATTTGAATTTTTGATAATTTGGAATCGTAACTGCCGGTTTTTGAACCAAAACCAAGAGGGAACCGGCCCAGAACCGTTTCCCCAAGGTTCCAGGCTGCATCGCCCTGGTTCCAGACCAATTTTGATCGGTTCAGTTCTGGATCAGGACCTGCCGTTGACCAGGCTTATTCGTTCCCGCGGTGCAATAGAGACCGCTCTGTAAATTGAATGTTTATTGGAGCGGTCAAAGGCATAAACCGAATCGGTGACATCGAAGCTATCCCATAGCATGAGTCACAGATCCTTGTGTGCGAGCCGACCATTGCTGCGGTGCAGGAGAGACCTTCCCTATCAGCACGGGAGTGGTCCAGGCACAGCTAGATCGCATTCATGGAGTGTGGCCGGAAGTACACGATCAACCTGTGCCCATGCCGATGTTCGTGCCTCGAACTACCGAGTTTAATGCCCGAATTAGAAGTGCCCTGCCATTACAATCGAGAGGGAAAACAGAGTAAAGCTTCTGAAACCTAGGCCTTAAGGACTGTTACTCATCGTTTCTTCTTACTCATAGCCTGCTTACTGAATTGTTTCCGCATGATGGTAGTTTACTATCACATGAATCGTGGGACTGACGGTAGGGTGTGTGCAAAAAGGAAAAAAAATTTCGGTTTGTGGATAATCGAACCAAAATTGAATTGTTTTGAACCGGTTCTCCATGAACTGGTTCGACTTTGGTGTGTTTTTTGGATGAAAGCGGTTTAATTAATTTCTAAGTGTAATTGGTGCGGTTAATCGCTTTGAACCAAACTGAATTGGTTTAAACATAATAATACTAAAATACAATTTCAAAATTAATTTGGTGTAGTTCAAAGTGAGTTGGTCCATTTTAAAACCAATTACGTTCGTTTCGAACCGGTTTCCAATCGAATCAATCCGTTCCAAAAACAATTCAATTCGGCTCGAAACTTTTTCAAGTCAATAGAACCATTTTAAAACCAATTCGGTTCGAACAGGTTAACTGAATTGATTTAAACAAATCTGTTTTTTTCACACAAATTAGTTACAGTTCATGCTTGCTATATTGAACTCAACCGATTTGGTTCATTTAATTCGGTTTGGTTCAAAACTGGTTCTAAGTCCGAATCAGTTTTTCCACACCCCTATGTCAACACGGTCGGATGGTCACGGAACTTGTACTCTTGGCATGATTCTGTGGTGGAGAAACCGAGGAAGTCATGTGAATCCAACTCATTGACAGCCTCTGGGGCACCACACGTTAACAGAGAGACAGAGACAATGCCAAAGTGCTTGGGACCCATTTCCTGACCACAGAACCTATTATTCGATGTGGGAGTTGCAGGTGAAGGATGTATAGCAATTACCTGAACCTCGAGCCGCCTCTCTCTCTCGCTCTTATGGCCTTGACATCGACCCGGAAAATGCAGTCTCTCAGCTGCTGAACCATCTAAGAAGTTCAAGAACTGCAGGTTATGTCGAAGTTATGGTTATCTGATTGGATTTGAAGGAAGAAGAATAATTCTGATTACTAAAACGGGACAGTAGCACGTGGATCGCCTGCTGCACCAGTCTCAGCCTGTGGGAGGAACCTGCCAGCCATGAAAGTCGGACTCCGTTTTTCATTGGACTTATCCCTGAGGACACGATCTTAGGAGCTGACTGCTAAAACAACTGCCTGAAAATGACTGTGATCGTAAACCTTGTTCTTGGTCTGCAGTCAACCAACACAGACACAGGAAAGCGACATGGAGCAGCAATGTTCCTGGACCCATTTAGATATGCAAGAAGACTCTTGTGGCGAAATCGGGAATCGGCTTTTTCAATGACTCTGCCATGATTTTGCCCTTATGACTCCTAGTCCACTCTTATGGATCTCCGATTGCAACTCCAAGCACAGAGTTGCCACACCAGCATCAGCAACCTCATCTTCTTCCTCTGGAAATTCTATGGGCGTTTGGTAACCAGCCAGCATTGGCTTCCACTGATCTGTCAGGAGCGTAATACTAAATACGGGTCAAATGGGCTCTCCTCCTAACAAACTAGTCTTTCAAGTTAGGTTCTTCCGTTTAGTTCCTAACAATTGGTATCAGAGTCAACCCACCGATCTCACACTTGAGACACAACTCGGAGTGGTGGCTGTCTGGATGAAAAAGAGGGGAAAAAAATGAAGAAGCAGTCCAGAAAAGGGTGGTGCTAGCCATGACCAACATGTCTGTGACCAACGGGAACGCCGGATGGGCACATATGAGCTAAATGGGCTCTCCCTCTAATAGACTAGTCTTTTAAGTTGGGTTCTCCCATTTAGTTCATACAAGGATCGGCTTCCAACAATCGAAGAAAGATCAATTCAATTTCCATGTTCTGTCTTTCAGGAATACAAGCATGTTATAACCGATACTTCTCAACGACCATAACTGCCTGTGCTCTCGTATTTACCCTTTTCCCACACATTTGACTCGTATTTACACAATTGCCTCTCTTCTTGATTCGTTGTTACAACTCTCTCCTTTACAACTTTCCCTATTGTTACAACGAAGTCCACGACCTATATCACTCCAGGTGAAGGTGTCTCTCGTTGGGCTCCTGTTGCCGCTGCTCGATAAGTCATCAGTCACTGGCAGTAGTTAGGCACGACCGATTCGCATATACCCAGTTTCACTGATGAGAAATGGCGTGTAGATCCTCTCTCTATTCTCTAGTATTTCTTCCAGGTCGTCATCTTCTTCTTTTTCTTCTTCTCTTCGATCCCGATACATAACACGGTATTCATAACCCGGAGCTTCCAGTGTATGCAAAGCCATAAATTCCAATGGCTACCCGACCCGATGGTTTCCATGTACATCTACTGGAGGATTTTGCTTCTGATGCTTCTTCCACTTTCCACAATCCCAACTAAATCCAAATCAAGGAGAGTTCATGAAACACTGTGGATTTCGGGCTGGTTGGAGTTTGATTTCCCTTCCCCAACAATCAGCAGACATCTCTTGGAGGAAAGGAAAAAAAAAGACACTGTTTGTCTCATACAATTGCCCTCTCTTCTCCCCCATAGAGACCAATTAACCTTTTTTTAGATAAAGAGTTCGTGACTGAAAAACTAATAGAAGAAAACGATGATCAAAGGGATATTGGGAAGTCTCTAAGCAAGAATCGAACTCAGTATTTCTTGATTGCAGGATCAAGAACTTAGAGAATATGCCAAACCCTTTTTTCCATTGATTTAAATTATTAGGGCCAAAGATAGCCTATGGATTAGTTTAGCTGATCCAATAGTAAAGAGGGATGCTTTCAAAGATCCCCTCGGCCCCTAGATTCAAGATTTTCTTTCTTCTCCAAGGGAACAAAAGCCAAAATCTAAAGCTGCAATTAGCTTTGAATCGAAGGCAACAATTGGTTAATACAATAATCCCATCAAATTTGCCAACCAAAATAAGATTAGCTCGGATGGTTCACCTTCTCTTCCTCTTAGGTAAATAGACAAAATTCAGCGCCTTCAACCGGTCAGCCTAGTTCGAATTCAAATTAATCGAGTCGATGGATGTTTAGATATCGGGTTTTGCACGATTAAAAAATCCATGTCTTTTTTATAATGCAAATCCTCAAGTCCCTGTCAGCAAAATTCCATTTTGGCACATAAAATAAGCAAAATGCGAGCAACAATCAATAGCAACCTTTAGACAAAAGCTACGAAAGGGCGAACCTATGGAGGATTTGTATAAAAATATGTTGTCGTAGGGGTATTTCGTGTCCTATTGGTCAAAAGTGGATGCCCTTAGGGGGTAGAAATCTCAGGGCCAGTCACTTTGATGACCATTTTATACCAACTCACATGCCCATCATTAATTTTGTCGTGACCCTTTGAGCGGTGTTACTAGGCACCCTTCATAGACATGGACCTCTTTAATCATGAAGGAGACATCTACGATCCCGAATCGGGACCGTAAATGATCCCCCCTCGTCCCGCCATCGAACGGTGGGGGTCGATCCCCTGCTAACCATGGGCCCACGCTTGCATCAGCCTAGTTTGGAGTAGTAGGTTACTGTACTGACCCACATCTCACTGGACATGAATATGAAACTCGGAGTCATTAATTAAAAGTCAGAGCACAAAAGATAAACACCCGACACGCCATCAACTATGTAACTCGAGGACAAAAGAGAAAATTTGGTGAGCCGGATGTTACCTCATCCGAGTACAAATGAAAAATGGCGAGTTTGAATTAGTTGTGGATGACAGCTCTTTAAGAGCATGTGGTAAGTATAAATCTTGCTACCATACGTGAGCTAGTCTTGATGAATGAATTTCATATAGGAAAATTGACAAATAGAATTATGAAATGTGATTTTTTTATAGATTTGGTGGAAATTTTACATAATTAAATCCTTGGGTTGCAACCAAATTATTTTGGTACAGTCGGTCGGGAATGATGATTGTCTTTCCATTATTTTATAAATTGTCGGTAGAAAAATGGGTGTCTCCCACCATCATTTTCGTCTCGTTGGAGTCCCCAAATTTTTAATTTTTGAAACATTGTTGGTGGAAAAAGACAAGCGGGAAGATTTTATTCTGAAGCAAGCATCGTATTGTCCTAGATTCGGTGAAGCCGATATCACAGGTCCGAATCCTCTTTTTAGCAAAATCCCTGAAAGGACCTCTTTAAATTTGAGTCTCGACAGATATCGGCTCGTTGGACGGTGCTAGTTCTTTAATGTTGCTACGTTGACGAGTCAATGTTATTGCTATTTATTCAATTCATCTAACATGTTCATGATTGAACATAAAAACTCGAGTATTAAGTTGTCGGACGGCCTGATCCCACTACTTGTCCACCTTTTAAAAAAAAGGTTATTTGCATAGAAAAGCACGAACTATTTAAGAATTTTTCGATCTACCACGAACTATTTTTGTCCAGAAAATCACAAACTATCTAAAAAATTTTCAATCTACCACGAACTATTTTTTTTAGAAAATCACGAATTATGCTCTGTTTTCCCTGATCTACCACGCCATTAATTTTGAAGTTAATTATTTATCTGTACAGTTAATTTTACTGATTGTGCAAACAGATGCTAATGTGGTATCACACATGGCACCATTTAGTCATAAAAATAAGGAACATTTAATTTATTTGCACGTCCATCCTCATAATAAAATAGAGAATTCGACAATAATTCGTAATTTTTTATAACCAAATGGATCCCACGTTAGACTCTATTTGCACAATTAGTAAAATTAAATGTATACATTAGCAATTAACAGACAAATTAACAACATGGTAGATTAGGGAATTCTTAAATAGTTCGTGATTTTCTGGGCAAAAAAATAGTTTGTCATTTTCTGGGCAAAAAAATAGTTTGTGATTATTAGAAAATTCTTAAATAGTTTGTGATTTTTTAGTAAAAAAATAGTTTGTGATAGATTAAAAAATTATTAGTAATAATTCAAAAGAAAAGAATAAACATTGCCATGGGTACTAAATCGATACCCCACATTTCTGACGAACCACGTGGCACTGTCATGGACCAATGATGAACATCTAATTGTCACGTAATTACTTGTTATGCTGATTGTGAAATACCAAAATGCCCTGATAAGATCTTCGTGCTGTGCGAAAATACTAACACCATTAAAATATGAATTTTTTTTGTAGATAAAATAAATCTAATGTCCAAGATCGTCATCTTGAAGTAGAATTTGTAGAAAGTATCAAATTTTAGAAACTATAATAACAGGTGAAAATTCAGTAAATTTAAAATTTAAAATCAGAATTATGGGAAAATCCCTCTTTTTAGGATAAATATTTCTCCGTAAAAACGCAGTATGTTTTTTATAGAAATATTTAATACGAGGACGCAACGCTTAGGAGGATAAATTGTTTCTAAACATGATCCTCCTCTCGCACTACACGTCTATAAGAATATGACGATAATAGTAAGATATAGAATAAATAGAAAATAAATTCTCAATTTTTTTTCAAATATACAATAGTGTTTTCACCCCAATTATCAGAGAAAATCTTCAGTGAAACGGTTATACTACGTAGGCAACACTGATATGGTATATTTGTCCGATCAGAATTTACCGTTTATACATTTTATCTGATTATGGTTCACCATTTATTAGATTTTTAATATTTTTTTACTATTTATATATATTTTTCAATTATGGTTCACCATTTATTTAGATTTTTTTATATTTTAAGGATATTTTAGGATTTAATAACCACAACTGTATAATTGTTAATTACAAGTCAAGTACTGATTGGACGAATGTACCATATCAGCATCACATGCGTGATATGACCGTTTCACTGAAGATTTTCTCCAATTATAGATCAACTCAAAGCACCCCAATTTCATATACACCGTAGCTCTTTGAATTGAATTGAGATTTAATATAACTGTTCAGCTCAAAAACGAAGTCTAATTACCACTGTAATTTAAGAATTTTTTACCTGTATTATAGTAACTTCTCTATTACTATACATGAGAGTGAAACATAAACAATTTTCGTCTTATTTTTAAGTTTTCGATTTTACACACATACATAAAAGTAGATAATTGTTGATGATATTTACATGAATAATTTAATTCGGGGTATAATAGGAAAGTCTGGCATGCACATGCATCCACTCTCCACTTTCTCTTTCCAACTATTCACTGCACTCTCCCCTTTTCCCTCTCCTTCCATTTTTCCTTTTTTTTTTTTTAATATTTACTCTTAATTTTCACTTTTTCTTACTTTCTAATTCATCAACCACACACAAACTCAGTTTATTTACCCAATTTTGTTTATTATAATTCTCTTTTATAATTATATAACTTATAAATGTAAATAAGTCAATTTACTCGAAGAATTAATTATAATAATTTCTTAAATTATGTACAAGTTTGTATTTCTAATTGATTTCATTAAATTAACATATATTATGCATAACACGAGTCAGCATTTAGTTATTATCAATTCCATACTTTTTTTTATTATTATATCTTGTTGTTATTACTAGTATACATATAGGGTAAATAATATTTTTGGTCCTCAACCTTTTGCACTTTTACCATTTTCATCATAAACCTTTATTTTTTATCATTCACGTTATCAACATTTTAAGTTTTTGTCACTTTGGTCCTACTATTACTTTTTCTATCCAAAAATTATTTTTCAACGAAAAAATATTTTTCAAAAAAATAAAGAAAAAAGGGCAAAAAAACTAAAATGAAAAGTATCAGTAGAAGTTTACTGATGATCATATCTCCTTTAAAATTAAGACATATACCCGATTTAAAATTGATTTATGGTTATTATCATTATAAAATCGTGATTTATTCCGAGCAAAATGTACTTTAATTTTAGAATAAGCACTTGCTAGTAATTAATATTTCCTTAATCATGAATAAAATATACTTTTTTTTGAAAAATAGTTTTGTTGTAAAATAATTTTTGAATGTAATAATTTTTGGATGAAATATACCCTTTTTGGATGGAAAAAGTAATGATAGGGTCAAAGTCGCAAAAATTCAAAAGGTTAAGAATGTGAATGACAAAAAATAAAGGTTTAGGATGAAAAAAATAAAAACATGAAAGGTTGAGGATGAAAAATGACTTTTTCCCTATAGATATATCTACTATATTAATATATGAAAACGCTTAATTTTTTTGATGATTTTTGTATTAAATGTTTGGAGTTTTTTTAAATTTCTTAAACTGCTCATTAACGTATAAAATTTAATTTTTAATATCCATTAGAATAAGAAAAATATAGGAATATAGTGTTAAATTCATTAATATATAATTACCAACTCTTTCTCTATCATCAATTTACCTCTTAAATCTTTTTACGATACACAATATCACCCTATTTCTCTAAAATTTACTAATTAAATTTCATATTTAATTTACCAAAAAACTCTAAACACTATTATAATTAAAACTTTATTTAATTGTCCACATATTCACTTTTTCATCAGTTTTATTAAATAATAAAATCCGAGCTCAACAAGAATTCACGCATTAGAGTACAACATAAATACAATAAAGAAATCAAATCAAATATATAGAAAAATAAAAATAATAGTAATATTGCATGAGTCACAAGTTTAGAATATAAATCAAATAAATTTATATTAATATATATATATATATGAGTTTAAGTTCACTATAGACGGTGTAAATTTAGTGCAACCGTGCGCTTTCTTGGCTTAGCAAGTATTTGAGAATTTTACTTACGGCAATTTGTACAAGACGACCATTCACCTCCATACCTGTATATGCGCTCTTATAAGGAGAATTTGCAACGAATTTATAACTCTACCTTTAAAAAAATATTAAAATTATTAAGGATAAGTATCCAATATATCTTGTTGTAAAAAATTCGATAAATTAAATCAGATAAAAAGACCTTAATATTTACACGATTACTTCTTACCTTAAATCTCCATCAACCAATATCGCCCGTTTCCTCAAACTCCTCCATCTCGATATATTAATTAAGATGTAATTAGAACAAAGAACAAATGCCATATCTTACGTTATAAACCCTCCGAGGCCGAGGGAAACAACCACGAACAAGTATTTAAACATTTTTAATATCGAGTGAACCGCAGAAATTACAACCTCGCAGAATTCTCCCTCGACTCCAAGCCCATCGCCGCGAAAACAAAAGCTAAAGAATAGCCTCGCGGTTCACTCCGGTAGCCTTACCACACACTCTCCTCCGCGATCGGTAGACTGGCTCACACCGATCGTTTTTTCGGATTTCCGAGTTTCCGGCTCGTACGAGACGCATCTCGAGGCAAACATTTTCTGCCGATCATTGCACACATGCGAGGGATGTAAAAGCATCGTTCGTCCTCGTCCTCGGTCCCGGGATTATCGCAAGGGGAAAGGAGAGACGCCAACTGGGGTGGGGTTTGACTGCGCCCGTCTTTATGTCCAATCAAGGAGCGACACAATTGGCGGACTCGGTCGGGGCCCCAGGCACGTCGGTGAGTGATTCTTAGGTGGGTTTGGTCCGCTCCTCATCCGTGAGTTCAACTAGTAAATATTTAATGTATTATTATTAAATATTGTAATAATTATTTTTTTATTTATTAATAATATTTTTTAGCATGATTTAAAATAATTACTTACATTACTTATGAGTTCGATTTATCTAAGAATTTCTGACGTGGGGGTAATGAGTATAGTGCTCCCTCCCCCTTTGGCACTCATCAGCTCAGCTGCAATGCATCGTGGTAAAGTGTTTCAAAGTTTCTGATGAGATGGTCCGGAAAAAGGTTGTGCCCCACCATGGAACCACACACAGATCTTTTCAACTTGGATGCTTAGGGCTCTCCCAATCACAAAATTCAGTAAATCACGGCTTAACATGGTCCAGAATTAGGGATTTTACATCAAAATCTAGAATGCAACAAGTAGATCTTTTGGTGAAGTGAATGTCACGTGTAACAAGTGTACCACGTGACAGTGCTGACATGATATCACGTGTTAGTGTACAATACGTATAATGTGTCTATATTCATCTATATATAATATCATATATATTCTGTTAGGATATTTCGCGATATTTCTCGTTTATGTCTTTTGATTTGATATATTGGAGAAATATTTTGTGATATTTCTCGATTGTGTTTTCTAATTTGATATTTCTCGTGATGTTCTATCTATATATTGGAGCATCCTATTGTCCTTTATTAAGACAATTGAATACAAATGTCTTCCCTCATATTTGTCATAAAGAACCAATAAAATTACGTCAGCACTATCACGTGATATACCTGTTCCGTAAAGACTTTCTTCGACCCTTAATGGGAGATTTCAGTAGATCTAAGTTGACAGAGGTGATTTAACACTCTCTTTCTTTGCATGAGATTTTGGATTTGAGTATTATGAATTGAGAAAATTTATGATTTAGAAGTTATATTCCTTAATGCATTGGTCCCCTTCAAATTAAGTTTAATCGAGATCTATTAATTTCTAAAAATACACATTAAAAATAAGCAATTATTGTTCTTATGTTATTCAACCTAGCACGATAACTCACCTCGGTACCGTATAAAATTTTCACTGGACCAATCAGAGGTTACCCTCACAGCCACCTAAGTGTCTAAATCAGTAAGTGGTGGCACCTATTTTTGTTATATTTCTGAATTCTTTTTATTATTTTTCAATGCGAAATTCAATTTTCTACGACGGATTATCCAACTGGATTATATTTATGCAAGATGATCTTCTTGCAGAATTTTCGAGCGTGTGTGTTATGATATGATGCTTTATGGAACTAATTGGATCAATTTTTCGAGGAGAAATAGGTTCCCAAAGAAACGAGAAAACGAGAACACGCTGGTACGTGCAGGTTTTCGAGCCATGCCAAGAGAGCGGTTTTCAAAAGTGTTCAGTGTTGAAGACCCGAAACAGTCTTCCTTTATAACCAGAAAAAAATAAACATCGAATCTATACGATTTGTTATAGCTTTGGCCAGTATAAGAAAATTAAATACCACCATCTAATATATTAGTTTTTAGGTGGAGACGGGCTTAATTTCCTTGCATATCCATGTGAATATCTTACACGGTATTAAAGCAGATTTTCAAACAAACTCACACTAACAGACCCGGATGTGGAATTTTTGGCTCGTTAAACCCGTCACTGAAATAAAAATGTCTAGCCCATGGCCAATTTTTTGAGCAAGGAGAAAAGGTACGACTCGTATGCCAGTCCGAGGATGGAAGAGAAAGACTGTCTCATGGTGATTTATCCCCTCGCTTGAGACTGGAAGTAAAATATTCAGTTCAATGTAAGTTATTGGGGTAAATATTTAACGGCAAATGTCAAGTGCGAAAGTTTAAACTTTTAAGTGGAATTTGTCCCAACCTCTTCTTATACATGCAAGTGAATATTAAAAAAAAAAAAAGAAAAGGAAAGAGGAAATAGAGTGATAGGGAAGTTTTTTTTTAAGTAAAATAGGGAATATTTTTATTATAATAATACTATTCTACAATGACATATGTCAGTATATCCATGATAAGTTTCTGGGTTGTTAACCCCATAATATTTGATCGTAGGCAATAAGCCACTTCAAAAGGTGGAATGTCAAAAAACTCCAACCCCTAAGTTGTATCTCGTCCAAGTCTTGCCAAAGTATTCGCCACCGTGTTGCCTTCACGGTATATATGCTTTATTTGAAAGGAATGAAAATTGCTATCAATCGTCCTGTAGTAAAAAATAAGAGAAAAGAGAGCTAAGTTCATATTTGGGACATTTGAAATCATATGGATAGCTGTTGATGCATCCATTTCCACGATAAGATGTGTAATGTGTAGGTCCTTTGCAAGTCTTAACTCATCACGTAAAGCCCATAGCTCGGCTATGAGGCTGTTCGTGACTCCCAAAAATCGAGCAAATCCTTTGATCCAATTCCCGTTATGGTCTCTGATTAGCCCTCCTGCCTCGACTCTTCCCGGGTTCCCACATGCTGAGCCATCAGTGTTCAATTTCATCCATCCAAGAAGGGTGATAACCAACTGACTAGTCGAGTCCGCATTGGCTAGTTAACTTTCATCTTGAGAGTACTTTATAACTCTCAAGATGAAAGTGATAGGGAAGTTTAACCAGCAAAAGTCCAACTCTGAATATCTCGATACCATCAATCTCGTGTGCTATTTTAATATGTGTAATTGGGGGTTGAAAGGAGGAGCCCAAGTGGAAAGCTGTAATCGTTTTGTACTATTCATTTACAATAAACATACAAAAATCAGTTAAAATTAATTTAAGTTATATCTGTGGGTGTAAAATTACAGTGAAATCAATTTTTTATTTAAATTAATTATAATCTGCTAATTTACAATTAATCAACAATACAGCTGAATATTTCATCAAAGTGGGAAGTCTTAGAAATATGCACGCATCATTAGCCATCATTACAATGATCACTCGCCAGTCCATACATAAATTAAAGAAATCCTCCCCTAAGTCCATTCTCTCTCCCTCTCTCTCTCTCTCTCTGTCCGCTGCTTCCTTTTTCAACTCTCTTCCCTCCCTTTTTTCCACCCTTCTCTTGTGCTGTCCTGTGCACACTCTCCTCCTTCCTCTCTCTCGCACACACTCTCTCTCTCTAAACTCGTCATTATCCCCGACCTCCAATTCTTTGTGAATACATCCCAGAAGGGTATGCAAATCTGTTGCCTCCCTTGCAATTCTCTCGGGGAATCTACCAATTTGAGATTCTCCATGCATCTCACACCCCATCTCCTCAGACTCTGATCAACTAAGAAGAAGGAGAAGAAGGATTTGGGAAGGTAGATTTATGGGCGGAAGGGTCATCTGTCATCTCCTAATCCTCATATTGGATCTGCTCATCACCTCAGGTTCATCACTCTGCTCGTCTCTGTTTTCTACTGTTCTTCCTCTGAATTCACCATAGACAGTGATTTGATTTCTCAATCAATCTGCAAGAAACTTGGAACTATAATCTTTTGATTTTTTGAAGGAGCGGCTGTTTTAACTCTTGGTGGGTCGACTCGGCCTATTCATTGAGATTCTGGGCACCGGGCTGAACACTGAAATTTTTTTGAAAATTTTTTATTATACCCAGAATCAGTATCAATGGTTTCCAAACAGCAAATTCAAGAAAACAAAATATCACTTTTTTTTTTGTTGTTTTTTGATTATGGGTCAAATTGGCTTTGATTCGATTCTTTCTTGCATTCAAAGGAATTCAATCAGCTCAACTGACTGCAAAAGCCCCCTCATAGCCTTTATCTTTTGCTCTGCTCTGTTCCCTCTCCCAGCTTCATGCTCAAGGCTTCCCAGACTAACAAAGCAATCACAGAAGGACATCACCAACCCGATCACCACAGTGCCGACCATCATCCCGGCCCCATTCACCTCAACCACTGCCCCGGTGATAAACCCGATGTCGAGCCCCGACTCGGCCGCGACCACCCCGAGTATCCCCATCACCACCACGTCTGGCCCGCCCCCGTCGTTGAGCTTGAGCTGGTGCATTGCCAGCCCGAGCTCATCGCAGATCGCCCTGCAGGTTGCGCTTGACTACGCCTGCGGCTACGGAGGGGCCGACTGCTCGGAGATTCAGCCGACCGGGCGGTGCTATTACCCAGCCACGGTGAGGGACCACGCCTCCTATGCATTTAACCAGTACTACCAGAAGAACCCGATCCCCACCAGCTGCAACTTCGCAGGGACTGCTGTGGTCACCAGCACTGACCCAAGTAAGCCAATGTGTACATAATACTTTCTTACAGATAGGGTCTAACTATTGCTAATGAAAATCACATATATTTTTCATCCGCATGGGTTAGATAATAAGAAGGAATTTGGTATACAAGAATAATCGGATACTACAATAGTTTTTTAGTAGATACGCGCATATTCTTCTTACAGGGTTGGTGAAAATTTTACATGATATGATAACATCTATCATATGGGCTCGTACTTTACTAGGCTCGTGGCCAATAAGCCCAAGACCAGAAGAAAAAAGGTCAGTTCGTGGTTAGTTGTTAAACCCATTGTGGAGCTAATGGAATAAAACCCGAGAAAGGAGAGAGATGCTCGACTCGTGGTGAGTGGATCGAGTAGGGAGGAGAGATAGCTTGGCTCTAACTGAGTTGTTAGCTCGAAGTCAGTTACTGAGAAAGAATGTCTAAGACTATGTGGCGGGTGTCTTTTACATTATCACATGTGAGTGGCAGATATTAAGTTAGTTAATACAAGTGAATATGATATATAAAAAGAGTCTAATACAGCAGTTTATAAGTTTATATTTTTAGCTAAATATGAATTCAATCTACTTAAAGTTTAGATTTTCATATGAGTATGAATCCACTTTACTTACAGGTCTGATAAAAATTTTAGAAGTTTTAATGATAAGATTTGAAACATCTAAACAGATATCCTTCGTATTTTGTAATTAAATTTTGATGGTTGCTAGGCGACCTAGCGATTGGTCAGTTGATCGATCGATACGGTATCAAGATTGGAGTTGACATCATTAACCCTGACTTGATGAAACTTGTCCCCATATGTATTATATTTTCTGTTGGCCAGGCTAGCCATTCCCCTCCACCTGCCGAAAGTTAAAAAAGGGGTAAAATTGTCCCACCATATTCTTATGCTATAAAAAGCTCACACCCAAGTCCTGCCTGGCTTTTTCTTTCCATCAGAAAAATTCTATAGTCAAGTCGTCAAATAATTAAATAAATGACAAAAGAGGAACTGTGAGTCATTGATTTCTTTTTAATTTAAGTTATTAATTATGAGTTATTAAATTAAACTGTTGAAAGATTTAGTAATTAGATCATAGAAACTCTCATCCTTTTAAAGCCTCTTCCTATGATGTCCTGCCATTATGGTCTAAGTCATTGTTATTGTCGAGTGTGAATTCGCGAGCAGGATCGTCTCGGGACGATTCAATTCAGCCTGGTCTGCAGCTCGCAATCATCGGTAAATGACAGTTGCTGGTGAGGAACCCCACCGGGTCTCAATCTAAGTGGCCCGTGTCGGGGAATCCAGAACTGTCGATGATGTTCGTACATTTTTCGGTGCTTAATTTGAGTGTGTTTAGGTGCAATGGGACTCACTTTTGGAAACTTCCTTTTTCATCAGGTACTGGGTCATGTCAGTATCCGTCCACGAGGTGAACTTTCTCCCTTAAATTCACAGTTGGGTTGGGATGACTTTTGAGTTGGTTCCTCTCAGTCCCATTTCATCAAAAAATTTAAAAAAAATTAACAAAAAAAACATTTTTTTTTGGCAGCACAAGCTCATCAATCTTAAACACCACGAACTCGAGTGGAGCCACGGTGTTCGGCGCCGTCCCCTCCGGCCCCACCACCTCGTCAGCCGCAGGATCAAGAGACAGCCCTGCTGCTTCCTCCATCGGACGGAGCTGCACAGCCTTCCTGTTCCTGTTCCTAGCTCGGTTTTACTACTGTAACTTGTTCTGATCCAAACTAGACTCCTCACTCGAACTACGATCGAGGCAATGCAGCGACCGCACTGGATCGGGTTTGGATTCGAGACCCGAAGTTGCTCGTGGCTCGGGAGCTGAGCGAGTAGGACGATGACTTGCATTGTTAGGTTGTGCTGATGTTTTGTAGGGAAAGGAATTGAATTTACTTACTGACGTGGTCTGATCTGTGTTTGGGTGATGGGTTTGAGATTGTTCATAGTCCTAGAGTGAGCACATGGTTGCTGATAGATACCCGTTGTTTGGTCAATTTTTGTTGCATATGTAGCTCTTTCTCCTCTCATTTGTTTTATGGTCGGTATGTAGAGGCTGAACGAGTCTTAACTAATTCAAGTTCGAGTCATGTTCAACCCATTGAGAGATAAGGTTCTCCAACACGAATTTTCTCCGTTTACAAGATTCGAACACATACTTTATTCAAGGAAAAAAAAATACCGAGCCATCTCAATCCACTTATATCGGTTCTTTCTATTTTCTTTAATTATTGTGATGACCCATCGCTTTTATACAAATCAAATAAGACTAAAATAGAGGGATGCGAGAGTTATACTGATAAGTATCGTATTCTAAGTATTTGCATGCTGCTTATAACGGACATGTTTGTTCTTCTGCTAGATGATAACACCGTTACACAGAGGACCTGCACCCATCATCGAAGAAACTCTTGTACATGTTGGTTTGTGATGATATCACGTCAGCACTGTCACATGGTATAACCATGCTCTCTCCCGTCATTAAGTTCCCACAGAAAAATGAATACCGTCCCACGTTGATGTAGTTGCACGTTCAATGTCGAGGACCACGTAATAATTGTAAATCAAGCCATGGTTGCCTTCCAACTTGGTCCTTCTTACCCCCTTTTTCTGTTGGTATGGCCCTTTTAGCATCATGTTCTAGCTGGTAGAATCATTATAGTTAGTGTCGAATATATATATATATATATATATAACACTAATTTTACTTGCTTTCAATATATTTAATTATTTACAGCAGACTATATTTTTACGAATAAATCTCAATGTGCTTGCTTTATAAATTGAGTTAATCGAAACTATAATTATCGTATGATATGTTTATTATAAATAAATTTCTTATTTTAATCTGTCTAATTCGAATTTAAATTAACTTCTTGATCAAATTTATGGACGAAAGGAATCAGAGAAAAAAGAATTAAAAAAAAAAAGGAGAATGGCCTGAACTAGGAACGACAATGGGACAGGACAATCCCGGTAAAATCAAAAGATATCTATTACATGGACTCGATCAACACCATGGTCGACGAATCCATTCACTTGAGTTCAACATTTGGAGGAGAAAGCGCTGCAGATATATATAGTAGGCTCGTCCGCTTCTCCAAGTACCATGGAGATTGGCGTGAACTAAGAACGACAATGGAGTGGGACAACCCAGGTAAAATCAAAAGATATCTATTACATGGACTCAATCAGCACCATGGTCGATGAATCCATTCCCCTGAGTCCGACATTTGGAGAAGAAAGCGTTCCAAACATATATAGTAGGCCCGTCTGCTTCTCCAAGTACCTTGGAGATTGGCCTAAACTAAGAACAAGAATGGGACGGGGCACGTTGGGTATTTGAAGACTAGGACTGGCTCTGCACCCCTAGACATGTTGACCAACACTCTGACCTGTATGGAGCATGGCGTAGCGTGGCGTGGCACTGGTCGACCTGTCTACATACCCACGAGTTCATATTCCACCATGGATTTGCAAGAATAAATCAAATGAATTGAACATTTTTTATATGGACTACCAATATCTAGAAGGTATTTGACTTACTGACTAATACAGTTTGAGTAAGATCGGCCAATTAAGGGATAGTTTTCTTCCAATATGAGTTTTCTCCATTCACAAAAACTCGAACTCAAAATCTTTGTTTGAGCAGAATAAGTGTCTTACTACTTAAACTAACTAATGTTGGTAAATAAATGAAACATATGCGTGTAATAATAAGATCAATTTTTTATTTATTTAAATCAACTTTTATTTGTTTTTACAGTTGTATGCTTAAGATATACAAGGATGAATTTAGGGTTTCGGGACAATTCCAAACTAAGAGAAAATCTATAAAATTTTACTCAAATTTTATTAATTTTATGTGTTAAATTACCTTATCACCCTTCATTTGAATTTCATCATGTTGTTTTGTAGATGTGTTCGTTCATGGATGTGTAACACAATATTTAATCAAAACAGTCTCGCTCTCTTCACCCAGGAAATCCTCTCTCTGCCCCTCCTCCCTCTGCCATAGCTTCTCCTGTCTGCTCTCTGTCTCCGGGCGGGAAAGCTACACTTCAGCGTTAATGGAGACCTCGAACTCACACCTGCAGTGGAAGCGAGTCCTTCTCTTCCACTTCCTCAAGTCTGAAGAGCTTGCCCGCAAGGTCGCCTCCCACTCCGATCACATCAATCTCCAGACCATCAAGTGGAGGTCCTCTCTCTTTCTCTATCTATATCTCTGGGTTTAATGCTGATTATTCTTACAGTAGAATTCTTTGAGCTAAATTTTGCTTCTTCATTGGAGAAATATATGATTTTTGCTGCTCTAGTTCGAGTGCCATAGATATTCGTTTGGTTTGTTGGTGCCAAACACAAAAGGATTTAATGGGTATCTCTTGATTGAGACAGAAATCCAGACAGTTTATTGAAGTAATTCACCAGGATTCCTGCAACTCTTGACTTATTGGTCGACCTTCCACCGAAGCGAAAAGTGTCTATTTTGCTGAACAGTTGATGACTTGGTAGACTGAGTGATTAGCACAACATGTAAATCACTTCCAGGTACAGAAGAGGTTGAGATAAGTTTGCTATCTTGGTGGAAAGTTCTATACTTGATGAGTAAAAAGGCTGAAAATTACCATATCCGTGTGTGTGTATTTATATGCAGGAGATTTGATTCCCAAACATTCCCAAACCTCTTCATAAACAATTCACAGGATATTCGAGGTCAGCACATGGTTTTCCTCGCATCCTTCAACTCTCCCTCAGTGATCTTTGGACAATTTTCTTCATATATCCGCTGCCTCAACTTCTTGTTGCTTCCTTTACGTTGGTATTGCCCAACTTTCCGTGGAGTCTTTTTAGTGGATGGATGAGGAAGAAGATGTAGCTACAGCATTTACCATGGCAAGAATATTGTCAAACAATTCAATCTCTGGGGTGGCTGGACTAGCATAGTTGCATATGACACACATGCTCTGCAGCTTAACTTGACTGGTGTCTCAAATGCCACAAAGTTCCTTTATTCTCAATCTTTTTTTGAAAAATATGCCCATATTAATCGGTTTCCTGGTTAAGGATATGCTATTAAGAGTTATGAACTGAAAGGATTTAAGCTGTTATTCTCCCCTTAGTGCATTTGTTCGAAGTTCCTTTGCAGAATGTGTTAGTTTGCGAGGAGGCAGGGTGGATAGTTTTGTCCCCGGAACTTCGTACTTTATAATTTAGCATTGAAAGAAACTGCAGCTGCTTTCTTGAGTAAAATTGCTATTAGTGCATCTAATATAATTTTATTCGCAGACCACTTTCCCATGATAGTGATACTCATATCACATCTTTGCACAATTATTCTGAAAATTGGAATATCTTGAGGAGTTGAGAATCAAGTAAGGGGCCTGAGTCTTAAATCTTATTCAGCAGCGGATGTTTCTTCATACTTGTGCTCTCCCAAACTAGAGTAGTTTTTTTCTTTTTTTTTTTTTAATGGATTCATGTATTACATATCAGTTCCTTTGTTGTATCTTGGCCAGGTGCTTGTTTCATTTTTCTTTATTTGTTGGTAGCCATGATCATGAAACCCATGCATTTTTAGGTGCATTTACTCAGCGTACTTCCAGTATGGTATGCCTTGGACTGGGATATTTGGCTCTATAATTGGCACCGTATGGGCAGGAGCTTCATCGTGAATTGAAAACTTGATGGTCCACGTTGAGTTTTTGACTGATTCTTATCTTACGTGAACCCGAAGGGTTTATCATTGATAATGAAAGTTTTTACAATCATCCTTCTTCTTTTGGTGGATGCCTGCCACTTTGTTTCTAAGCTTCATCTTCATTGATCTATCTTTTGTGCGCTATAAGTGCAGTGATAATTGAGTATCCTCATTGTTTTATATTATTTCTACAGAATTTAACCCATTTTACCGTTTGATTGCAGGAAAGGCTTTATTTCGGGGATCATGTTTTACCTCTTTTTGAGACAGGAATTCCACGGTTAAGGCAATGTCTTCGCCAGTTGCCTGACTTCGACAAGGTTAGTGTACCGGTCTCGTCCCCTCATTGGTCTTTCCTGTACCAATACTCATTTGTCGAGCTGATGCTGTCTATATTCATCGCCATCTTAGCCTGATATTTCTTGTGCGGCAAAATTTCCTTTTACTATTGTTTGAAAGATAAGGTGGTAATGTACCTTCTGCTTGTTGATAGGATGCTCCTTTATTCAGTGGAACTTGCAGGTAGTTGTTGCATTCCCGGACAATGGAGCCTGGAAGAGAATCTTTTGGATGATTTCCGGTTGGTATGTCTTCTTTTGCTTCACCCCCGTAGAGACGATTTTACCATGATGTTGTGCTAAGTATCCCCTTTTTAACTACCGAAAAGTCATGGCATACTTCTGTATCACCGATTCTTGCCCACTTACCGTCAAGTGGATCAATTGCAGAGCTCCTTTTAAGGTTCCAAGTCTCGCCGGATCGATAGTAGAAGCTTTGCAAATCTGAGCAGAGCTCCTTGTTGTAGAACTGCTGCTGTTCCAATACCACAGGGGTCACATTCATCTCACCTGTTCTTATCTTTTGATAGTTTATTCATACCAATTAATATCAGATTCTGCCTCCCAAAAAACACTGAAAACAAGATTAGAGCAGTTTAGACTGAACTTTGGAGAACTCAATGCTAGATCTCACAATGTTAATAGAGGAAAATAATAATAAATTTATAAGATAATTAGATACTATTATTTGTTTGTTTAGATTTTTGTTTCGATCTCTTATAAGATTCACTACAATAAAATAATATATAAGCTCGTGCATGTTCACACCTAATCATTCCAGCAGAGATCATGCTCACGATGGGATGTTTTACGGTTGACACTTGTTTACACCTAGTACTAGCAGGGACTTTGCTGTAACGAGGTAATTTGCATTATAGTAACAAGTAGGCTTACACTTATTCACGAATCATCCCTGGCATTGCCCTATTTGAAACGACATATTTCTTAAAAGAGTTTTGGGATCGCGATTGTCCCAATACCGTCTGTAGAGTTTTTGGATATCTCGAGCGAGGTGATGAAACGAGAGATTTAGAACATTGGCACTAGATATGCATGGTAAAATCATCAATGCAGAGTGAAATATTCACGGGCAAACCTAGAGATTCTACTAAATCAAATTATGAGATTATACTCTTTGGGGATACCACCAATTACAAGTTTTATTACAAATCCTATTCAATAAAGAGTCACAACCCGATCTCTTATGTTCTCACGGCCTCACATTCCCGAGAAGTTTATTAGAAATATTTCTATTAAAAAGATTTCTCATCAAACTCTCTCACCAGGTGCCCAAGACCCCAGGTTTCACAGCACCAGGCTCTGCCTTCGCAACTCGTACAAGACACTATTTATAGATACAAGATCATATACTATTTGATATCCTAGAAAACATTCTCTAAATCAAATAGATTCCGAGTTCTATGATATCATATTCAAATAAGAAAATAACATCCATAAAATCTCCCAAATATTTATCAAGGTTCTGTCCAGGATATTCTGCGCTTTCAACTGCGACCTCGACCGTTGATCGTTATGCACACATATCTCGTATATTGAATATGATCTCTAACTCGTTATTCAGGTTTTTCGGTCGTTGAGTTCCGGCTCATGCCAAGACATATCCTAGGAGTATGGGAAAATGTGCTAAAACTCGTTTTATGCATCATACCACGATGGACCTTGTTTGCATAGGTATGTTTTGTGCAAAGCAAAGGTCAGTGTCTCGGGACCCGTGGCTTAACAGCAGGGCTCAATCAAATGCTTCGAGCACTTCATTTTTGCATTGGTTAAAGGGTGATGTAATCGCCTGGCACGACGAGACACGATGCATAGAACCCAGATTGAACCACCGAGGATAGGTCATCGCTTTTTCATAGCCAGGAACACGTTACCGTTCTCCGACAAGGATGTATTGGCTCCACGTCTTTGCAAGGAATCGACTCTAGGCATTTGCTCTTCGCGCGTAACCGAAGTTCGATTGCAAGTTCGACTCGGTATCATGATTAGAGACAGATTAATTGTCCATCAGTCGCTCGCTTTAGGAATATCCCTGGTTCCTCGCCTTTAAGGGCATCGGTGAATTTTGTATGCACTTCCAAATATGAATCCCGGTAAAGATACCCTTGAAACCATTGGACAACCGGCGAGAGTAAAAATATCGAGGAAAAGTATATTGTCTCGGTTGGAAAATTTTCAAAAACCTTGCCGGTACCGTCCCTTGGACCGGGAACAGTCACGGCGCCGCGGCGCGATGTGATTTGCGCCATCTCAGTTAAGCGAAAGGAGCATCTGACAGGACACGTGTCAACCAATCACTGGCTTCATAAATATTTTGTTATATCATTGTGAAGTACGTTCTCTTCTCTTACTCACTGACAGCATCCACTTACTATCTCCTCAATCGGGATATTGATTTGAGTGTTGGGGAGTTAAATCGGGCCATCACGCCTGATCTGACTTCATTTCGTGTTCGACTTGATGGCCGGTACACTGACGAAAAGGCATTCGAGTCGATATCTCAAGAACCCTATATCCGATGCCAATCAGCCCATCCCTTAGAGAACTCCGCACTCATCAGAGCCCATCAGTCTTCTATTGAATGTTCTGTGGGCAATGTCCTCGACACATCCCATGCCACGAAGATCGCAAAACGACCGATTTCCGAAAACCGTGTACGGATTTCGAAGGTATGCGTTCGTGAGTAGCTTCCACCCACTGAATCTAAGAATCTTTGCTGCCTTTTCACTTTAATTCCATGGCCAGGAAGGTATGAATGACAACTGGTCGTGCATATTGCTTGTACATGCATTTGTGGTGGAGGCTGAGTAGATCCTCCTCTTGGTTCCTTACCCACCATTAATTATTGCCATCCTTTAAGCCCGCATACAATTAATTAGATACATATGCCTTTCAAATCTTCAGCATAAAGATGAGTTTGGCCTTTTAAATACAGTAGATTTCCACTGATGTCCTTAAACATCTGCTCACAACAACCGAGTTCGAGTTGGACATTTTTATTTCGCATTCGAATGAGAGGATAACTAACCATTAGGGGGACAACTCTTCTGTCCTATAGGGCTCTTACTGATATGAATTGCACAGTTGGGTTTGACGAGGATGATTGATATTTGATGGTATCTAATTTTTTATTGCGATGTTATTTTTATTAATTTTTAATGGTTCGTATTATTTATTTACAAATTTTTACATATGGGTGAGGCATTGATTCGGATGGATTGGATGTTTGTACGTTTCGTGAGTAATTTACCATATTATAAAGCTGACTTTTCTCTATGCTTGACCTTTGTATTGTTTTTTCAAGTGTGTGCACAAATATCCAGAAATTTATTAGACTACTGATTAATTCAATTTCAGTCGGGTCAGTCCATTTAAAAGGTAAAGTTTTTCCAGCATGAATTTTATCTCTTTAGTTTTTTTTTTTTTGACGAATAAATCCCCTTTTTAAATCAAATTTTTAGATTCAAGCACATTGGACAAGTAACCCAAGCAAAAAAAAAAAAAAAAAATTAAAAAACAATTGAATGATTAAAGAATGACAAAGACGTAGGATCTACTTTTTCGGGGGCTGGCTGAGTTTTGGCCCTTTTAGTAATATTCTTTTTTCTGGTGTATTTATTTGAAAATGACATTTTATTTTCTTTAATATCTACAATCACCGCTATTTTTCAAATAGAAAAGCCATAAACCTTTTTTTATATGTGTGGCTCGTGGAGTTCCAGTGTCAAGGCAATTGAGACATGGAAATTTATTCTTTTGATAGTGCTTTGTTCCAGCCCCTCTATCCTCCTTTACGGAGAAAATTCACCTTAAAAGAGATTTATCTTCTAGTGAGTTATCCAGACTCGAACTAGATCAGTTAGAACTTATCAAATTTCTGGATAGCAGTAATTCAAACCGAAAAAAAGAATGACAGAAATAGTGATAATACAGTTATCTCGCCATATAATATTTGAATTTTCGTGTTACAATCACACCTCACTAAGAGTTGCATGTTCAGAGGGGAATCAAACCTGACTTTTGGTCTTTCTCACGATTTAGACACTCGTTCTATCCATTTAAATTAACACGTGAAGTTAAGTTGCAGTAATATTATATGATTTGTTCCATGAAAGCAACTCGGTGTCTATATCTCAATCGATCTCTACCGTTAAAATTTAATCCGACAAATTACCCAAAAAAAAAATCAATCGGGCATGTATTTGGATGAATCCGACGATCGAGCCAGTAGAAATCTAAATCCTTTTTGATACTTCGCTTTGTGGGATAAATAAAGAAAATAAATTATATCAGAACTCGCACTCTCAGCTTCCTTCCCTTATCTATGGGCTGCACTTCCACTTTAAGAAGCTAAATTATATTTATAATTAATAGATTTATAATTATTAACTTAAATAATTTTTATTTTTAGAATTTTCTTTATATTTCCTTATGATATTTGATAAGTTTCTTCTTTTGCTCATCTCAGGTACGAGAAAATCTTCCGTGAAACGGTTATACCATGTGTCCGTTCAATCAGAACTCAACATGTAATCAATAATTGTACAGATATAATTACTAAATCCTAAATTTCCTTCAAAATATAACAAAATCATAATAAGTGGTGAACTCTGATTGGATAGACATATCACGTAGGATTTCCAGCGTGGTATGACCGCTTCGTTTAAGACTTTCTCCTTACGGATAGCGTGGATGCGAAATCGGATGAGTTATAATGACAACATGCTAGCTCAAGGGATAGGGTATGTTGGATCGGGTTGTAATGATAAGAATTTTACCTGACTCTGGTACCATTTTACCATGTCAGTCCGTCTACGTGGAATTGAATATTTTTAAAAATGATAAATTATAAATTAATTATTAAAATATGTTCAACGCTGTTTCTATGTCAAAGGTTGTTTGAACATAAGATCAAGCTGTTCTGCTGTCGGTCTCGCCGCAACGTTGCAAGTTTATTCTTTATTTTATTTTGTAACTTTTCTACAAGTGACATGATCCGTTTGATGCGTGTAAATTAGGTCATTTTAATTTGGTTGCACCAAACGTGTCGAAAAGAATGTGATTCTGAAGACATGGGCTTACGAGAAGAGCAAAACAGAAGTCGAGCCACACGTGCGACTCGGGATACATCCCGGTTACTGATTCTCTAGATCGATCGATTAAGAGTTAATCTTCTAGAACATTTCAATATTGGCAATTTGTTCAGTTTCGAAATGACAGTTCTCCGACCATTTATTTTTCCGTCATTTTTTTCTCCGATTATAAGTCGAGTGGAAATATTATCTCTCTTATGTCCCCTAAACTATTAAGTTCGGAAGGGAAAGATGGTTCGATGAACAATCGATTCGAAAGCGTTTGTCCCCTAAACTAATTTTTGAGTGCAAGGATTACTATCAAATGCCTCGTACTGCGCGCAATAAATATCATCGAATAGCGCTGAAAAAGATAAAAATATTGTTATGTGTAAATTGAACGAATCGATCGAAATGTCGTTCATCGTGCGTAGTACTAAATTTGCAATTCTATTATAAATGGGCAATGTTAGAAGACTCGAACTGTCTCAAGATGGAATCAAACTGCTCTCCTCTTTCATCTATCTTAGAGAAAGTGAAGCAGCGGGCGAGGGTTACTAATATGAAATTACGAAATCACCCTTAGGTGCATGCTAGATAAGGCTGGTTAATATAAGGGCAATTTTGAAATCCAAAAACAAGATTTAAACTACCTACTCTCAATTTCAATTAATAATAAATAGATAAAGATATCTTTTTCAATTATCAAATATCTCTTAAATGAGAAATTCTTAAGTTTTTCTATCTTATCACGTGACGCGAGAAAATATTAATTAAATGAGTAACTTAGTATTAATCACTCGAATATTTTTTTATAATTATTATTAATTAAAATAATTTAATAAATACTTTATTACCACGTTATTATGAGGTAGTAACGTTTAACGTTTAAGAACTTGTTCATTCTAAACTGCCTCCACGGGGAAAAAATATCTACTAAACTGCACGTGACTTTAAAAGTCACTTTCAGCTCAGGTAAATAATAATCAATAAATATACCAATTACATATCAAAATATTAATTAAAATTAAATGCAATGCTAATTTTTGTAGGGACCGTACGGTCAATTCCAAATTCGATGGGACGTCCAACTGTCCTAGGCCGGGACGGTGTCCTTTTTGGTGGGAACCTTGCTGTCCAATTGCCAACTAAATTTATTAGCCTATGAATAATAAATATTCATACCTTACAAGCCATTAATATAAAAAATAAAAAAAATAAAAATAAATATACCAAGAGGGGTTGGGCCGAGTGGTAAGCAGCTCGGTGCCGCTTAAGGAGGTCTCGGGTTCGAGACCTCACGTACGCAGGCACCCCTCTTGGGAGCCTCACCCGCCATTGCCAGGCGTGCGACCCGGGACGACCAACGGATTAGTCAAGTATGGTTGGCTGAAAGATGCCATCTCACCGCTGGTGGGGCCTGCTTGGATACCGTGGCTGGCGACCAAAAAAATATAAAAAATAAATATAATAATATTTTATTCACTTTGTTGAATTGTGTGATATTATGTGAATGAACCGTTGGCGAAATCGGTGACGGGGCGGGGAAGAAACTGCTGGACTGCGGGCTTACGTTAAGAGAGACTACCTGAGACGAATCCGAGTTTATGTCAGAGGTTGTCGTGTGATCAGACGCTCGCATATTATACTATTGATAATCGACTTCACAAGAGATCGGGCCCATTTCCACTCCACCTAAAAGACTAATCTATCAGGTTGTGGTACTCAATTATTTTATAAATACATTATAATTCTCTTATATGATCGATGTGCGGTTTGACACATGTTTTGTCACCATTGTATTCGTTTTAAATGTAATGTAATCACATAGTACAATGCGTTTTACATTAGGTTATAAAATTTTGTAAAATTAAATGTATTATAAAATTATTTTGGTCAAAATTTTATTTTATAATATAATTGATAAAGTTCTTTACATTTTTCTCCATTTTAATCTAAAAAACAATAAAACTCAAACATTTTTTTCCATAAGTTTAACATTTTCAATAATATAACAATATTCAAACCAAATATCTGCTCATCATTTTTGTGGGCTTCCTTCAAAACGGTGTCCAGTCATCGCCTTCAAACTGTTTCGACACGTGAAACATGTGCTTGACCTGCCCAAGAACCTGGCCCTGATATTTTTTTTTTCCAAAGCATAACATCGCAACTTTGTAAAGGAAAAACTCACGTGTTGCATTCTAACGACTGTCGGTGAATTATTTTACCTCAATAGATAGGAGAAAATGTGATTTTGGAGTGAGAAAATTCGAGAAATGATGTAAAAGATGATTTTTTCGATGATAAAGGAGACCTATAAGTTTAGTGCGAAAATGAAAAATAAAGAGAAATAAAAGTGACACATAACTCTCACGGTGATAATCTAGTTCTAAACCACTAAACTGTGAGACAGAGTCTTGTGCAACTGTAATGAAATCCGATTGTCGAAAAATAACTCTTTTCAAAATGCTTTTATTAGTTGATAATGGCATTACATAATTAGATAGTTATTAATAATTCCAGATAATTTTTTAATGCATAATTTGGTTATGAAAATAATCTCTTTATAGCAACATGAGTTGACGTAATTGGTAAAACATTTATTTCTCTTAAGCAAAATTCTTGGATTTGAATATTTATGAATGGAGAAAATTCGTACCGGAAGAGGTTAACAACTTGATCGGCTCATCTAACTTGAACTAGATTATTCATTTGTTTAAAGAATTGCCGGATAAAAGTGACATACACAAAAAAAATTCTCTTTATAATATTTTTATTTCAATTATTCAGGTCCAAGTGTGGGTTATCTATTACTACTAGTTTAAGCAAATTTATCTCTTCTTTTCTTCACTTTTGATTTTTATTTTTATCATTTGGTATAATAATTGCATTTTTGATAATCCATAGATTTGTAATTGTAAAGGGATAATATAGTAAAATTAACAAGTAACCATGGTATGAGATAATGTATATCGCATGTAACACGAGGTTTAACGTCTAGTTAATTATTATGCAAGAGATTATCGACCGATTTATTTGACTTGAGTGACAACAATTTATAGGGTTTAACAAATATTAATTAATTAGGGTAATAATACTTCGTCTGTAAATGCGAAAACACAAATATCATATTACGTGGACGGAGTAACTGGGTCGTCGCTGCCTTCCTTTCACCTATTAAAAAAAATATTCCAAGAAAAATTAAAATGATGCAGGCGAATTTAAATTGAGCTCATCATTTTCATAATTATTATTTCACTGATTATAAATCAGATCTGCGATTTTAAAGAAATAGACGAGCTTTACCGATAATTTTCCTAACGATAATCGGATTTAAAATATCTTGAATCAGGATAAGGTGAGTCCACATCGGCCCAAGTCGCTTTCTCATTCAATGAAATTAAAAAAAAATTGCTTTCTTATATTAATTCCAACATTTAAAATTTATTTATTAAAAGAAAGACCGTGAAAATCATGCACATTGATTGGATTGAATATCGGTTTAAGTATGAGTAACTAGTCGACGTGTACTTTGAAAGAATTAATTTGTCCATATTTTTATTATTTTTATTGTTTCTAAAACATTATTTAATTTTTTAAAATGTCTTCTCATTAATTACATCAAATTAGATGACACTAGACAGCGACACGTGCACTGAATTGTCAATAACAAGTCGGCGTAAATTCTCAATTTACAGTAATATTTAATGTGATTTTATAAATTGAGTATAATTTTTTATAGTATCATTAATATGTATATATTAAATATTTATAAAAATAAATTATATAATTTTAAAATATATTGATGGCAGTTATTATTAAAAGTGATAGTTATACTCTTTTAACATTAATTTATGACTTCTTCTCATTTACATTTATTTATTGGTTAAAAATTTAATTATTAGGAGTATTTTTGGAAGATAAAATGAGAGTAATTACTCTAGTCCTTCCGTATAATAATACAATATGTCGACCCGCATGATACAAGATGGGCAATGTGAAGTATTACTAATATAGTAAATATTTACAGTTTATATAAATCTATGTAAAGAAATGAATTGGGATGAGAAAAATTACTGGGAAGGGTAAGCAAAGCTTTAGGATGAGAAGCGGGTGTGTAAATAATATTAGAATATGTATACAATTAATTATAATATTAGAGCTCATACGTAATTAATTAATTTTTAAATAATTTCAGTTGAAAGCATTTCTTAAAGAGGAAGAAGATACTAAAATTACTTTGCAGAGCCATATAATAATAGGTAAATGTGTAAAAGGCTTAAAATACAAAAAATAACCGAATAACAATGTGCAATAGGACAGATCCAGGGTTTAGCTCTCTTGAGGGGCGGCAGTTGGGAATTAATTGTGGGTCCCAGACCGTATAATACATCGTCTGGTAGATCAGTCGATTGATATAATACCGAATACTATCGATAGAAAAAAACAAATCCTTTGCATATTTATAGAATCTGATAAAAGTCAAGAGTTTCGTTAGCATTTTTAGCTAATATGATTATATATATGTAAATACTTTTCTTGTTTTATTTTTATTAAATTTTAACAAATTTATAAGATATTAACTCATATTTAATTCAAAATTTTAGGTTAATCGGGACTAACGATAAAACTCTTTTAAATATTTTTCAGCTTTTCCCCCTTTTTCGATAGTCTGAGCTATATGTAAATTTTGTTATTTCTTTCTTAATGAAAAATCTCAAAGACCGTGAAAATTGAAACAATTTCTGACATTGTTGCCTTAGTTTTGTGGGGGGAAAAAAACGACTGACAAGCTGTACACTAGTTTTGCCACCTATCAGCACGTGCTGTAAATCCCAGGCCCACGTGCCAACTGCGCCCCTCAGCTTAGCTCCTGTGTCACCTCGGAACCAGCCAATGGGATTTCGCCACGTGGGGAGTTAAGTTGTCCAAGACCTTTAACGGATTCCCACGCACAGTGGTACCAACTCCCGGACGCAGACGGGTAATTCTAGAAAATTGGATAGCATGGAATCTGCCAAACAGTACCTTATCCAGTACTATCCCTAATCCCTGAGGTTATTATTTTTTATTTTTCCCAAATAACCATCGTACGAATATTGTAAATTGCTATTAAAATTTTAATTGTCGAAAAGTTTTTTTAGTGTAACTCGAAGTATAATATTATTGAGTTTCAAAAATCTAAAATTAATTGTAATTTAAAAATTTTCACATTTCTTGGATGTGAATAGCAAAATTTATATATATATGTATATTATAATAAACTTTATAATAAAAACTATAATATGATGCAGTGTAAAATTCATATTAATTTGATATTAAAATACACATCACATCAAACCAAACATGCTATAAGTACTGTTGATATAGAGTGGTGTTAAGAGGACGAGTACGAGCTAAGGATATGATCGTCTTGATTGGGCAATCAAAATACCTGTGAGATAGCCTGACGACTCTCTCGAAACTCCCGCCGGTTGACAATTGACCTATGAACTAAACCTTTGGACTCAGAACACACAAGAAAGTCGAATTAGAGGTGACGGTTTCATTTGGTCATTCGATGCATAAGTCAGTGACATGCATAAACAATAGTGCCAAGTAGAAAAGCAGCAAGTGTCGAGTTCTTAGAAAAAGTATCACAAGTGGAAGTTTACCTCCATTTATAAGAGAATGAGAGAAATAATCGAGGATCACTTGTCAGTAAGAAGATATCACGTGACACGCGATCATAATAATAAAGATTATTCTAAAAAATAGTTAATTAGATGCACAAATACTGTTTTACCCTCGCAATTATCTCATTCTTATCCAGTGGTAAGTTGACTGAGATGCAACCGCAAGTTTTACATGGATGATAACCTATATTTCTAGAGGGGAACTCACTGGGTAAATTATCCCCAAAAAACCTATAAAATCTCAATTTTATTCCAAGTGTTATTTTATAACATAACAATGCCATGGACGTTTTACATCTGTTTGTTGACCTGAATCTAAGAATCTGACAAATATATTACATGATATTACCGTATATTATATTAACAAAAATTAAAAATTGAAGTAAATTAGAAATAAGAGAAATTCAAAAAAATTTAAAACTGTATGAAGTTCAAAATTCTAATATTTCATTAAAACTTTTTTATTTTCACTTCTTATATTAAATTTATATGAAGTCTGAAGTTCAATCAACCGTGTGGTTAATTTTTATTGGCATGACATTATGCATCCATGCTGATGAGCTATCCGTGACACACAAGACTTTCTCCCTTTTTGCCTCTCGAGCCTACCATTTTTTTGAACATGTTGATCGTGCTTGGTCGAAGAAATGCTAGTCATTGATAAAATCATGCTCATTATTTTCTATAATTTCATTCAATCTTTAAGTCATCATATCTCGTGACACAAACGTTAACATGCCTGCAACAATGTGGATAATTTGATTTCGCGAGTTTTTTAATAAATAAAAAGTAAAGTAGCAGTAGTGGCGATTCAACTATCCCTATTACATAATATTCGGACTTCTATGTTCAAGTGCGAACATATCAGATGAATTGAACAATCAACACCAATATTGGGCCATTAACATAACACCACCGGTGACCTAGTGTAGTCTAAAAATTCTCTGTCAGTCAAGGCACAAGTTCAAGAGTTTTTTCTTGTAATTTTCTTAGAGAGAAACTCGAACTTGTGATATCGATCTCTTCAAATGGCATGAGAGTAAATTTTAGACCACTATACTGCCATTCTTAGTGGTATATAATTTTACTAGTTGACAATTATGATCAAATAAGATAATTGAAGTGGCTTAAAAAGCAAATTTTTTGAATCGGTAAAGAGAAAATCGATGGCAGCTACAGAGTTCATGCATAAATTTCTCTCTAATTTTGACGTACGAAAATCTTTTACAATTATCAGTGATCGATTTTACTCGCGTTAAAGTCTGAACGATAATTTATATAATTAACTCGTGTATTGCACACCGAATATTCAGCCAACCCAAACACGGCCTTACATGCCGTCCTGCTGCGATGTTGCTGCCCTTTTGGCTAAATTCACGCCACAGTCCTCTTCTTCTCATCTTCCCCTTCATATAACCCCTCTCTCTCTCTCTCTCTCTCTCTCTCTCTCTCTCGTTCTCTCTGTATGTGTGTCGGTGTTGGGATCTTTGCTGCTCCTGCACTCCTCTACCTCTATCCACCTTTCCTCACTCTGCAATCAATCTCTCTTCGTCCCATTATATGTCCATCGGCCCCTTATCTATTGCCGGCACCTCGTCCCTCGCCCTGGACGCCTTGAGCTTCAAGGCTTCGGATTCGGATACGCTGATCTCTTCCCCCGGGAGCAAGCAAGACTGAATCGGCGTCCTCGAGTTCGGGCTTCTGGGTATTCAGATCTGGGAGTCATGGTGGTGGAGCTGAGGATTGCCGCCTCCTGTATATCCGCCACCGTATGCTAGCTGTGGTGGATTTTCGGCGCTGTTCTGCGGAGGGGGAGGATAAGGGTTTCTTGTGGCGGAGGTGCATGAGGGATCTGGTGGAAGCGGAGGAGGAGGACGAGAGGGTTTTGTTATGCTCGGAGAAGGAGTGTTCGAGGAGAAGAATAAGGTGGGATTGCGGTCTTCTTGTCATTCGGAGCAGGGGTAGATGGGGCAAATGTGGATGATTTTGAGCTGACCACTCCCTGTTCTGCTCTCTTCGTGATATCTCGACAGTTGGATCTTCCGTTTTTCCTTCGAGTTCTGCATCTCTCTGGGTACTTCTGTGTCACAGTTTGGAAATTCTGTGGGGGAGAAAAGAAAGAAGATGCAGCAGGATCAGAGAAAGAAGGTGATTTCAGTTACATGATTCCGAGCTTCCCTTGATCCCTCAATTTTCAATAAATCCTAACCAAATCAAATCTGGGGACGACATTTTCTTGTCAACTTGTTATTATCGTGTTCGTCCTCGAGGCCCTTTGGAGCAGACACATTTATACTCCAAATCCATTTCAGGGTCTGGATCTTTTCGTTTAAATCTGGTCCTGGTCGGGTTTTATGTTTTTATTTCAACGATTTTACGGATCAGGAACTGCTTAGTGGAGCTGGTTGCATTCCATTTATATGGGTTCTTTTCTGCAAAAAACAACAGCTCCAGGAACAAACAGTTCAAGCTTTAAAAAAAAGATTTCTTTTTGGGGTTTAAATTGAACACAGTAAGTTAGGAGCTCGACTAGATTGGGCAGTACGAAATGTTTGGTTGCGAACGTCCGGCATGTCGAATCGTGCATAAAGTTTTTTGTTTTGGGGCAATTGTGGTTTCCCTTCGAGTCACTGGGGCTTCGTCAACTGGGAATCCTGAATTTTCAATTTCTTCTACTCCTTTAGACATGAGGTGCTCATTTTTTTTTCCATCAATTAATCTCCTTGAATGTTGAAGTTTTCATCTTTGTATATATATTAAAGATTGATTGGATACAGCATATTTACGACAATTTACTCTTCGTAATAGTGGATTTGACCATCATAAGTTCTATTGTTGCCATTACATGAATCAAATTCTTCATCTCTTTGATCTTGTCAAATGCCATGTTCATTTGTTCTATCAGTTTCTTTAGAATATATTCTTCTTCTAAAGGTTTCTATTTATGTCCAGTTCAGTTCTTCCCTTTACCCTGTATAGAAAGCATTGAAATTTTCTTGGTCGAAAGATTTCTGACCCCCTCTCAATAAGCAATCGATTTGTTAACTTTAGTCAAAAGTATTGTTAATGTCCTTCCATGCATTTACAGAAACAATATGCATCTCAGGTAGCTTCTCTGCATGTGCTTTTGTTTCAATGATCAGAACCCATCTTTGTCCTATTTGATGAAGCTTCTTTTATGGATACCCTTTTGCTGTTCAAGGTTTCTGATTACAATCCTTTAGTTGAGGATGCAGGGAGCTTTTTGCCTTGTCATTACTTTAAATGGTACTCTCTTCTGATTTGGCATCGGCTAAATGTCTTGCTCTGAACCTTTTATGCTTGACCCTGAAAAGTGTTATCTCCTTGATATGGTTTCATGGAGTTTTTTCTTCTGCTTTGATTCTTCCTATCCATTTGTGGTAGTAATGTGTCATCTTACAGTATCCTATATTGTTCTCTTTGGCTGTTTGAGCTGTCTGCAATTGCCATTTGGTCCAGAGCATGCAGAACCGCAGTTCATAGTACATGTCAAATAGTTTTATGCACCTATGAAATATTTTCAAGTCATTATTTTTCTGAATATTTGAAGACACTTGCACTTATAATTCTCAAGCGTGTTTTTTTGTGCATTTTGAGGCAAAGGTTTTATTTGTTGTATTTTATACTGAATGAATTTCAATTTTGCCGCAGGGTTCCACTGAGGTGGATTTCTTCTCTGAATATGGTGATGCCAGTAGGTATAAGATTCAAGAAGTCATTGGGAAGGGAAGTTATGGAGTTGTTTGCTCAGCCATTGATACTCATACGGGTGAAAAGGTAGCAATAAAGAAAATACATGACATATTTGAGCACATATCTGATGCTGCTCGAATTCTCCGTGAAATAAAGCTACTAAGGCTTCTAAGGCACCCCGATATTGTCGAAATTAAGCATATCATGTTACCGCCGTCAAGAAGGGATTTCAAAGATATTTATGTCGTTTTTGAGCTCATGGAGTCAGATCTTCACCAAGTCATCAAAGCTAATGACGACTTAACAAGAGAGCACTATCAGTTCTTTCTGTACCAGCTACTTCGTGCTCTAAAGTATATCCATACAGGTACTGACTTTCCTTTACCTGTCAGTTATAGGACAACTTATCTGTTTTACATCTTCCATCTCATATACCCATCAAATGCACTCACTTGATCAGCTCTAAATATTTGTCATTGATCTGCTTAACGGGTGGTTCTTTCATTCACATTTTCTTTTAACTTGAAAACGAACTACTCTCATGGATACATGTGTTTGGATGCAGCGAATGTCTATCATCGAGATCTCAAACCAAAAAATATATTGGCAAATGCAAATTGCAAGCTCAAAATATGTGATTTTGGGCTAGCAAGGGTTGCTTTCAGTGACACACCCACCACAATTTTCTGGACAGTATGTAGATTCATGTCCATCTTACTACTCTACTGCTTGCATACAGATAACCTTAAGTGCTCACCTGAATAATATATGAATATTAATGTTTAGTATTTTCTTATCGGATGCAGGATTATGTTGCCACAAGATGGTACAGAGCTCCAGAGCTGTGTGGGTCATTTTTTTCAAAGGTATAGCATAACACTGTCCTCTAATAAAGGCTTCACAGCCTCGTTTTGGTAGATTACAAGATTTTGAGTAGGTTTTTTGAAGATTCAGGTGTGCAATTTTTGGTTAATTTACTTCATTGTTGTGAATGAATGCAGTACACCCCTGCAATCGACATATGGAGCATAGGTTGCATCTTTGCCGAGGTTCTAACAGGGAAGCCTCTGTTTCCTGGAAAAAATGTTGTTCATCAGCTCGATCTAATGACCGATCTTCTTGGAACACCGTCCCTAGATACCATCTCACGGGTAGATAAATCAACTCAACATGCAGCATTTTCTTCTATGCCAACACAGGATTGTAACTATTTACCTCTGATTCTTATGTCAATCCTTGGAATTCCTCTCAGGTCCGAAATGAAAAGGCCAGGAGATACTTGACTAGTATGAGGAAAAAGCAACCCATTCCATTCGAGCAGAAGTTTCCAAATGCAGACCCTTTAGCTCTGCGACTGCTGGAGAAGCTTCTTGCTTTTGATCCCAAGGACCGCCCTACTGCTGAAGAGGTCTGTCTTGGTAACATAATTTATCGTTCACTGAGATTATGTAGTCTCTTGACTGAAGAGTAACATCATTCTGTTATATTTATTGTTGTGTTCAGGCACTAGCTCATCCATACTTCAAGGGGCTAGCCAAAGTAGAGAGGGAACCCTCATGCCAGCCGATTACAAAGATGGAATTCGAGTTCGAAAGAAGAAGAGTGACAAAGGAGGATATAAGAGAGCTTATTTTCCGAGAAATACTGGAATATCACCCTCAACTACTCAAGGACTATATGAACGGAGCTGAGAGAAGTAATTTTCTATATCCAAGGTAGTGGCCTTTTCCACTTATCAAACTGTTTGTCTAATCTTGAGGTCTCTATTTTCTCTATTCTCCCGCCTGACCTTTTATGGCACGATTTTTATTGACAGTGCTGTGGACCAATTTAGAAAGCAATTTGCACATCTTGAGGAAAATGGTGGTAAAAGTGGGCAGGTGATTCCACTGGAAAGAAAGCATGCGTCCCTGCCAAGGTAAATCATATACTGGTTTCTCAGTTCAGTTCTCCAATGCTCTTATTTATGGTCTATTCCTATGATCAGCAATAGCTCTTCAGCTATGATTTATGAAAATGCTGCATTTTTGGGCCTTACAGCATTTCGTTTACATGCAGGTCTACTATGATTCACTCCAAACCCATTCCACCCAATCAACCAACCCCAGAAGAGATATATAGTAATAGGTCAAGAGACTCGGAAGTCACTTCCATGTATCAATTCCAGAACTTGCACGCGACTCAGAGAATCCCAATTGGTACATATTTGTCAAATCTACTCGACTAGAGTTGGTACTTTTGCCAGTTTTGGCCATAAGTCTCCTACGGTGTTCTTATTCAGTTTTTCTGCTGCATAGTGAGACCGGGAAGAGTTGTGGGGCCTGTTGTCCCCTTCGAGAGTGGGACCATCGTGAAGGATGCCTATGACCCAAGAGCGGTAATGAGAAGCACGGTCCTCCCACCGCAACCTTTCCCTCCCTCATATTACTACCAGAAGCCTTCCACAGTAAAGCAAGAGAGGCGGGAGAAGAGAGCAGATCCTGAGCCGGTGAAACAGACCCTGCCACTCAGTGGGGTAGCAGCATCCAGATTAGCCCCCGAGGCAGCCATAAACATCGACACCAACCCATTCTTCATGACTAGAGTCGGTGTGGGTAAGCTAGAGAGCTCTAATGATCGGGTCGTGATGGATGCGAACTTCTTGCATGCAAAGGCGGCTCAGTTTGGTGGGATCGGTGCCTCTGCTGCAGCAGCAGCTGCAGCTGATGCCCACAGGAAGGTCGGAGCTGTACAGTATGGTATAACAAGAATGTACTAACCAGGTATGGAACATAAAGATCAGCAGTAGTGACAGCAAAGTGGTTTCTTCTTTTGTTATTTTATTTTCAACCTGGGCAAAAATGGATTATGTCAAAGAGGAAGCTGGTCCATGCCCCAAAAATATGAAGCGGTTCTTATTGGAAATCCGTTTCACCTCTATTGTGTATAAAGGGAAGAGAGATCTCGTGTGTTTCTGTTGGGGACCAGCCTTTTCAGATTGGATAGTAAGCAACTTGCATTTGGTGAACTACTCTCAGCTTTTGCTCCTGTTCCCGCCCTTTGATGTACCAGAGACACCAATTGGAGTGTTTTGTGGAAGAGGTTCGGTTGTGTGCTGGCCTATGCCACACATGGATCAACCGTTCCATGGGAGGAGAAAGTTCTCTGAAAATACCGGACTCGGTTTTGTGGAAGCTTGGTACTGCCCCTGTAGTCTGTTCTAGGTGGCATGGATGATCTTGTCACCACCAGATAAGAAGCTGAACACGCCATTCTTGCATACTTGGACAGAGCAGCAGAAATGGTGAAATCCTTGGTTCATCCGGCTTAGAAGACAGCATTGAGCATAATTCGGCTGATAAGAATGTTACTTTGGAAGTGCTACGACCACGAGCATTGCAGATGAGAAGATGGTGAACTGCCTATTCCATCCCACCCCAACCTGCAGAAGTCGCCGCTGACACACTTCCTCTTCCTAGAGGTTTCATCAAACCTGCAGCCGGTTGCACCGTTCCACTGGGTACCGTGTCTCATAGAAGTGCGGGTCTTGCCATGTGCTAGCTCAAACCCGCTCTCGGCCAGGAGACAGTCCCGCACCTCATTGGGGCCGTGTACTTGTTCACTTGGGCGAAACACTTCGACCTTGGCCCCCTCCTGCGCAGGAAACACTTGACCAAAGCGGTCGTCGAAGCTAAGAAGAACGGACAGATGTAAACCGAACGAATGGAAGCGAAATCTAAATGAGGAGATTAAGAGAAGCTTTAAGGTGGTGTGTGAGCCCATGGGCTGGCTCGAGGCCCATGAAGCCCATCCCTGAACCACCTTAGCATCCATGGGAGAAAACTGCCTGCCGGTACGAGACCTTTCAGAAATACCAGCAATGGGTGTTCTCAAGTACAACGGTTTAATACAGTTACTACTACTTTTGTCCTGTAACCTAGAGGTTTTGAGTTCAATCTTACACGCGGGACTTCTCGCGTCCCTTTAGGGCCTCCGACAGATTATCAATCTACAATTGAGTGATGTCGAAAGCATCAGCCGCTGTACAATATGCGCTAATACATGGTTTCGTGATAAGAGCCTCCAAATCGTTAACAATCTTTTGAGTGACGTCGAAATCAATTCCATGGTTTCAGTGAAATGATCAGCGCACTAGTCCTCTCTCTGCTTCTAATCGGATTCCATTGCCCTCTCATCTGCAATCAAGGAGGACACTTCATCAGACTTGATCTTGATCCTAACCTCATGTTCTTCTTGCCGTCCTTCTCGAAGCTCCAATCCAATTCTAGAGCGTCCAAGGTGCAGTCCACCTTCTTCACTGCTCAGAAGGCCAATGGTGGCCAGTTCCCATAATCCCAGTCGGACTACGGATTTGGACGGCGAGTGATAGTGAGAGTCATACAATTTTATATAATTTTGAGAGGAAATGGAATCTCTCCGGTGAGATTATGGAGAAGAAAGAGGAAGTCGCATGGAAGTGTGTGGAGAAGAAGTAGGGATTTTTCTGGGAAGGTAACCGTCAAGCAATTGTAGGTTTTTTTTTTTTTTTTAATAGAAGATAACCGTTTAAACTTAAGTAAAATGATGATAAATGGGCAGCCTGGTGGTAGGGTTTTGGAAGGTCTTTCAAGATCTCCTAAGTTCAAATTTCCATATGCGCATTTCTCGTGAGTGAGAACTTTATAACTCTCGAGTCTGTTCGGTTCTTCTAGCTTACCTGGCACATGACACACATGGTTTGCGAGTTATTGCATGTGCCTCGAGGAGGAGGAGGTATTGCAACTATAGCTAGTCGGGTGTGGAAGGCGCTCGGATACATCGGGTATTAAAAAAAGTTAAATTAGATAAATGATAAATTTGAAAAGGAAAAAAGAGACGAAAACTGTCTTCTTATAGCTTAAAGTAATACTAGCGAATGACTCATGGTATGCACCGTCGTTGAATACAATTGAAAAAGATAAAGATGATGTTATGCTTGAATTAAACAAACCAATCAATTTGTGTCATTCGTACGTACAGTTTCAGATAATCACAGTTGTGAAAAATTCTATATATACACACTAACGAATGACCTCATATTACGCACGGAAAATATCATCGCATATAATTGAAAAAGATAAAAATATTATTACATGTAACATAATGCATATACGATTATCTTTAGATAATGATCGCTGTTGTCTAGATAAATATACATAAAATTTAAAATAGTTGTGGAGGAAAAGTTTGAGTGGATAACAGAATAAAACTCACCATGGAGAAAAAATAAGGGTGGAGGTAAACAATTTTAAAATAATTAAAATGACAATAAACAGTTAGGATAAATAACTTGTTTATACTTCAATTTCATTAAATTTAGCGTACCAGCAAGTCCATTATTTGCTCCATGTTCGATGATATTCACTGTGCGTAACACTGGTTGCATGGCTAGTATTATTTAAGTTAGGACGGAGGGTAATTTTGGAATTAAAAAAGAGACTAAAATTACCTTGTCATGGCTTAAAGAATAGAGAAGATATAGATACTCAATTGCAAATCATATCAAATAATATTGTAAAATAAAATTAATACAAGTTTACATTCAATTATATATAATTAATAATTTGGCATGTAGTACGAGTTGATATCCATTAATATGCTCCGTATAAACTACGAAGACTAATAAGAAAAGTCGAGAAATGGGTGAAAGTAGGGTGATTTTTAAAAATAATTCGTGAAAAGTGGTTCGTTTGAAAGTAATTACGAAAGTAGTGTTTTAAAACCGCATCTTCAAGATGCGGTTTTGATTATTAATGAACCGCATCTACAATGCGGTTCTTTTTTTTTTTTGAAGGGAACCGCATCTTCCTTTGGTTTTTTTTTAAACACTTTTTTTTAAAACATCGGGAGGAAGAGGAAGAAAGTTAAGTTAAATATTTAATGTGTAATATATAACGAGTTCGTTTTAAAAATTTCTGTTAGATCTTTATATAATAAAATTTTTATAAAATTTTAAGAGTAAATTTTATAAGTGTGAATAATTAAATGATAATTTATATAATGAATTCTTATGTATCATAATATACTTATTTTGCAAATCTTTATCAAATATTTATATCTATAAAATATTTATAAAATTTTTAAGAGTAAATTTTATAAGTATTAATATGTAAAGAGTAATTTATACAACGAATTCTTATGTGTTATATGTTGAGAAGTTACGTGAAATTTTAGGGGTATTGAAATCTTTGGTATGTATTATGATACATAAGAATTCGTTATATAAATTATCATTTAATTATTCACACTTATAAAATTTACTCTTAAAATTTTGTAAAAATTTTATTATATAAAAATCTAACAGAAATTTTTAAAACGAACTCGTTATATATTACACATTAAATATTTAACTTAACTTTCTTCCTCTTCCTCCCGATGTTTTAAAAAAAAGTGTTTAAAAAAAAAACCAAAGGGGAACCGCATCTTCAAGATGCGGTTCCCTTCAAAAAAAAAAAGAACCGCATCTTGTAGATGCGGTTCATTAATAATTAAAACCGCATCTTCAAGATGCGGTTCTAAAACACTACTTTCGTAAATACTTTCAAACGAACCACTTTTCACGAATTATTTTTAAAAATCATCATACTTTCACCCATTTCTCAAGAAAAGTCACACTTTTGATTCCCTATGAGTGGGTTTTCTTGCTACTATCCCTCCTCTACAGGAGAAATTCTCTGTGTCTCTCTCCCTTTTTAATATTTCATTATTATTATTGATATTTAAAATAATATTTTTTTATATTAAGTAATAAAAAATCAAAAATTTATTTTCATTAAAAGGTTGAAAAACAAACTTATTTTAAAAAAGTTTAGAACGTAAATGGTAATAAAGACATATTGAAAATAAAAAAAGTACTTTTCTATTGTAAAATTTTAATTTGTAATATCTCAAAATATAGTAAATTTTATGAAATGCTATAATTTATCTATTATTATATTGGAGAATGGACGTTTTTGTCTCACTTTTGAGATTCTAAAACTATTATTGATAAGTGAATTAAATGAACTAATAAAATGGGTATAAGTGTAAAATTTTAAGAGTATAACTACTACTAATCCCTAATTTTTTTCCTAATTATACATTTTTATTTTTATTCATGATAAATTATATTAAACATTAAAAGTGTTATAAAAATTAATACAAAATAACAAAAAATACATTGTAATAATTGATTTTATATTTAACAATTTCGTATGCCGCATCAGCCTTACGTCTTAGTGCTTTAAAATTCATGTATTGTAAAGTCCAAAACCAACAAACCTCCGTCTGCGTCGAAATCTCCCGCCGTTGACTGGGACGAAGACTAATGAGAAGTTCAGAGAAGCAGCCCATGGGAGGCCTTATTCATGGTGATCGATGGGATAAGGTGCCTAAGCTCTCCTGAGGAAGAAGGAGGAGGAGGACAAGGTGGAGGAGGAAGTGAAGAGGACAGATGGTTTTCAAGTTCTTCGACTTCACCTTCGACGACCCGTACATTCTCAACGCTCGGCCTGGCTCTCCTCATCCCTTCTTCTCTTTGATCTCATCAGCTTCGTCTTCTCCTGAAGTGTGGAGCAGTTGCATCGGCGGTTTCGCCGCCGGCGTCGCTTCCGCCCACCGTCGGTGTTTGTCCCCTCTTGTGCTCCAAGCTCCGGAGCGTGTCAGGTTCTTAACCCTCTCTCTCTCTATCTGCGTTGCTCTTATTTGCTCGTGCACCCGGAAAGTTTCAAGACCAAGGTGTGCAGGGTTGAAGATGAAGCAGTGGATGAAGTAGGAGAGCCATTGCCTGATCGTTGTAACACAGGGCATCCGGCTATTCAAACTCAGAGGCGGGTTAGATGCTTTTACTCCTTTTCCTGAATCTGCTCATGTCATTAATAGAAGGGATTGTTCTTTTTGACCATTTCTATCGGGTCGATCGCCATATTCCAGTGCAATCACGATGATATGTTTCCTGCAAATTGCTTGTGATCTGAACTGAACTCTACCTTCTCGAGTACTTCTGCTGAGATCAGCAAATTAATACATTGGGTCTGATAAACTGCTAATTTCTGGCTGAACTTCTTTTATCTGCAGATGAATTTTGTTCTTTTTTGCTGGGTTTGAAAAGACACCTTGTTCCTTTGTCTATCCAATGTTTGAACACTGTATCCTTGTTTGCCATAGGTTTCAGACGTTGGCTCAATTTTTGGCAAAGTGGGGGAAATGGCAGCTGACATTTTCGACACTGTTGGTAGTTTTACTTTTACCTCGGCATCGACCAGGAAAGCCAGTAAAATCAAGATTTTAGCTTTTGAAGTTGCGAATACAATTGTAAGAGGTGCCAATCTTATGGAATCCCTCTCGGAGGAAAATCTAAGGCATTTGATGGAAGTCGTGCTTCCTTCGAAGGGTGTGCAATGTCTAGTATCTGAAGATATGAATGAACTTCTGAAAATTTCTGCTCTGGACAAGAAGTGGGTAGTCGGGATTCTCATAGCTCCTAATTCAATATATGAATTTTGTGCCCTTAGCAGGGTTGGATATTTACCTTACGTGCATTGTTTTTCTTAATGCTGACAGAGAAGAACTGAAGGTGTTGTAGATGAGGTTATCCGGTTTGGAAATCTTTGCAAAGGTCCTCAGTGGCACAATTTGAACCGCTATTTTGAAAAGTAACAACCTCGAATGCTGCCAATTTACACTACAGATGTTTCCACTATTAGATGTTGTAGTAATGTTTCTTACTGTGTGCATGCTACTTAGGTTGCTTGCTCAACCACGAACAAAGCAGTTGGAAGTAAGTGCGAACTCAGCCGTGCAACAATTGAAATACCTGATCCAAAATACTGCTGTGAGTATTTCTGATGATAGGACCATCTTCGTTATCATACAGTTATCTAGAACAAGCTGCCACAGTTCATTACTAGCTATCTTTTGAGTTGTAAGAAAGATATTACTCTATTCTGCACTATCTCTTATTCAAGAGGAGCTGGTATTGCTAATACTAAGAACCTTCTGTCCTTGCATTTTGCACATCTAGTTTTGGTCTGTTAACATTATCTTAAATTATGTGACAAGAAGTATGAGCTTTTTCATTGTGTCTGATTGTGCAGCTTCTGAAAAAGGCTATTCATATTTCATACCGGCCTTGAAATTCCCTTCAGATTTATTTTGAGACTTTGAAAGGGATAGTACTTTCTCTTGGCCACGATCCATCAGAATACTTCTGATTTCAGCTTGGCCTAAGGAATGACTACACATTTCGGGTTGCTGCAGGATCTGTATTACGAGTTGCACACAATAGATGGGCTTAAGCAAGATTATGTGCATAAGCGACATGAGTATGACAGCTCAAATGCTCGTGACAGAGGTAAAGTCTGTCTCAGGATATCATTTCATGCGTCTAGTTGACAGAATAATAATCTACTGACTACTGTTGATTTATCAATTTTAAGATGCTTGTGTTACTGCTTAGATCCAACTCATTGGAGCAGGGAAAGGAAAGATAAGTGTCAGGAAATGCTAACCTCATTGTGATGCACCTTTTAGTTGGGAGGAGTGGAAAAGAAATGTTAATCTCTCTTGGATACAACTTAGTAACAAAGGGAGTGGAGTGGGAAAGTGTAATTGACCATTTTCCTTTTTATATAGTCTTATCAGCACAAAGGTGTTAAATGATCCCGCCAGATGTAAACTAATTTTTATTTCCATTAACCGTCTATCTTGGGTTGAAAGAAATAGAGCTAGTGGAAGTGATATTTGCTTCCATTTCCCTTTTCCTTCTTTAGAATGATGTACCCAAACGAAGGGAGAAGATCCCATTTTACAGTATAAAAAACACTCCAGATTATTCCTGTATCATTGGAAACATGTTGCGCTCTTTATTTTTCGGATCGGAGTCAGTAGAACGTATTGTTCAACTTTAGTGAAATCCTGTTTTCCCCTCACCATCAATTATATTCTAAGTAATTATGGACAATGTGGTCTTATATATTGTAGCTCGATCAACAGTATGGTGCTGCTTAACCTGCTTTTAGAAAGTTTTTCAACTTGAAGGTTCTTGTAACAAATTAGATAGAGAAACTTGCTAATGCTCTCTCTCTCTCTCATTTGTTCAAGATCATACTGCTTATCCTTTTATGTTCTTTCGCTGACTTCCGTATTGCGTGTAGGAGACAGAGATAGCCTTTTAATCTTGATAACCGACTTAAAGGCCCAGAAGAAGTTCATCAAGAGTTTGAAGAAGAAATCATTTTGGTCGAGGACCCTTGAAGAGGTAGTCTTTTTAGCTCTTTGTTAATTTATCCGTGACAAACAAAGTTTGCTTGTGTTAATGGATGAAGTATCTGGGAATTCTAAGGATAAAGCTCAACAATCATGAAAGTAAAGAGGAGAGGAAATTCGGGAAAAAAATATCAATCGTACAAAAGTTTGACTAATGTTATAATATAGTATAAAATCTTTAGAATGTTACAGAATTGTACAGAATCTTTAAAAATTTGACATCGATAGTACAAATCGTTAATTACTTGTTAACGGTGTTAACTGTTGCTGACGTAATGTCTACGTGGTTCCTACCTGAATGCTGACTTGGAAAATTAAATGACAAGATAATAAAAACCTTAGAGAAAAGTACCAACAGAAAAAAAACTATGACTAATGTTACAATCTAATACAAATTTTTCAAAACGTTATAGTATAGCACAAAATTTACATATTTTTATTATTTTTATATTTTTTGGTAAATAAAATCTTGAGCCATCCGTCTCCCTTTTCCCTTCCCACACTCTCATATATCGTGATCATTACTAATCGACTTTGCAACAATATTCTTTATCTCAATATGCCTCAAAAAGTAGGGAGATTAAGGCCGTCATTGTAACTACTCGTAAAGACCACATAATCACAAATAGGGAAGATGAGTTACTTACCTTAACATCCTTCCGATACTTAAGTTAAAAGTTGTTGCATACAATTCGGTGACATGAACTAAATATCAGGTGTCATTTTTGTAATTAGGACTTCAAAGTTTTAATCTCGATTTTTGGACACTTTTTAGATTATATTTTTTAGTTATTGACATATATATTTTGCATATCATCGAAAATAAGTTACTAATGATAATTATTCCAATGTTGATTCTTATATTCATGATTCTATATATCATATCGATGACAGTGACAATGATATTAGTGATAATGTGTCATTGGAAACTTTGGAATTTCTAACAAAGTAAACTAATAATAGAAATTTAAATACGTACAATTTTTACCAAATTTTTTGTATCATTTGTGCTTTTTCCCATAGATTTTTATTATTTTGTTATGTCATTTAATTTTATGAGTCAGTGGCCACGTAGATACCACGTTTGCAGCCACATAACTGCCACATCAGCAATTACTAACAACATTAGCAGTTAATTAACAGTTTGTACTATCATTGTCAACTTTTTAGAGATTTTGTATTATTCTATAATGTTTTAAAGATTTTTTTATCATATTATAACATTCATCAAATTTTTTGTACCACCGAGGAAATGTTGGGGAAAATAGGCTAACCATTAAAAAAACATATGAAAGTTGAAGACCCCTAGGCAACTTGCATGAAGATCCACAAACAAAACTTTCCAAGTGCCAAATTTTCCTTATAATTTTTTTATGGATGGATTTAATGACAGAAATTTCTGTTGCTAAATTCGTCGGATTTTCTTTTAGATATTTACCGGCAAGCCGGACTGACCTACCTTGAACAGTCCCATCCCACCACTGATTGGATCGAACTGGACCACTCAAGTATATCATGCATGGTTTTTCCATTTGGTTAGTACTGTTATATTGTCCTTTGTAATCAAATATTTATAATTATGTGACCATTTTATTCAAATTTATACTTCTTTTTTTTTTCATTTTTAAAATTTAAAATACTTTCAATGAAAATTTTGTCGAAAAGCGGCAATATATTTGCTGATGGATTTTCAGCAAAGAGAACCTTTTAAACAAGTTTCCAATGGATTTCTCATAGAAATTCCATCAAAAAATCCTTGGCCAAAAGTTTCATCGGTAATTTGTCAGAAACTTCTAGCAAAGTTATTTTTGTAAAAAATCTTTATCAAAATAACAAATTTTTGTTGTTGCATCTCACAAAGAGAACTTGGTAATTCTTTCCATAATTCTTTTTTTTTTAAAGGAGGTCGTTACACCCAAGGATTAGAGGAAGAGGAAACACAGGGATATGAAAAGCCCACTATTGAGAATAAAACTGGAGACCTATTAGTCCTACTGCACATTGTGGTCCTATGCCATAAATCAATTTCTTTTAATGCTTGGGTATAATGAAATCTTTGTGCATCCAATACTCTTTGGACTGGATCCGTTTTTAGCAATCATTTTTCCTGATAAACTTTGTAACATTGTTTCTATAGGTGGTGGAGCAGCTTGTTGATGTTGCTATCTTTTTACATTTCAAGATCGACGAAGTCTTTGATATTGCCGGTATGCTTTAACCACGTTATGTCACCTCCGTGGCAGCCTCCACTGCGGACTATCTAACTTTGTATTTACTGCAAGATAATAGCGAGAAAAGGGATTTTTTGCAGAGGTACATTCATGCTGTATCTGATTTAAGTGAAGGTCAATTATCCCTAGTCTCGCCTTGAAATGGACATCGATCTGAAGCTTAGATTTACCCATTTTACTTATGTTTCATTATAGCCCACTCTTCAACCCCCTCCATCCCCAAAATAAAAATAAAAAAATAATAATAATAAATAAAATAAATAAAAATTGATATTTTATTTAGGAGAAAATGATATCGGGAGTTCATATGTTTGTCGATTCTTACAAGTGAGTCCTAAATATTTTAGAGTGTTACGTGTCAGCTTAAAGTAACAGTAGATGATGGAAATGATTTGATGTTATAGTGTGACCACATATAGGACTTGATCTAACACTTTGAATCGTTTTAGGACTCACTTGTAAGAATCGACAAACATATAGGACTGCCGGTGTCTTTATGTTATTTATTTAGTGTAACTGACATCTTTGCAGAGTAATTTTGTCACTAATTTTCATACTCTGTTTCCTTGACCATATATATTGATATTGTGTTGTTACTGTGGAGGTTGTCATGCTTTTTCTTCCTATGAACTTGCGGAGTGCGATCTTGCAAATGGCTGTCTCACCAACCAGAGAACATTGGGCTCGGCTTGTTTGGATTTACAGTATGCAACTGTTATAACACATATCAATGCCCTTGTGAGTTTAAGTCTTTACTCTGTCTCTATTGCTCTGGAACGTCTTATGGAACTGCCAAACAAGAAGAGTAGCCTAGGGAAAAGAAGTACAAAAATTGGCTATGAGCATGCACAGGCTGCGTTCAGGGTTTGTGGAGAAACCATATAGGTGATAACCTTGGTTTTTCTCCTGGCAAGACCTGTATGATTGGATCGGGAATAACGGATATCAGATCCATGAAATTTAGGCCTATGTTATTGTCTTCTTGTCAATGTCAAGTACATTTATTAGGAATCCACAGGTAAGACTTTTTTGTGATTGATGTGGTCCTCAGGTTTCCCAGCCTAGTTCTGTCCCTCCAAATACAAGAGATGCCTTGTATCAAGGATTGCCAGGCCATGTTCAGTCAGCTCTTCGCCAGCAATTACGCAAATTTCGTGTCCCAGAAGACGTATGGTGTCCCTGGTACTGGTAATTATGATAATTGAATTGCAGCTGTATACCATCTGAAGCTTTGGTTTGAATGGTGAAAATTGCAGGTTACCATCTCGGAAATTGAAGAACTAATGCAGGACAGGTTGCAATGGCTCATGCCAATGGCTGCTAAGACTATAAAGTAAATCTCTCCCCCAAACGACAAAATCTAGATTCTAATTCTTAGGTTCTAAGGTGCTTCATTACTCTTTTCCTTTGTCTAATTTTGGGTATGGCTCGCTTCTTGATTTCGGTGATGCTAGGGCTCATCACAGCTTCAGTTGGCTTGGAGAATGGGCAAACACTATGTAAGTTAAATTTTCATTACATCTTTATCTTCAGCGTGGTTAAATGAATGGGGTGGAAATTGACAGAAATATGCATTAGTGAATTCAGTTGATCGCAAAATCATGTGCGAATATGACGTGAAATGATCAGTTCTTAGCTTAATTACAGCAGGGTATGTTTATGAAGGCACAAAAATTCATCCAGTTTTCCTGTGGGACAAATTCAGGACCAATTCAAGCAGGAAAACTGCAGATGTGATGAGAATCGGGACGCTGTACCACGCAGATATTGAGAGGACCAATCACCATATACTCCAGCTGCTCCTGTGGCTTCATCACCTTGTGGGCCGTTCAAGAGCACAGGGTGTTCGAGATGGATCTCCTGCCGAGGACGTGGTCTTGCCATCTCCATCCATGCCCCGATCCAAGTCCGAAATTGTAATGTTCAACGAAGTAGGGATGCAAAGGCTGAGGTCAAGCAGGAGTCAGAAATTAGGTGATGCGAATGCTCAGGCAAGCCAGCGCCGTCACAGGCTTGCCACTAGTAGCAGTGATTCCCTGACGACCGAGACTAAAAACACATTTCCCGATGAGGGGCTGTTGTTTCCTGTTATCAACTCCAACAGCGACTGGATCAAAGTGTTGGACATCATCGATGGAGTGGACATGGTTTAGAAGCACAGAAATTGCCTGCTTCTTTTCAGTTTCTGTCAATGGTTGGTCAGATTGCGGTGGGGATATCAGAAGGAAATAAAAGGGGTCAGGTCAGGTAGAGTGTTTTGTAGATCAGTTCCACATGGATTATACGTTCAGCTTCAGTATTTCTTGAGCAGGGATTCTGGTAACTTGTGAGTTCATGAGAAATCTCGGTCGTGTTTCAGACAATTCTCGGCATGTCATGGGTCTGATGTGACCACGGGCTTCACTTTCGAAGCATAATCAACAAATCCGATATAAATGTTCATGGCACAAGGCAGGGTCCTAAATGATTTGTATTTGCCCCGTCTGTGATGTGATCTAAGATACGAGCTCGAAAGTTGCAATCAAAGTCTCATGATCCGATGATGACAAGCTCGTGCACGACAAAGAAGCTGATATGGATATGCATACAAGTGATGAGTAAGATAAATGACTTAACAATATCCATAATATTTCAAAAATGGACAAATGATGAAAGTTATATATTTCAGTTGAATATCAAGAGTGAAAGTATTTCAAGAAATATATTTCAGTTAATGTCAAGAGGGAAAGTATTTGAAGAAATATATCTCAACTAGATATAATGAGGAAGAATATCATCAAGAAAGGAAGTTGAGAGAACTAAAGAGGTAAAAGAAGCACAAGTTCATGCTGACATATTGAAATTATCTACAAGAATATATATCACTTTTCTCTTTTATCAAATAGAATATATTATCCTTCCCTTTACTTAGTTCTGAAGATATTAGTAATATTTTGTAATTTCTCAGGGGTAACACTTAGATTTACTTTCAATTAGTTTCCTATTCCATGAGAACTATTTAGGAGGGTTGTTTTTTATGTAATATTACACTTTGACCTATTTAAAAGTCGGTACTTGCTTTTTGACGAATTTGGATCAGTTTATTCATTAATAAAAGTGTGAGATTTTATTCTCTTTGGTTCTTTGAAGAACTATTTGAACTTATCGAAGTTTTCCGTGGCGTTCATCATCGACTTATCAATCAACCTTTTCACAGTTGAGTGTGGCGTCTTACTATACCAAGGTTCTTACCTCTCTATAAGTAATGGGTCAAGGTTCCAACTTTCGAGCTTGACAAGAACACATTTCCTGAAGGCCTTAGTTGAATACGAGTTTTATCACGAGTTAGTGAGGTTCATATCATTCTTAATATTGGGTTTTATCACAGTGTTGACGAGATTTGTATCAGTCTATGTCTCTGTCTCCTTGCTAGCAACTTGATCTTGATCACGAGCCAAAGTTCGGGGCCTGACTCGTAGCTTGTTAAGTATTGGCTTACACCTTTGGATGGTTCATGTCATGACGGTGGAATCTCATATAAAATCATGCTGGATAACCTGATCTAATAGTTGCCCGAGCATAGGGACGAATCTAAAAATATGCTCGAATGTGAAACTCCATAAAAGAGTAGCATTGTTAAGAGTTAGATCTCATATCGAATAAACTGAGGAAGAAGTTCGGATTTATAGAAGAATCGGTGCCTCGCTTAACAGCATAGACTTTTTCGAGGAAGCGAGCCCGGAATTCTGTCTGCTTAGGTAGGTGGAAATTGTACAGGCATGAAGAATTTTGGGAGTGTCAAGTATGATAATTCAATAAAAAATTTGGACCGTGCACACAACTTATTTACTGTAAACACGTAAGAGCCAATCAGAATTGATTTAAATCAAATATGTAAATTGCAGTGGAAACAGTTTCTAACTTAAATCGATTGTGATTGATCCTTACGTAATTACATTTACAGTTAACGGGCAGTACAAGGGGAATATTCAGTGCACAACAATGTCTGACTTTTTTCGCATGGGACGGACACATAACTCCAGTGCTCATTGCATGTGCCTGCCGGGCCCCGATTAATTCCAGTGCCACCCCTATCTCAAATGACACCCTCGCCCGATCCGAACCCGAGATATCTTCACCCGAGTCGTACTAACCACAACAGCCCGGGCACTACGTGCGCATCTCGGTAGAGTCTGCGGCGAACTAACCAGCAGCAACTCGACGTGCATGTTAGCCACGATTCGATTTTTATACAGTAAAATCTCACGTTCCCTTCTCGGTGGTTCACGTATATACGAAAGAAGTGCCCTTGTGCGTACCCATCCATCCAGACCACATAATCCAGCGAGTGTCGTGTGTCACCGAACATGGACCCATTGTGGGATTGTACCCTTTGTCTCCATCCCACGAGACAAGAGACAGGCCAAGCCCTCCCTATATCCCATCCATTGTCTTTTTACGTGCAACAAGGCCAACACCTCTGTAATTACACCCCTATATATACACACACACACGCATATGTATGTACGCATGTGTGTATTAATTTGTTGTTACATATACTGTGCTAATAGACGTGGATCCGTGTTACACACGAAAGGGGAGGAATAAATCTACATCTTATATGGTAAAATAATACTTGGAGTTATATGTGTTTGTCGTTTTTTAGGCAAAGATCTATGTTCGAAAATGACTGATTCTTTTTTGATCGGTAAAAAGGAGGATAGTAATAGTGGCGGCCCAACCACTCTAACTATAGAATATTCAAGTTTTTGTCTTCAACCGCGAACATATCAGACGAACTGAACAACTAGTACTAATACTGGTACCGTCAAGGTGAGACTCGATGCAGAGCAAGACTCGATATTGCTAATAATCATTTTCAAATACATAGTACTCAAGAAAACTAATAGTGTCGTCATTGTTTTACTCACGTGAATTGAAAGCTGTTAATGATTAAGCTAACGAAACCATTGCAACGCACATGCTCACAAGCTCATGGATTCGAGCCCATGAACACTGTACAAGTTCACGAATCCAAACCCATGAACGCTCCACAAACTCATAAATTTAGGTAAGTTAATGTGCAAAATACATGTGTGGATGGTCTCACCAAGGATTACGTGCTCAAGGAGAGAATCGAACCTCCAATCTCGTAAATTTTTTTACGATCTAAATGCACGTCCTATCTACTTAAACTAACTATTGGGAGTTGAAGTATGTTATATTAAGAGTTCGAGGTTGCATGAAAGGAATCTCTTATAATTAACGACTACAGCTAAAGATTCAGGATGTAACCAACATTGTTGTTGGTTGAGTCATAAGCAATTTCAAGACTCTTGAGGAGAAGAATGCAAGTTCAAATATCGGGGAATGCAACTGTCGGTAGCAAGAGCAATCTTAAATTCTCAAAAACCGAGACGGCGAAGCCAGTGCCTGTCGATAACGAGCAATCGGTATTTATTGTTCGAAGCATCCATTATGGCTCCATACTCTCCATATCCCATGTCCATGAACCTTGTAGAAGATTTGATAGTACTCGAGCATAGGTACGGATCCAAAGTATTGATTGAGACCTGCCAGATCTAGGAAAATAATTGAGGATGGGATGGGAAGTGGATCAACCAGAAAAGGAAAAGTAATAAAGTAAAATTAAAATAGTAGAAATATGTTCGATTCTTGTGAATGAAATGAATTTATCTTCACGGTGTTTTATTCCTGGAACATCTACCCGAGTAGATATGAATATTAGTCATGACTCATTGAACTTCTGGATATCAATAATATGTGTCGAAAAAGAAAAAGAAAAACAAGGGAAGCTGATTCAAGATTTTATAATATATTTGCATTTCCTGAATAGTTTATGAGATCATGAGCTTGAATCTTGTAGATCTGCATCAACAATCTACAAACTGCACACGAGATTATGAGAAACAGAATTGATACAATGACATCACTCTCAATTTGAATTAGGAAATTTGGAGTTCAATTTTTTAGTGATAAGAGAGACTTATAAATCTAATATAAGGATAGAAGATATAAAGAAAAGGACATATAACTCCCACGTGTTAGCTCAAGTGAATATGACGTGCGTACAATTCGTATGGAAATTCATGTGATCGGATGTTCGAATCCCCTTTGAGTGTAACTCTTAGTGAAGTTACCAACACATGAACTTCACACGTAGACTGACCTGAATTCATGAGATGAACACAAAATGGAAGGAACAAGGGATCGGGTGGTTCTGGTCAGATGGATACCTATACGCCCTACACCGATCTCCTATTCCCAACGCATTGCCATTTTTAATGCCACCCACCTACTTCATTTGGTTTCCTCCTTGGAAACACTACCACCATCCCACCACTCCCTGCACCCGAGCATTGCTCGGCTCAAAACTCGATGCAGATCGACGGTCGTTACTGTTTAGCAGTTCATGTAAGTCAATATATCTAGTCTGTCCATCTAAGAATAGAATCACCTAGTCGGTTCATTAGCGCCGATCCTATTTTTGAACTCCAAATTGTGATCATAAAGTTTGAGAGATCCGCACCTCACACTTTATTTGGTTTCCTCCTTGGAAACACGACCCACTTGCTCTACCAAAGCATCGTGTGGCTCAAAACTCAATGCAAACCGACGGTCGTTAGCGGTTGAAAAACTCTTGTAAGTCTATATATCTATATGTCCCAACAGTTGAAGGATAGAAGGGTATGGTTGGTTTGTAAATATGAATCCCCGTTGGATGCTCGAACTCGTGATCATAAAGTGTGACAGAGATCCCTCACCCCAAATTTAATTTGGTTTCCTCCTTGGAAGCACTACCCATTCGCTCCACCAAAGTCTGATTGAGCTTAAAACTCGATGCAGACCAACAATCGCCACTGATTGCGAAGCTCGTGTAAGTCGATATATCTTTTCCAATAGTTTAAGAACAGAAGCACCTAACCGGTCTCTCGACGTTGATCCCTGCCAGAGCACTCAACTCGTGATCAGAAAGCCCGAGAGAGGGTCATATCATTTCACGATCCCACGAAAAGTATTGCCACGTTGATTCCATGCCAAGACTATTAGCGGTGTAGTGGGCTCGCTAGGTTTCAATGCAAAATCATGTGATCACACATGCGCTCGCCCCACCTCCACCTTCCAAGGATCACCTTGCAGCTGATCCCACCTCCCAATTGGACTCTCTCCTGCATCCATTTATGGCTTCACATATCTGTCATTCATTGGCCTGCTCCTCACCAGGTGGTTAAGAATTCTTGACACCTAGTTGAAAATAATCTACTTTATCGGAGATTTCCGTGACAGTTAGCATCACCCCTTGTTATCTTGAGGAGACTGTCTAAATAACTTGAATCTTGCCTAGCCATTGAATCGTCGTGATAAGATATTAACTTGGATCGTGATAAGATATTAACTTGGATTGGGATTGCCTCTGTAGCAAATGCTTTAGTATTATTTAATGCGAATCGATTAAAGTGAAAAGTTGGTAATATTATGATCTAGGTATGCCCATTTCAAATTTTCTATCAGCTATAATTGGATACTTACTCAGTCACAGTATTCTCGATTATCTTCAGGTATGAAGAAAACCCATGACATGGGACAGAATTAAAAAAAAAAAGGTAAATAAAGAAATAGGACAGCAGTAATAGTGACTCGATTATCTCGTTACATAATATTCTGATTTTTGTATTTAATCGCGAACATATCAAAGGAATTGAATAATTAGTACCTGCACTGATCCTACTAACGTAACACCACCAACGACCTGGCTAGGAAGTCCCTGTCTGCTCGGACTCGGGCTTGAAGAGTCTCATCCAGCAATTTTGCCTAAAGTGGCACTTGAATCTAAAATCTCAACCTTATCAAACCACTGACTTATGCTATGATCAACCGATCCATGTCCGCCAATGCGAAACTTACCAAACCGTGGCTAAGAGGGATACGAAACACCCTCTAATTGACAGGACTAGATTCAGAGAAAAAAAAAATTTTGAAATTTTGTACAGTAACGAGCCTAGTGAATTTCTAAGTGGAGAGCATCGTTCTTCTTGCCCCTATGATGGGTCACACCATGTGTTGAAGAACATGACATCACGTTGGATCATGTCCTAGAAAGCATTTCCTCTCCTTTGCCTTTGGCCCCCTGCTTCGTTGGCATTCACATTTCTAGGGCTCTTACTCTTCGAGAAATGATGTTATATGTCCGTTTAATCAAAGTTTAACATACAATTAATACTTATTTAGTTATAATTATCTTATCCTAAAAAATTTTAAAAAAATATAAAAACTCTTAATAAATAGTGAATTCTAATTGAACAGATTTATCATATCAGTACTGTCTTATAACATATTCGATCCGCTGGAGACTTTCTCCTGCTCTAGAATTTTGAGTAAATATTGCATAAATACTACTCTCTCTTTTTTTTCACAATGAATAAATAAATGGATGATGCCGTATAAGTATTTATTTAAATAAAAATTAGTTTTTTTTCTTATATAGAAAGATCTTCTTGGTCTTTTATGCTTTTTTACATTATTATATTAACAAAAATATTTTCATAATACTCAAGTGCTAATATATAACTACTAATTCATTGCCTTAGATTCACAAAAGTTGGCGCAAGTGGAGGGGGGCTTGTACTGCTTAAGCAAAGAAAGTAGAGAACTCGGTTTCGAGTCCCTATGAATGCAATTGACCTTTTTGGGAGGGACCCCCGAAAAATCACCCGACCGTACCTCGAATTCGAATTAGTGGCGAATCTGCGGATACCTGATACTGAATGGAAACCAGAAAAAATGACTACCTTACTTGTTCACTTCCCTTTCTCTTTCCGATCTCTCTTATTCCATTGTTTTTTTTCATCTTTTCCCTCTACCGTTTTGATCGAGAAATTTTCGATTGACTCTACATCACCACGCGACGTGGAAAATACTAATCAAAATATCACTGTTGAATTGTATTGTGTGAGCGGACCGTTGACGAAATCGGCAACTTAGGTGAGAGGAGACCACTAGGTTTGCGAGCTTACGTTAGTGGGGGACTATCGAAGACGGAATCAGATTTACACCAGATATTGTCGTGCTCAGACGGTCATATATTATATTATTGTTGATGGACTTTATAAGAGACTGACATCGTTTCCATCAAAAAGTCCAAGTTATGAGGTGATGGAACTTAATTATCATATAAACCCATGATTGTTCTATTATATGAATAGTGTGCAATCTAACACCCCCTCTCACATGGAGTGTGTCAACGGTCTTAGCCCAGATTTGATACCATGCTGAATTGTATTGTATGAGTGGACTGTTGGCGAAGTCAGCGACTTGGATCTAGAGGAGACTGCTGGGTTTGCGAGTAGGGGACCATCGGAGACCGGTTCGGTTTTATGTCAGAAATTATTGTCATCATATATTCATATATTATATTATTATTAATGAGTTTTATAAGAGATTTAACCTATTTTCATCTAAAATTGTAAGCTATCGGGTAGAGGATGTCTTATAAACACATGACGATTCTATTCTTTGACCAATTTGAGATCTAACATCGTAAATTAATATTAATTATCTAAGTTATTACCATTAAAGTAATTTAATTAATTTTAGGACCGTCTACTTTTTTATACCGACACGGTTCACCTCGCAATTAAATCAAATTACTCTTCAGATCGTCCAATATTTAATCCCCTCCCACTTCCCCCACAATGAATTGACAACGCCCTCAAACAAACCACCGACTCCTCCGTTCTCTCTTCTGCTCAGCTCTGCATCCCTCTGCTGGGGAAACTCCAAAATCACATTCAAACTTCCAATGGAGATCACCAAGCACGAAGAACCCACCTCCGCATTGCTGAGAAAAGCTGAAAAATCGCACCAAAATCCCGACTTGGCCGCGCCCATTTCCAAGAAGCTGAAGGGGCTGCCGGGGCCGCCTGAGAGGAGAAACAGAGCAACCAAATCGAGTAAACTGAGGGCCTCGGAGCAGCAGCCTGAGTCTCACCACTGCGAGGAAATCGAAGGAGGAGGAGAGAGCGAGAGAGCCCAGGTCGAGAGGAAGATCGCGGCATTGCAGAGGATCGTGCCCGGCGGCGAGGAGCTCGGGGTCGACAAGCTCTTCGAAGAGACTGCGGAGTACATTCTATCCCTGCAGTGCCAGGTCAAGTCCATGAGAGCGCTCACCAGCTTCTTCGAGGGCTTGGAGAGGAATAAAAGAAAGCTTGGTGGTTAGTCTGCAAAATGGAGAAGCAGTGCGAATGGTGGTTAAGAAATTTCATAAATTTTCTTATTTGTTTGTTTATTTATTTATACTTTTCAGCGCTGGGAATCGGAAGAGTCCTTGTCTGTTCAATTGGTTTTGATGCTCTGTGCTTCAACATGCCTGATGAAGGAAGGTGAAGAGGTGGTATAATTTGAAGCTTAGGACTGGGGAAATAATGTAATCGTTTACTCTTCGAATGCTTCGCTCCGCCGAAAACGTCCCGCTTTCCAATTTTATGAATGGAAAAAATTTACTATCGTCGGAGTTTTAACATCAGAAGTTATAACCAGGGGCTTGCTTATTATTGCTTATGCAGATCTCCCCGTGGTCGGGAATTCTGTCTTAATAGAGGTGCCAGTCAGGAAAGAATCTCTCTCGGAAATTTTGCAGAAGAGGACTTCTCCGCGAGGCTACAGCAAGGCGGCTGAGTTTGGTTGTTGTAACTTATCTCCAATCTTGAGTCATGCTGCCCATCAGGAGAAAAAGAAAATTCATAATTTGGAAAGAAAGCAAGATGGGTGTGGTATGGTGAGGCTGAAAAGGGAAAGTGAAGCTTTATTTGTGGTTATTCAATTCTTTTTTTTTTTTTAAATAATCGAGATATCTAAGCACCTTTCGGGTCCGATTAGCGGTGGTTACGACACATCTTCCTTAGGGCACATGGAATAGCTCGTAAATCACGTGTGTCAGATAAATCAGGCGAACATTATCACTGTGCAGGATTTTGCCTTGCAAGTGGGTCTCTCTTTTATGTGGCCTGCATGGTCTTCTTTGCATGATCTTGAATGTGAAGTGATGATGAACATTAAAACCACATGCCAAGTTGCTTGAAAATTTTCACTTTACCCATTAGGTGGGGTTTAGTTCTAGCACTGAATTGAAATTGCATGAAAAATTTGAATCATGATAAAATTTTCTTAGAAAATATATTAGAATTTGAGACTGTGGTGTTTGAAATAATATAAAGTTGATAGTAAGGTACGGTGGATGTATATAAAATGATTGTAAAGTCAATGTAATTCGAGAATATGTGTGTTTTGGATGTAAAGTTTTTATCGACCACACTGTAAAGTTTTAACTCATATAATTCCATATACTACACTCAATTTTACAGCCAAACGCTGTAATCAATGGGGTAAAGTCAAGTATTGTCTAAGATTACAGTGCACTTTATAACCAACCAAACACTACCTTAAAGTAAAATCACGTTTGCAACTCTTCGAAACAGCTTTTATCCCATTTTAAAAGTGCACAGAGACCTAGAAATGGAGTACTAATACGGTGGCATAAGACTTTGTCCTACAACTTAGAAATTTGGGATTCGATCGTTTTCGTGAAAGTTGTATATCACTTTTATTTATGTTTATCTTCTTATATCCGTGTACTAGAATTAAGAATTTGACATTAAACCATCCCTCTCGTGGTCAACTATCTTCCCTCGCACGAGCACAGAAGAAGGCTAGACGTTAAACCGTGTTACACATGATATATGTTATCTCAATGGAACCGGTTGGAGAAGTATAAAAAAACCAAGGGGAACATATGTAAGCAAAGGTGAAATCAAATGTGAGGAGAGAAGAGAGCGAGTTGTGGGAGAGGAAACAAGGTGAGTGAGCTATTATACTTGATATATATTTTTTTTTTTTAATTTTAACCTACTTCAATTACAGATCGAATGGTTATTAAAAACTCAATTATTATACCCACTAATAAAAATGAAAAATTGAAAGCGAAATTACATTGATGCCCTCCTCCCGGTTAGTGGAACTTCTCCACGGGCAAAATGCTGCCAGTCTCACGTATTCGGAGAAAACATGCAAAATTTTCGTGGCCCGATGGGCCTGCACGGCCCAAAAATTGACAGGCTCGTGGACAAAACATGGGCTTGAAAGGCCCATCAAGGCCCAGCCCGGTAGAAATGGATAGTGAAATAATTAAAATTAAAATCTGCATGTAATTATATATTTTTCTTCAGGACAAGCTATGCCAGCAATGTGATTTGCAAGGCCAGGTCGAACCATGTACACCAATACTCACCTGTAAAATCGACCGTAATTGTCAGGGTAATTTTTTTTTTTAGATTTTATTAAAAAAATTCTAAAAACAGTTGTGAATGCTATCGACTAGTATTATCACGTGATAGTACTTGTATAGTATAAGAGATATTATGAGCGATCAATAATATCGACCGATTATAGGAGAATCGGGTACTAATACTGTATAACCTAGACTTTTGGGTGGAAACGAGCCCAGTCTTTATCAGGACTAGGTGATATTTTACATGATATCAGAACTGATTACTAATTACGTGGGCTCACAATATACCATACTCGGGTGAGACGGACAACTACAAGCTACAATGCGGGTTTTTCTCTTTCGGGATCGGTTGTTCCTTCATTAGCCCAGAATCAGATCGAGGTTTTCAGCAAAATTTCCATTGTCTGTGCCGGTCGAGTGTTTCTTGGCTCGCTCTCTCTTTAATCTCAACCGTAGTCTGATCGAGGATCTTAGTACGTCATGTCGTCGTCGGATCCCGGTTTCAAACAAACTCGAGAAAAGAGAGGATCGAGGGATCTGGTCAAGATAGCTCTTGTACTCTTATCGCATGATCGTGGTCGGGTACCAGCATGCATGGCTACAACGAGGAGTGCTGTCAGGTGAGAGTTAGTCTAACTACAGAGAGAGATACCACCGGCTCGGATTTGTTCGACCCGTGCAGGCGTCGTCGTTGGACTTTAGTCAGGTGGGACTTAGCCATACGACGTTGACGACGTTGTACAGTCTCAAATCTTAATTTCAAAAGGTCAAAACCCCATTTCTAGCAAGCATCTAAATCTCGTAACAGGTTAGGATGACGTGTATTAATCTCTATTAATTAAATGTCAAGTACAACTATAAGGAGTTGACTTAAAATTGTGATGAACTGAGTCCATATAAGAATTCATTCACAAGTTAGTTTCATTGAATACTTTTCCTAAATTCTCCCTTTCTCCTCATCTCTCTCTAGATGGAGTAATTCTTGTATGTAACATGTGTGTCCCGTGATAATACTAATATTGTATATTTAATTATTTATATGATTATTTTTTTAATTTTAGGGTTTTTTAAAAAAAACTTAAAATGACTGAATCTTATTAATTTGTAATATCACGTCAGTGCTACCACATGATGTCGACGCAAATTTTCTGTGCTGCTTGTCCATTGGTGTTTCCTCGATTAAATTGTTTCAGTAATTAAGAGCGGTTTAGTGCATCGGTATCGTTTTCGATCCGGGCCAAGATTTTCTCCATTTGATTCTCATCAACCGCTCCTCGTATCCCTTTAATCACCTCTTCAACCTGCCGCCTGTCTCCAGTATAACAAGAAGAAGAAGCAGAAGAATTCCATTGGAGAAAAATAAATAAATAAACTGTTACTATACAGAAATCACAGTGGCAGACGCACTTGGCTAATTAAGCTCCGAGAATACGTCCTCCCCAGGTTTTGTTCCCCTTTTTTTTTTTGAGAAAGTCGTGTAACGGGCACACCACGTGACAGCACTGACGCGATATCACAAGTCAATCAAATTCAAGCTAAACAAGGCATTTTTAAGGTTGTTTTTTCCTTTTAGGTTCCATTAAAAATATCCTAAAAGCAATTGAATCATATTAGATGGTAACACCACATCAGCAATTTTACATGATATATTCGTTACACACAAGACTCTCTTTTTTTTTGGCCTTTACATATTCATTCCTGCTTTCGGAACAGCTTTCTTGTTGGATGAACATTCAAATAGGTTGATATATGATGATACAGCAAATTGAGGATACCAATGTAACTGGTGTAACACGTGACATATGTTATAAGCAGATGAATGTCTAATACATCAGCATATTGTACATAATCAATCATATATTTGTCACTATTTATACTACTGTATTAAATAATCATTAAGTTTGTAATATATGTCATATTATATACTTGCTGGAATACAAAACTTGGTGCCAAGCAGACAGAGAATATTCCTTGTCCTTCGCAAGCAAAGGTATCCATGAACTAGTATCACTGATACCAAGCTATCAAGAAACCTTCCTTAATAGTATGTTTTCGGGAGATTCTTAGATGAGCTATGTACACGACAGAGAAAGTCTGTCATGACATTGTGTTACCACGTGCCGGTGTTACGTGATGATACGGGCCAATTATATGCAATTGTTTCTGTGATTTTTTTTTTATAAAATCTAAAAATAATATATACAAAAAACAATCATATGAATAATTGATTCTAGGTGGTCGGTGTGATCACGTAAGCAGTAATATTCATGTCATAATAGACTTTCTCGTGTACCATAAACTATTAAATGAAAGTACCGATACTTTATCATCAGATGTAAATCTTCAAATAAGCCACAGATACTTTTCCTTAACAATGCATGATCAACCCACCCGTATTTCATTACAGGAATACAGAACGACTTTACGAATATATTCTTCTGTTATACCACATGTTCTAAGTACCTAATTTGAACATATTCTTCTGTTAATTAATAAATTTAAAATTTAAAATCGACTAAATCGTGCATTTAAATTAATGAAGAGTGTTCAGGGCTAAACTCGACATTTTCTTAAACGTATTTGTCGTGACATCGTCAGGTTTGCCACATCAGCCACCATTAATGTGCCACGTAGGATAGGCCCGTTAGTTTTGACCGAAAAATAGATGGCGCGCTAAATAGGACAAACAGTTTAAAGTTCGTGCATTCCTAAGTCACGTGAAAAAGTTCATACTAAAAATAGAAATTTGATCAAAATACAGGCGCAATTAGATTATTTGCCCTATTTTTAATTAGTGCGTTATCTAACCGTCTGCCAAATTCATGGATTATTTGGTCGGGTCGGCTCACGCATGCGGACCACATTAGTCATTACCTGCGTTTCAAATTCCATAGCCAAATAATATTCCATGCCAGCAGAGGCCTGGCCACAGGCCGGACCGTTCAAAACCAGTTGTAACGAATCGAACTTTGAACCAAACTTGAAACCGGCCTGAAACGGTGGAGGAGTCGGTTTCAATTCCAAGCTATCGCTTTTTAAAAAACTGATTAAAAATAAATCCAAATATCTAAAAAAATTAAACTACCAAAATATTCTTAAAAATTATGATACAACGATTAGGTTTTGAAGTTTGGAATCAACATTGTATTTAACATATAATTCATTCATATTTTTTAATTTTATGGAATCGGCCCAGAATCGTGAACTGAGACTGAAATCGGTCGGTTTCAAAACTTGGTTAGGCCTACAGCAAAGTATCAAAAAGAGGAACTTTAAGGCATTAAATGCACAAAAAGAAAAGTTGTGAACATTTGCCCTTACTAATAGATATGGATTGTTTTTCCTCTTTTCAGTTATGACAAGTTTATGGAACCCATAAGGAATGCAGTGAAAATCAATTTTCTGACTCGAACTGAATTAGTTAGAGTCCATTAGACTTCTGTATATGGTCTCTCAGACCGAAAAAACAAAGTAGTGAAAATCAAATCTAAATCTACTAACCATAAATAGTAGGAGAAAGTCTGTATGCAATAATGATTATATTACTTAACAGTACTTTTGTGCTATTATAAATTAATCAATTTCCGTTATTTTTAAGATTTTCAAATATAATAATCATATTAATTCGTAATACTAACTAAAGATGTATAGCACTCTCTGTGACAGTAGGGGATGTGAATGTTCCATACCCCCCTCTCTCTCTCTCTCTCTGTGCGGCAATGTTCCCTTCTTCCTGATGAGTTTCTTCGCCTTTTCTTGTAACTGCGGGAAAGAAGACTTTTGACTCAACCCCACCTTCAAGACCCGATTCCTTCCTTCCCTTTCATCATCTCCGGCAACCTTTATAAAGGCGGGCTCTTCTCGTCCCGATCATGGCACAGCCTGGGCACCTTCGAAAACACAGCAGTTCTTGAGAGAAGAGCTTGATCGTCCTCAACGTCATCGATCCCCGACAAGAAAACCAAGAGCAATCGCCACAGCATGGGAGCCTTCAGAGCCATCGCCCGGCATCTTGATGCCTTGATCGGGTACGTACGCACATCGATCTTATTATATACAAAGAGGGACGGTACGGGACACATTCTACATACAGTTTCTTATTTTTCGACCTAATTCGAGTTTTGGTCATTTACATGAACAGGCCAGGAGTCATGCTTCTTTTTCCTTTGTAAGTGAAAGTTCATATCTTCAGATCACATATACAGTGTGTGTGTATATATATATTATATGCGTGTTTACGTGTCGACGGTCTCGAACAGGTATGCATCGATGCGAGCGATCGAGAGTCCATCAACGCTGGACGATCAGCAGTGGCTCACCTACTGGGTCCTCTACTCCTTCATAACCCTCTTCGAGCTGTCTTGCTGGAAAATCCTAGCTTGGTACGTCATCGATGGATCCCTTAACTTCGATATATCTATACATCTTTTCTCCAACCACAGCCGAAACACTAATCTCCGACAATCTTAAGGTAATGAAAGGATGAAGAAATGAACGTTAATTAAATTTTCTTGATGTTCACTGCCTAAAGTCTTCGTAAACCAGTGCTGGCAATCACGGTGAGGTTCAGGAGGTGATCGGCGCTCGGTGAGACCATTCAACTTGAATCAATTCTGCTTGGTTCTAACACACATAGTGTTTAGTCTTGTTCCAACCATCTTTAGAGGATCACAGAGACTCGCCAGCATCTAATTTCACAAGGCTTCTTTCCTTCCTAAACCCGATCCTGCAAAAAATCCGTCTCGTGATGCCTTTTTCTTTTTTTTTGTTTTCGGGGCCGGACGACGGCGGTGGTGCAGGCTACCGTTCTGGCCGTACGTTAAGCTGGTGATCTGCATGTGGTTGGTGCTGCCGATATTCAACGGGGCAGCCTACATCTACGAGAACGTGGTGAGGAAGTACATAAAGATAGGAGGCTACGTGGGCTCCAACCACTCCGACGGCCAGAAGAGGGCCCTCCAGATGATGAGCCTCGACGCCCGGAAATCCGTGGAGCGGTTCATCGACCAGTACGGTCCCGATGCCTTCGATCGAGTCGTCAAAGCCGTAAGAATAATGCCACTCTTCTCCTCTCTACACGTAAAAGAAATGAAGAAGAATCTCTTCTCCACATAGCGTATACAATATGATTTGGTATCATGGCATTGAAGATTCGTTCATTTTGGTTCGGTTCGGTTTTCTTACAGGCGGAAAAGGAAGCGAAGAAGCAGAAGGAGATAAGATGATCAACGTTATGTCCGTATACTCATTTCACTTGCTTAAGGATTCGACGGGAATCGATTGAAGATCTCTGTGCGTGTGTTTGTGTGTGTATATGAAAGAGTGTATGTGTGCATGTATATGTATATACATTTGATGCAATCAAAAAAGTAAAATATTACCCATCATTGGGAAATTTCTCACGAGTGGACTTACCTGTGTCTCATTATTCCTTCTATCTTTTATCTCCGCTGCATTTATATCACCTTCTTTATGCCGAAAAAATTTTCAGAATGTGTTTTGTTTATATATACTAATATATGCAAACGTTTGGATCTTTAGTGGTCTTTTCGTTTTCCACATTTATTTTTTATCTGATTTACATATTAAAGATAAAATAATTATTTTAATTATTTTTCACTCTCACTAAATATGTACAGTCTAAACAATAAAAATATTTCTTTAACTGCTTAGATTCTCCACCTATCACCCCACACCCACAATTTTGAGGAAAAAAAATTTCTCATTTTTTTTAAAAAATGGTATGAAATCTTAATTGATAACAATTGAAACTCTTCTGTTTACTATTACGAGTTAATGAATTTTAAATAATTGTAATACGTTATAAATAAAATAATTCAATTATATCGGTTCATCGCAATATTTCACTCCTATTTTTTTTTCTTTTCTTTCTGAGCGTAACATGAATCCGTATCTAACATATATATATATATGTATATGTATGTATATATATGCTTCAGTTTATAAACCCGGTACTAATGCATATCTTGAACGTTGGTCAGTGGATAATCACGTCGGTGATTTTCTGGTACATTAGTAATAAACATGTTCTTCCATTACACACCCGACAAGAGGCTCTCCTGGGAGCCTCTTCTTGCACACACGCTGCAGTAAACACACAACTTACAAACTGTACTACAGAATCCGAAGCCAACACTACGGAATATCGAGTCACTGTTGCGGTCGATCTTATATACTAAGAAACCGAAAAGCGTTAATCGGAAACAAAATCTGATCAGATCTTGTATGTTTTCGTCGACCTTGCCTGAGATTCTGGGACCCTAATGCGGTTGGGGACCTTGCCAGACGGCACCATCGAATGGATCAGCCTCGAGCTGTCCTGGTCCGTTGCTTGAGTGGACTTCAGGACGTGCCTTCCTCCTGCACTCAGCTTTGCCGGACCTGGTCTAGCGGTGCTAAACTTCTTGGTGCCGCTGAAATATCTCTGCCCATCGTTTTGTGCCCCTTTCCCATCCGGAAGACATTCAACACTCGATTTTCCTGAACTTGAATCTAGTCTGATTGCCCCTCCTCCACCACTGCGTTCCACTTCATGAAAGAAGGTTTCCTTTGTTGGAGATGGATCAATGCTCCGATGCTTTAACAGCCCTAGGTTGGACATTCTGTCGAGCTTCATCGGCGGATCAACAGGTTTATCTGCAGGCCTCTTCCTGGTCCTAGCAGAGAGTTCAGGGGTCATCACACCGAAGGCCGGGGACGTAATTCTATCATTCGACTCGATTCTACTCCCATAGTTTACCTTAGAGGTAGAAACAGGTTCAACCCCAGGAATGGCCTCCAGGAGCCGAGGACGAACAGCAGGTGATGGGCCAAACGGACTCCTCCAGTGTGACGGCAGATCTACTTCAAGGAGCCGAGGGCAAACAGCAGGTGACGGGCCAAACGGACTCCTCCAGTGCGTTGGTGGATCTACGGGACTGTACGTAGTGAAGGTCACAGATGAATTGAATCTCTGTGGAGGTGTTTGGCTTAGATAACTCCTTTGGATCCCATCAGGGAAAACTAGGGAGTTAGCAGTCGGCATGCTTCTTCCCTGATCTGATGGATGCAACCATGGAGGAACATCCTTAAACGGGTTCTCGAACAATGAAGCATGTTGCACATACTCACAACAATCATGACGCACAAAGGGAAAGTCGAAACCTGATGCTGTGGGACAAGCTGGGTTCGGGTGGTAATTTTGCTTGGGAACCCAATGAATACACTGGCTGCTTCCATCTTGAAGAGATGGTAGAGCTAGTCGAGGTTCGGACACGAGGGGCTCCCTCAAGCTGGTGATATTGAAACTTGCCTGAGAAAAGGGTTGCCATTCATAATCTGAACTTCCTGTGAAGGGAAATCTGTCCCTTTGAGGCACTGAATCGGGGTGCCGATTGACATACGGGTTAAGAAGCAGAGAATGGTGGGGCTTTGCCAGTGACTTGCACCGCATATTCTTTTGATGTTCAAACAAAAGGTTTGCTGATCCTCTCGACTTTTGCAAGGTAGACTCTGTGAATGGGTCCTCCTCCGGTTGCAGATGCTCTATAATGATTTCTTTATCAGTCCAGATGTTTTCATCCTCAGCTTCTTGAGTGTTACTTCTAGTAACAGCAACATCTTTCCCCATAAGCCTCATTGTCAGAGGAGTGGAATTCGATGAAACTCGATCTTCCTTTGCCATTGGAGGAATTCCCTGATTCAACTCTCTCTGAGGCTGCACTGAATCATAGCCATGATGCCCACACATATCGAATGAGACATTCACCAAATTCAGGTCTGTATTGATTGAGCAAGAAGGAGACACGTGCCTCTCGGGACTTTGCCAGAAAACATCTGCACTTGGGCCACGAGAGTCACAGTTATGCATAGGAAACAAGTCCAAATGTCTTGGACTCGATCTCTGCCCAAAGTTACTTGCATTTAATCCAAAGTCATTCTCTGCATAAATGGGTCGGGTAAAGCTTTGACCTGATACCATGCCAGAGCCATGTAACTGTTTGAGCACAAAATTACTGTTTGAAGCCGAATTCATCTGAATGAGCTCGCCACGGGAATTCAGAGGCAACCCCCACAAATCCTTGTATGAGCACTCTTCAGTCAAGGAGTAAGGTCTTGGATTCCACTGATCAGGACATGTAAATGCACCATTAAACAAGTTCACGGGACGTCGAGGGTGTAATTGCTGGTAGGTCATGGGGCGGGTGCTGGTGTCTTCTATGGCAGGAGGGGACTGTAGATAAAAGCTTCTGTTGAGACTTTCATTCAGGAAAAGACGAGACGGTGTAAGTTGTGAAGATGTCCTTGGACTCTGGCTCACACTCATTCCACAAGCCCCATGACTGGAGCCAACAATGTTACATGCAAGAGGACTTTGGGGCATTTGAATGTTTGGGTTGGTACCTTGTGTTCCTCTTATCTGGGTAAGGAATCTTGAATTCTCTGTAGTTGTGGAATCATCTATCATCACTGACTTCCCCTTAATAGATGTATGGACATCATTGCAACATTTAGGAACTTGTCTTGTGGAGATGGATTCTGTCAGTGAGCTGTTCCTGCAATGGTGAGGACTAGCATGTTGCGGACTTGAATAATTTTCAGCACTGCTTTGGTTTTGTGTATCGGTTATATGCTCCTTCTCAAGACTGACTTGGGCCCGATTTCCACTTTCAATAGGTACTGTATCTTCTTCATCACCACTAGTAACTTCAACAAGACTGAACTCCTGATCATTTCCAATTAACTTATCTGCACCTGAAGCAAACAAGACAGGCAAGCAACAAAAAATATGAATTATCTTTAATCAATTAGATTTTCATTTCTGGAAAAAAACAATTGATCATTACCTGAGAATCTCGCATGCCCATCTGACTGTTCAACACTTGTGAGAGAATTTTGTGGACTCCCTTGTACTTCAACATTATCCACGAACTTCACATGCTTTTCGAAATGAACTACATTCCCAGAATCTGAATTTAGATGGAGTTTCCCTTGCTTCTTTAGAATGCCACGGACAGGAGCATGGAGTTTATCCTGCCTTTTACAAAATTTAGATGGCATGCTCGCTTCATGCTTAGTAAGGGAAGAGGGCTTGAGCTGCCGCTTCTTTCTGCAAAGAATATTGCCAAAGATTCTGCCTGTGTACTTCCCATCAGACGAGCCATCCAAGTTTCTTGTCCAATCAGATGCAATTTTCTGCTTGAGCTCGTAAGCATTCTCCAGTGACAAAATTGACAGAAAACAAAATCAGCTAAAATCAAACCACGTCTTCAAGTATTTTCACACCAACTGAAGCTAGAATTCAGTATATATATGGATAAAGTGAAGCTACTACACCTTATTTATACTTATGAAATCTCACGATGTTGCATGCCTGTGTCACAATAATATCACAATGCAGCTTCTCTGCTAAGTCCATGTCACATATCAACATTGGGACTAGTATTAGCCTCATTCAAAGTCATTGGGCATAAGTGAAAAAATCTCGTTTAGCTTCCAACTATTCTTAGAAGGACAGATTTTGCATGTTCTACAACTGAATGCTGAAGCTACTTGATAATACCACACTGAGAAAGCAAAAAGTGAAGTAACAAAAGTGTGTTAAATTCCAAAATCACAAGATCACCAGGCTCTTGGGTATGCAACCTGGATCACGGAGAAAAGGAAAATCTAAGGATGGTCCAGCTGATATTTGAGTCTCATAAAAATATTTCAGTTGAAAAAAGAAATGAAAATGAAAGGAAAACGAGCAAGGTATTAGTTTTCAGATTTTCAACCTTTTACTTTCCATTGCTCGAGACTGAATTATTGCATGGCATTCTTTTTGTGTTCTGAGTGTTATGTATTCTAATTCTGTCATGCTACATCATCCATGTATCTTTCTCCATATTACTTGTGCTCTACAGATCCCTGCTTTATAGCTCAATAGAAGTCTTTGTACTCAGGACTTTCCTCAATAAATCAATCATTTTCCTTCAACTCTCTTTGCAGTACCCCTATCTACTGACTGTTGTTCTTAGTTTCCTGAAATTTAGAATAGCTTCAGTACCCTCTTTAGGACTTAAGTCAGCAAACTACCCTCTCTCCAGAGCTCTACGCTCAGAGGAGCTTTTGTAGGTTAATGTCCTCATAATGCACATCCTTATTGTTGAAATATAAATTCCGACAATTATCCAAAAAAAAAAGAGATGAATATTCCTCAGACACTCCCCCAAGAGATAACTTCCTCATGTCTAAAAACTAGTCTGTAGAGCATTTTGGTCTATGTTCATATATCTAATGCTTCAAGAAAAGTTGTGGTTTGGGTGTTTTGTTGGTATAAAACAAACTTTATATGATGAAACAATAATTAATAAACAAAAAAATGGTCACAGTTGCTTTATCTCATTGCAGTTAATAAATAATCAGAAGAAGCAATGGGCTATGACCAAGATAGGAGAGATGACTCAAAAGAAATGATAGATGCCAATTTTCTCACTCCATTCACCAATTAATGTTCAACAAGCACCAAATAGATGATCACAAGATGCGGGCACAACAACCATCAGAACCCCACATTATTTTTGGTCCCTTTACCTTTGAAGTTCTTTGGTTCAAATATGTAAGGGGAAAGATATCCATATATAAGCACATACAACTCTAGATTATTTTCAGGTTAATTTCTTCAGTAACTCTCATTCAGCGAGAAATCCAAATAAGATGTGTTAATTGAATGTCATCTCACCACTTCTATGTTCACATATTCCCAACCTGAGCAACACAAAATGCATCATCAAATTATAAGTTTCACAGTTAAGTAGGAGACCTAAACATGAGCATGCCCTTTGGAGAGTAAATTATGTAAACACATCAATAACCTCATTTGGAGGGTTTTTAAAACCCACAATGTACGTAGTTTTAGTTTATATGTGTATCATGACATTTATAACAACAAATTCTACCTAACAAGGCTCAAGCAACCACATGCAATGGTCCCCCAGGTACGTTCCTAAAACTTCAGAAGTAGCATAAAATAACGAGATAACCATTGATGTTTTGCATATGCATCACCTTACACTGTTCACAACATCCATACGACATAGTTCAGAGGGAAGAAACACGTTGTTTCTTCAACCTAGGATGCTAAACAAACCAACCCCAGCACAAACCCACTCCAAAGTACTGATCATGGCAAACTTGCAATCATCTTCATTCGTCAATGAAAATTTTGAATCAAATATGATAAAAAGGTTAGAGCTATATTCAACCTAGAAGCTCTGGTGAAGAACCCCCATGAAATATAGATTTTTCTCGAGTGTCCACGTTGATCAAAGTAAGGAGTAAAAATCTGAATTGCCACAGTTATTAGACCCTAAAAATTATTACTTTCTACAGTGAAGATTCCGAAAGACCAAATCATGGAATCTACGATACGCCTCTTACACCGAAAAGAAAATCTATGATACGCTTCCGCCAAGGACAAAAGAGCTAGTCTCTCTCTTCTCCCTGAGCTGACCAGCCCGTACTGCGTGCACAGCTGGAAAACGCACTCTCCACCACCTCTCCCTCGCTCAAACCGATTCCAATCCAGTCCCTCATTTTTTTTCTTTGTTTTTCTAAACTCTCTTCGCCCGATTGCTTAACCGTCACACAATTCGGTGCAATTACACAGCTTTGTTAGCAGCGGATTTTATGCACGGAACCGAAAACCCCAACGAACTGGGACACGCGTAAGTTGTGACTCAGAAAATTCAATCAATCACCACTAGATATCATACACACATGAAACTGAAAGAATCAGCTAATCAATCATAAAAAAAACCCCTATGCACAAATTATGATCAGATGAGCAAAAATCTATAATCACAGATTCAACCAACAGCATCGGTATTTTATGGCGCAAATAGCATACCTCGAGCGTGATGAGCGCATCTTGGTGTTGGTGGTGATGACTCCTCATCAACTTCATCTTCTTCTTCTTCTTCTTATTCTTGAACTTCCGGTTATCCACAGGTAGAAGGCGAGTCTTGTCCAGCAGATTCTTCTTCTTGTTCTTCTTAGTCTTATTTTTCTTTCTCTTTGAGCTGATTGGATTGGAGTTTCTACTGCTAGAAGCCTCTCCCACTCTATTGCTGTTCACCTTGTTCGCCGCTGTTTCCATCTGTGCTGCCACGGCGAAGATCTCCATGATCGACCGCTTCTTTGGTGCCTTCGACTTTGATCTGGCCCTGGTCTTCATCTCTTCGCTGGCGAGGCAACTGCCATTGTGAGCAGTTAAGGTGGCTGAGATCGAGGGAGCTCCGAGGCTGCCGCACACTGGACAGCCCAGGGGAGGAGCCTCCAAGATTTCAGCTCCGAGGCCGTCTTCCTTCGCTTGAATCGCACTGTCCGAGCCGCAGTCGTGGCACGAGCGAGCAGACTCGAGCTCGTGGAGCCACCAGCGGAACTTGGTGACGGCGATGGGAGGTAAAATGGACTCAATCTGCTTCTTTTCCACATCTCCACCGAACGGCCACGATCTGGCCACGTTCTCGCCCCTCATCTTGGACGCGTACTCCCTACCACAGCCGATCATACCACAAGAAGCAATCATCGCATGCATGGCTCGCTGAAAGTTACAACAACCAGAGAGAGAGGGTGAGAAGGAGACTTACCGGATGGAGAAACCCTCGGACGCCACCGCCATGGCTGGAGAATCCCGCTAGCTACGAGAGGAAAGTAAAGCCGTGCCCGGAGAGGGACGGGTCGCCCGCAGCTAATGATGATGAAAAAGATAAAGCAGAGTACCCAATCAAGAAGGCTACCCACGAGCGGGGGAACTGTTGCAGGGCGTGTGTGTGACGAAGCGAGAAAGAGAAGCGGGGTAAGAGAGAGCGTAGACTAGAAAGAGAGAAGCACTTCGATTGGGAGCGAAGGGAGTAAAGGAATGATGATGGATGGGAGTGAGCTGCGAGCTCCCATGGAGGAAATCTGCAAATTCGTCGGAGGGAAGAGAGAGAGAGTTGAGTTTCCCGCTCTGAGTGAGATGAGAGAGAGGGAGGGGAGTGGTTTTGATAGCTTTACCTTTCCCGAATTTATGACTGACAGTGACCTATGAGAGCGCAAAGCCCTCACTAAAAGTATGTGCCTCTTCGAGCGGTTACTGTGTCTTTTACTTTGATCAAAGATTTTGGATTCAGATATTATCGACACAAAATATTTATAATTACTGAGAGTTTCTTTTTTTTTAGTAGACTCATTCACTTCAATTTTTTAAATTAATTAATAAAATTCTAAGTTATCGAATATGTTAACACAAAAAAATTACTTAATGATGGAATACTGATTAAATTGTTTCAAACAGTAAAAATTATGGCAACTGTTTTAACGATTGACACTTGTTTATTTACTTGCTACAATATAATTGTCGTTCACTTATGTCACATGATGAGACAAGATCACCTACGAATCTCTCCCACTCAAATATCATTTTTTAAATATATCTACAATGCGGTATTCATAGTGTCAATCTTGAGTAATCTATGTTCAGTCACGTCAACTTACTAAAAAAAATAAAACTTTCACTGCATAAATTTATTTTATAATTATAACATTTGAATCTGAGACTTTACTGATAAGAAAGATATATTGAATCAGTTCTACGATCAAATACCCATTTTCTTTATCTTAATCAATCAAAATTTGCTCTTAACTTTTCTATTTTCATAAAAAAAAAAAAAACTTAGTGCAATTTCCCATACGAGGCAGAAGTATTCATGCATAGCATACCAGTAACACAATTTGTACTAAAGGCTCTTTTAATTTTAAAATTTTTTGAATTTGATTATTATAAACAAAAATTTTATTTTTATATCAACCTCATTTGCTCGAACTAAAATTAAATATAATATTTTTTTGTTTGCACCATGCAGTGTCCCGGGCCAGATGAAGCGCACCTCGAGACTAATCTGCGATCGGGCCGGGATCTCTTGAAAAATTCCCGTCGACCCTTCTAACTTAGGATTCGATCTTGAAATCACCCATTTGGAGGTCCAGTGAGAATCACTAGGTCAACCCAAGTTGGTCCATTATAATATATTTAATTTCGTAATATCTGTAAATAAAAAAAATACAGAGGGACATCTTCCATGCCGATTAAGGTATCTTATTTATTTATTTTTATTCTTTGTATATTTATCGTTATGGCACTCCCAGCCCCCAGTAAATGACTTTGGACGTTCCCGCCGGGGAGTTCCCCCACACGAAGGCGGTCGGCGCGTGGCGCGTGGCGCGGTCCGCAGCCCGAAGGGCACGGGAATGGTTGCCCTTCCTCTTCGCTTCACGGCCGTCGAAAATGGGAGAAAAGGGCAATACTGATATTTTCTCTCTTCACTGATGTCAGGCTGAATAGGACTTTCAATTTCCCAATTATTTCAATCAATTCATCTCATGGATTTGGAAAGACTTCCCTTCAATTTTTGGGATTCTAATTTGGTGAAAATAAAAATTTATAAAAATAATTCATCAATTATGAGTCGTACGATTAAATAATTTAATAATTCAGCAATCGCCATACCCTTTTAAGCGGACGACATTGACACCTCCCTTAAATTATTATTAAGGAAAATTCACAGTGAAAATGGTTAAATTATTCATTCAGAATAAAAATAATCAATTATGCAAATGGGTAACCTCAAGTTTCCTTATTATCGAAAGAATAACATATTCCCTTATGTTTTGAAATTTCAACATCGAGAATTTGCCGCACTCAGTTAAAAGATTTACTGTAATATGATATAACATTAGCTAGAACTTCATACCATAGTTAGTGAAATTTTTACATTTAAAATATATAAATCATGAAATTACAGTTAATTTTACAATTTTTCTACAGCTATTTGCTTATATTTACGAAATTTCATCATTAAATTTGTATGATCATAATATTTTATGGAATCCAATCTAACGATACTTGAATTAAATGTGAATGTGGACATTTTTCCAAAAGGGAAATTTTTTGCTTGTTATGGGATCTTCATCATTGCATTGTCTTTATGACTGTTTGCTTTCAAAATTGCCTCCACAAATGATCCAAAAAATTTTAGGGACAAGAATATGTATAGGCAACTGTAACTTTGTTTTTTGAATGGGACAAAATGCAAAATTCCTTTGTAGGAAGTGTAATTCACTAATAATTACTCAGCACAACAAAAACCACAACAAGATTCTCTGTCTTAAATGACATCTTAAATTCGAGTATTGTGAATAGAGATATATATATATATACACACACCTATATATTAGGAGAATTTTATCTCTCAGTGGACTGACCCGGCTTGAATCTGAATTAATCATGTCACATTGAAATTGTCGGTATCATATGATACACTCTGGAAAATTATTTGCATATCTTGTATTAGTTGAGGCCAGATGAACATCTTTTATCCTTAAGTAAGATTTCTATTCTCTATTCATGATCAGAGAAGTTTTATCTCTCTGGGGAGTCTTCTTTGGGTATCAGATCGTACGCGTAGGAACAGATTTATTTTCCAAATTCGTGCTATGTGATCCAATCCATATGTAATATTTCAGATTTTTTTTATATGGTATATGCTATCGCCAGTCGAACCCTATCGATCAGCCAGGTTGATCCTAATTAACTTATCCACAATATGTCAAGCCAGGTAAAAATAACTTACCCGCATTAGATCGTATTCGGAAAACTGGCATAAATTATCGTAAAAATTAATGATGTCGACATAATTTCGAAGCTTTAACCTCATATCAATCGACGAATTGTACGATCGATTATCTGATCATTTCTGCCTTTCGAGATTACTTACCATTTTTTACACTTCATCCTAAGTTGGAGTATAAAGGGATAAATCGGAGAAGAAATTTATGGCATATCTTCTTCTCATATATTTAAATCTTTCGCAGTAAAAAAAAGTTATTACTAGGGTTTCGTTAGTCTGTTTCAAACTTGAATTAATCGGGTTGATGTGGTTTCAGGTAGTAGATACTGTGAATCAGAAAACGACTGTACACGAAGAAGTTTGTTTTACCAATATGAGTTCGTTGAGATAGTTCAATAATTTTTCACTTAAACTAATTAAGGTATCTGATTCCAATCTTCTGAACTGAGAAAATCTACATCGAGAAATATTTACCCTCTAAGTGAGTTTATCTTAAACGTCTAATATTTAAGTATTTAGCATTGGAAAAAAAAAAGGATCTATTGCTAGGGTTTTAGTCTCTCTGTTTCAAACTTGAATTAATCGGGCTCATTTAGTCTCAGCTAGCAGCCGGATTGAATGAGAAAACAACTGCACATGAAAAAGTTTGGTTTGCCCATGTGAGTTGTCTAAGATGGGTTCGAGATTTCTTCACTTTAAATAAGATATCCGATTCTAATCTAGTGAACAGAAAAATAAATCCACGTTTAGGAGAGATTAGCCCTCTTATTAGCGAGTTGATCCAACCTGAATCAGAATCAGTAAAACAAAATATTCGTTGTATTTATGAATACTAGAAAGTTGAACGCAAGAAGAAGTTTGCTTCTCTCCTTTCAACATCCACAGTTTATTTTATCTTCAATGGGGTCCATTACACAGAGACAGATAGAGAGAATTCAATGGTGGAGGAGGTGGAGGAGGAGGAGCTGCTTTATTATTTACAAGTACTTCGTCATGTAGCTGTCGAGACTTAGAATCGATACAGTTAATATGCTCATGAAAAAATTGAAAGCTGCTGCTCAAGTGAAGATATATTCGTACTGTCCACATCGAAACACGCCAAACTTCTGAGTATCGATCGATGAACCGAAGGTCGGTCAAAATGTAAGAATTAACTCCGCTACAGGAAAAAGTCTTATTTGTAACGGGTGCATCACGTGATATGTGTCATAAGCTAAATGAATATCTTACATGCCAGTAAGAATTATCTTACATACACATTCGTTATTCTTACTGTTTCATCTCTTGGCTGGCCGGTCCAACTTAAACCTGAATCAGTTACTGCCCATTGGACTCATGGAACGAAGTGGTGCACGTCACATAAAGTACGTATAATTAGTCAATATTTAATTAAACTATCGAATATCAGATAGAGGAACAGGTCAAGAATCGAATGTAAGATTTTCTGGCTTAGATCGAACATGAATTCGCTGTATCAAACTCACTTTTCTCCCACGCAAGTTCACTTTTTTTAATCTAGCATAATATGCAAAAACATCTTTCATTATGAAGAATTTCCTTAATTTTTATTTTTAACCCAGCAAAAACGAAGAGAAATGAAAGAAAAATTCTCTATCTCAAGCTTTTACAAACTTGCACCATTTCTAAATTTTGGATTATAATTCATCACAAAAATAAATTATAATGCAAAAGGAAAAAAAACACAGAACATCGTGATAATGTACAATATCTTACACATCTATATACGAGAAATTCTTAGGTGATCATATCTCGTTATATGATATGATAAAGCATTAATCAAAATATGATACGAGCAAATTACTTTTAATTACCTTAGCAGTTATCATAATTAATATTAATCAAAATAATTTAATTAGTTTTTCTTCGCTACATCATTTTGAGATATGGCCATTTCAAATTTTTTCTGAATATATATAGTTTTCTTTACAAATAACTTGTCAATTTTTCTGGACGGTTGATTGAATAATAAGTGGTACCAGATCTCCCTAAAGGACATGTTATAATCTAGAAAAAGTTGGATCCACATAATTACAATAACAATATCTTCTTCTTCTTCTTTTAAATTTTTTTATAGCACAAAGATATGAATTTTTATTTAAACTTGACCCAAGTTAACATCGATAACTCGGTTGGCTGAGATGATTCAGCGCTTCTTTTCCTCGAAGTACAATTTCGAATTTTTTTCAGTGTATACTACTTGCTATATGGGTTGGCCAATTAAAACGATAAAACTCTCCCGACGTGAATTTTCTCCATTAATAAGACTCAAACTTGAGACATTATTTAAGAGGAAGAGACATCTCACCATCTCTTTGACTGATATTGGTAGTAAGGTTTCGAGTTTGGATATTGTTAATTGAGAAAAAGTATACAGAGATTTTAACCTCTAAGTGATTGATTGAATTGTTTCTATACAAAGGGAGAAAGTCCTTGATAGAGCGGTCATGCCACGTAAACGATTATGACTTGGTATATCGGTCCAATTAGAACTTATCATTTATATATTTGTACAATTAGGGTTCACCATTTATTATATTTTTTTAATAATATTTTCTCATTTAGATATTTTTCTAGTTAGGGTTTACTATTTATTAGGATTTTTACATTTTTAAAGACTTTTTAAGATTTAATCATCATAACTGCATAGTTATTGATTAGATGTCAAGTCCTGATTGGACGAAAAATGCTATGTCAACGTCCCCTGCATAATATGACCGCTTTACTAAAGATTTTCTCGTATAAAAGCGACATATAGTTTTAAAGGGAAATGAAAGAAAGAGGGAATAAAGAGACAAGAAGAGTTCAACTGATGAGATTGAACACACGTAGCCTCTTGGTTCGAGACGGATGATGAATACCATCTGTTTCAAGCCTTTTTTCTAATCCAAGTTGAATTTAGATTAATCATAACTCATTAAATTATGGATATCAGTTAAACTTCTTTTTCGATTTTACCCTTGTAAGTGAAAACTGAAAAATTCTTAGGTTAGTAGAGCTCATGAATAACGTAATAAAGTCAGTCAATGAATGTTCGATGCGTAAGTAAATATAATTTAAAATAAATTTTTTAAATTAATAAAAAAGTGACATAACCGTTAATAATAATTATTAAATAATTATTAATAAAATTTACGGGTGATTGAGTGAGTTCAGGTAATTCTAAGAATCTCTCCCATAAGGCCGGCAAGTAGTGAACTCAAAACATGTTCGACGATGTCGATAATGTGGAAAAGGCTTTTCTAAAAGTACGTGAAAACTACATGAATGGTTGTTCCCCCATCTCAAGTGGGAGCCCACCATCCATCCACACACATGATGCAATCAGCACCGTCCATCTTTATCATCACCGCCGTCATGTGCCCATGCTTCGCTTCACATGCATGGACGAAACTGTGCGGATGACATGGTCTGACTTTATTAATAATTATTTAATTATCTTAAAATGTCAATAATTATTATTAAAAAAATAAATATTATCAACGAACAGAAAAAAATGATGTTAAATTTATGAATTACATAACGAGCTTAACTTATACAATAATCTATCAGAGTCATGCATCATGATAATGGTTAGGGTGGCGATTTTGTCGCGATCCATGTACAAGTCGGGACAGGTCTGATCACTCTTTTGACCCTCTTTGTACCGATAATATAATTATATGCTTTAAACTTAACTTTTTAACTTAAGTTTTCATTTTAATAAATTGGATAATAACTTTTCTATTTTATTAAAATCATGTAAATATTAATTATTTTAAATTTATTTAACTATATTATTTTAAATACATGTATTTATATTAAATTTTAAATTACATTCGACATAATATTTACCATTTTATAATTTGATTCGGCTAGTAGCCCCGGCCTCCCAAATAAGTCGGGACATGGGTCGACCTGTCAAGTCACGAGACACATTCTGGTCTTCAAATACCCACCACGCCCCTCTCACATATATATAAATGTCATGCATTTATTTCATGATTAGGAGATATCCTACTTAATTAGCTGATTCAATTTTAATTTGAAATAGTCGCGATTCACTGAAAGAAAATAAAAATAAAATAGATTATTCCCTTTTATTAAAAAAGAGGGTGGTAATAATAGCAGGCCAGACATTTTTCACTGTGTAATATTAGGTTTTTTCATATTCAACCGCGAACATATCAAACGAATTGAACAATCAGCACTAACACTGATCTCGTCAATATAACACCACCGTAAGCCTGGCGTAGTTCAATGAGACCCAGTATCCGCTAAGACTGTCAAGTCCAAAGGAGAAAGTCTTCAGTGAAGCGATTATACCACGTCAGCATCAGCATCGTTTACGTGGTATATCCGTCCAATAAGAATTTACCATTCATATATTATGTTAAATTATGGTTCACCTTTTATTACGTTTTTAAATTTATTTATCATTTATATATTTTTTTATATTTTTTTAAAGATTTTTAGGATAAATAATCGTAATTGTATGATTATTGATTAGATGTCAGGTCGTGATTAGATGGATATACCACGTAAGAAATGCTGACATTGTCTGACCGCTCCATTGAAGACTCACTCAGTCCAAAGAGGAAATTCGAACCTAAAATCTTACTTTCAATAAACCATATGAAAGTAAGTTTTAAATCATTAAATCACTCACCATTGTGTTACTAAATATATTATGCTTGTCCAACATATGTATGTGTACATATATATATATATATATATATATTTTGTGTGTGTGTGTGTCTGGGCATATATGTCATTTGCACGACAAAATGCGGTCCCTTGTGTTGGAAAGCTGACACGGCCCCACCGGCCACAACCAAACTGTCCCCCTTTTTGATGTCGACCTGATTTTAATGTTTAAAGCATAGAAGAAAATGAGATGAGAGCGATGCATGCATCTCCAGAATTTTCGTGCTTTTTTCATTTTATCTTTTCCTTATAAATATTCTTATATTTGAAAAATTCGTCAAAGGAAAAAATATATATGTTTTTTAACAAATGGGTCAAATCAGCGGCATGAAAAGTACAATGTTACATACGTTCAGCAGTCACAAATTGGATGGAACAAGAATTTCACTCATTTATTCTATATTTTCATTTATTAAAAATTAATATGCTCATTTTATTAAATAAATTATTAATATTATTCTTTTTGTTTGATACCCTCTTTGATGTCGAAGGAAAGAAATTGGATATAAAGAGTTATTTTACGAATGATAACCTCAATAATTATATACATTGAAATCTAATTACGCGGGAGAAAGCCTTGTATCTCACAGGTATAACATGCCAACGCCGGTCAGTGATATTACAAGTTAATAGGAATTAACCAAATTAACATATTCATGAGAGAATTCGGGAGGAAAAAAAACATATTCGTCAAATAGATTTAGACCGTAAAATACAAATTCAAATTTAAATAAAAATTTAACACTCTAATAAATCATTAAAAATCTTTAAAAACTTGTGTTACATAATGTTTGATATCATTTTTCCACTTTTCGCTAATTGATGTTGGAATTTTTAAGTTTTTCTAGGGTTTATTTAGGTTTTCGGGATTTTTAATCTTTTAAATTTTGAATTTTTGTCATCTAATTTCACTTTGCGAATTTGCTCACGTTACTAATTCTTATTAGTTTATAATATCGCAGAACAATATTGACATGATATATTCGTAACATAAAAATTTTCTCTTATTTAGATATATTGCCAGCCATTCTTCTTCACCATTGGATCTAATAGTTTGGATACCCTATGTGGAAACCATCAGGGTTTTTTTTTTATTACTTTGTCAGATTATCCATTCATACAAAAAAATTAATATTTAATAGTCTTTGGATTAAAAATAAATAAAAATGTAATAATAAATTTATTACTTTATTTATCTATTTTTTAATATCATTTTCTTTATCTTCTCTCTTATTTCACACATATTTTTCCTTTACTCATTTTTCCGCATTTATTACTGTTTTTTATATTTTATTTATTAAAAAATCCTATACTCTAAGTAACTTCGATTAATTAGACTCTATTTAATTTTTATGTTCTTACCCTTTTTTTTCACTAATTTTATTAAATAACAAAGTTCATGTACAGCATAAGTAGACCTTAGTGTGATCTATTGATAAATTAGGGGAGCATTTGAAACGACAATGTCAAATTATGAAGACTGTAATACTACATTAATTATTTTTAAGTCATAGGTTGATATGTATATGTATTGTTTGGAATGTATATTGATTTTTTTATAATATTTAAATGATTAAAAAGTTTAGTAGGGTGATCAAGACAGAGGATGGAGAAATGAGGCGCGCGATCTTCGACCATCATATTTCACGGCCAGGGTATAAAGCTCGGGTGATTACCGGGCTAGCTATTAACATTGGGCAAGCTCTCATCAATGAAGATGTGGATACAAGAAGACCGAGGAGGAAATGGAGAGAGATAGGATGGTTGAAGCCTAGTCTAGGCTGGATTAAGATGAATACCGATGGGCGATAAAAGGGAATCCGGGTTTGGCAGGAGCAGGAGGTTTATTGAGGGATGATGACGGCCAGTGGTTCGGCGATTTTGTTCACTCTCTTGGCATAACGAGCTCAGTTAGAGGTGAATTGTGGGCAGTTAAAGCGAGACTTCAGTTGGCCTTGGACCTGGGATACCGCAATGTGGTTCTTGAGGTGGACTCGAAGCTCGTTGCTCAAATTATTTCCACCAATCGGCCTATCATAGGTTGGAATAATGCCTTCGCTTGGATTATTCATGACCATGTTGGTTGTGACTGGAGGACGGCGATCCAGCATATTTATAGGGAATGCAACTCATGTGCAGATTGGCTTGCAAACTTTGTCATATCGTTTCCTCTTGGCATTTATCAGCTAAACTCATGTCCACGTGGCCTCGATTTACTTCTATTCAACGACATCATTGAGGTCACCATCTCTCGTCTTTATATAATTTAATTTCTTAATGCATTTGGGCCTTGGTCCACACCTTACCAAAAAAGTTTTGGTAAATGTCATTACCGAAAAAATTTGATAAATGTAAATAAAATAATTAAAGTCTAAAAACTTCCAAGTAAAAATTTTACCAATCACATTTTAAAACTTTTAGTAGAGTAAATAGGATTATAACAAGTTATATAATTCAGTGATAAAATTAAATTATTTATAATAAAGCAAATGTCACCTTTGTATTCTGGAAAATGACCTTTTCATAAATATATAAAAAGATAGATAGATACATCAAATATATAATTCCCCATCAACTTATAAAGATAAAGCATACATGTATATTATCTTTATTTGCCCATATGGCATTACATAATATATATATATATATAAACACATATTATATAGTAGACATTGACCCGTGCTATACAATGAATTATTCATTATTCATTATATAGTCGATTACAAATCTTTCCTTTTGACAATTTAGTATTAATTTTTTATAGAGGATTAATCTTTAAAGAGTGTTTAATAAGTAAATAAATAAAATATATAATTAGAAATGAAAAATAATAGATTAGTTACAACGTTATTTGATAGTTGCGGTTATGAGTGGTTCTACCACTTCGCTCCCATTTATCTTTTTTATTGGTTAAAAATATATTTATTAAGGATATTTTAGGAGTTCAAAAGTGAAACCAACTAACTTCACTTTTTTCCATATAATATTCGAACATACATAACCAGAAATGAAAAATTAGGGTGCAGTTATAACTTTATTTGCTAGTTGTAATTATATAAATAATTTACCACTCCATTTCCATTTATCTTTTTTATCAATTAAAAATATATTTATCGAGGATATTTTGGAGAGTTCGAAAGTGAGTTCAACTAATCTCACTTTTCCCATGTATCTCTAGTATTATATACAAATACGATGTGATTTTGGTTTTTTTACCATTTTAAAATTGCCCTACATATTATTTATTTCATAAACAATTGAGTAAGGATAAATTTGTCATTTTAACATATCCACCGAAGGACAATTTTGTTTTTTTAACATATCTACCGAACAAACAAGTTTTTATACTCAACTTTTTTCTCAACTTTCAATTACATTATTCACTTCTCACCTTTCTCTCCCACCTAAAATTTTCCACCTTTCTCTCTTCTTTTTATAGATTTATTTTTAATTATCATATTTTTTAATCTTTTATCAGTGATTGACACTACAAATTACAAATATAATTCACTTTTACATCTACTTAATTTGAAAGTTAAATATATAATACACTTCAATTGCCCTTGAATTGATATTTCTAATTATTTTATTGAGGTAACACATACTGTGCGTAGCACGAGTAAATCTCTAGTGCGCGTAAATATATATATAAATATATAAACACATAAAGCACATGAAGATTCTCCTAGCAAAGGCGAAAACAAAAGGGGCATGAAGATTCTTTGTTTTATCAATCGCAGAAGAAAGTAAAGCAACACTCGAAACATTATCCCTGAAAAAAAAAAAAGGAATACTCCAATTCTCCATCATAAGCTTGATTTAATATTGGTATTATTGAAAAAAATAATAATATCTAGATATTTAGAAATTCGATATGATTTGTATTATTTCATGTTAATAGTATTGTAATTCGCATGTTATTATAAATCCTTACTTCGTGAAAACTGGTGCTGTGAGAAGGGGTATAAACGAGCCGAGTCGAATCCAAATTTTACTAGGCTCAAGCTCGACTCACTTAGTAATTTGTGAGCTCAAGCTTGGGTGAGAACAATATTTCAAGTTCGAGCTCAGCTCGTTGTAGTAAATAAAATCTGGCGAACCTATGCGAGCCGAGTCTAGGAGAAGGGTGTAGGGTGGGCATTGGGCGAATGTGTCGGTTATCGAGGGTGAGGAGGACTGATGAGGAGTAGAACAACTGAACACACAATTAGGGTTTTGTAAGTGAGTGCAAAATGTAGAGAAAAAAGGGTTTTATCTTTTTTTTTTCATTTTTTAAAAAATATATAATAATTATCATAATACAAAATAAAAATGTGGATTAAGTTGGCAAATTTCACGAGTCGAATATTGTTAGACTTGACTCGGCTCATTTAACTGGTAAGTTCGAGTTCGGCTTGTTTCAGACTTGTTAAGATTGATTTGAATTCGAGTTTTTACTGAGGTTGAACGTAATAATCGAGTTATTATTATATTAGGATTTCAAATTGATCGAAGCAATTTCATCAGCTAAAGGTTTTTTGAAAATGACTCTTTCGTCCGAAAGAATACAAATAATCAGCATTTTGTTTCCCACTTTCTGTCACATTCGACACGAAAAGTTGCAATGTATATATGGAAGGCTACGGGGTCTTCTTGCTCTTGACAAGAGTTCAAAAAAAAAAGTTGTTACACGATGTAATGATACAAGATTAAATAAACGAATTGAATCAAAATACAAAACACTAAATTTTACTGAATATCGAGACACGTGACAATCACAATATCCTCAAAACTAGTTCGTCCCATCTCGACCGTTATGAGGAAGCATGGATGCCAGTCTCCCAGGGTTCAATGATAACAGAGTTTTTAAGCGACACTGAATTTGAGACTTAAGATCGAACCAAACAGACGCAGCACACGGTCACGAAAGCATCGCACGAACGTAAACAGGGAGGAAAATTTCGGAAAATGCATGTCATGCAGCCTCGACTCCAGTCCTATGTAAAGAGATGGAGGGGAGGATCATTGATTTAATGCCATCAGTCCAAAAGGAGTCTAGTGTAGTGGTATTATCCTTAATATGAAATCGAGAGATTCTGACTTCAATTCTAACCAGTAAAACTCTCGTGTCCTTTTATTCAATCTTTCTTCTATCTCATTTATATTTATCCTTTTTTTCTCTTTTTTAACCCAAAAAACTGTTAATTTCAAGCTTAGAGAGATTTTTTGTTTTATCGCATAAAAGAGAAAAATCGACGAGAAATCTCTTGAAAATCGACGATTACGCACTTATTTTTATAACTAGTTATAGTCGGTCCAATGGCTAATCCCAGCCAAAAAAAAATCATTTTAAGTAGACAAAAATGGAAAATTACCATTGGACCATTCGACTACCATGTAACCATGGTTTATTTTTTCGGAGGGTGGTCACCCTAAAAATTAGAGGACAAGGGAATAAAGGGGTAAGAAGCATTACAAGTACGAGAATTGAATAAAGTTTTGTCCTTTTACTTATAATGCGGATATTCGAATTTCTTCTGAATAATTTTAACGGTCTATTATGCAGGTTTGGTAAACTTAAAGGGTGCGTGCAGACCCCCAATGAAATTTCAAAGTTAGATGGTAACGATACTTATGCTTTTTTTAATCAGTAATATAGTAGGACAAATCCCTCCACAGTGTAATAGCTTTCGTATTTAATTGCGAACAAACAAAATGAACTGAACAAGTGGCATCAGCGCTTATCCTGTGAGCAAATCACCGCTACGAGGTCTGCTGTAGCGCAAGAAGTCGGTGTCCGGTAAATCCCAAGTTCAAAGAATCCCTACAAGCAAATAATGCACTAAGAGAATTTGAACTCGAGTCCTCAACTTCACCAAACCCGTACGAGGGTAATTTTTGAACAATTAGACCGTTGTCCTTGAGGACACTAATACTTATCATTACCATCGGACGCTAGACTAGCTCCTCTGGATAAAACCAAATAACTCTTAATTTCAAGTCAAAGGATAAGAGATATAAGGTGTAGCGTAATACTATTACCCTCCACCTGAAATAAAGAGATATCGAATTCAATTTCATTATTTTTCTAATCTAGTTATTATTTATTAATTATATCCGCAGGAAGATAAACAGAAAACTAATTACTTTTGCGCTCTCGCTCTCTCTCTCTCGCTACAAATTTCTAAGTGTGGAATGCCATTTATGTCACTGTGTCTGACGCACGTGTTACGTCGTAAACAGCAAATGGTCTTTGGACTCTTATGATTAAAACATTTTTTTTCTCACCCCGGCCATCCCTCGACTAAATCCCCACCGCAACTTCAGGAGCGTGTCGCCACGCGAGGTACCCCCCATAATCAACGGACTGCGCCCACATGCGATCGCGAGGCTACAAAAATTTAAGCTCTCATTTTTTTTTATCGCAAGTGATGAAGATTTTATCATTACTGTAAAAATGAGTACATGAAAAAATGTTCAAGGAGTAAGAAAATTACAGGACCGGGAAATACAGAGAGATCCTCCAGGCCAACTTCAAGGAAAATACACGTGACTAAGCACATCAAAAGAGTTCAGAATGCTTGTAGGTGACCTGCAATAATCGAGTTCTTAGTCCCAATTGTCTGCCGAACTATATGGACTCCAGTGAAAACTGGAAAGGAAAGGTTCTCAAGTCATTTATCCAAACAGTTCTCAGTCATTTTATACAAATATTTAAAATAAATATCTATATAAGAGCAAAATAGCCGGGTGTCTTGGACTGTACTCGAGCGCGTGCATATTCCACAGCAGCAAACCCGGCTCCTCTTCCATGTCCGTCCTGTCCTCTAGCCGGGTGTGCCGGAGCTGACCGGATCTTGCCGGATCGGGGTAGATTCAGGTAAGATCTGGCCGCATCTAGTGCCGATCTTGTTGGATCCCACTGGATCTAGTGCCGATCCGGGTGAGATCTGGCCAGCTCCAGTTGTTGCTAGTCGCTACTAGTGGCTACCGGTTGAGGGCCGTTGTTGTCGAGTTGCTGGTGAACAAGGTGAGGATCCGCATGTGCAAGGAAGGAAATCCACTAAATGAGGGGGAGAGGACTCATTGTCGATGAGGGAAGGGGGGCGGATGCACCGGCCAGCTGGAAGGAGGGGCTGGCTGGGCTGCGTGGAGCAAAAGCCACCAGTTGGGCGGTGGAGGATATGTACGACCACCGGTTAGTGGGAGTGGAAGCCACTTACTGAGGCACGAGGAGAGTCGAGGGCGGCCAATGCGCCCGGCCGTGGCCGGACACGCCGGCCGGAGGGACGGAGGTCTCTAGGTCTGCGGTTGTTGAGAGTGTTTTAATTTAAGCTCTCATTCAACTGCTCACGTGTTATCGGATTTTATATAATAAAGTCATTACGTATCATTTACCGAATAAGCACTAAACATGAAAGTAATATGCCATAATTTAAATTAACAGGAGATAATTTAATTGGTCATTTCATGTTGCTTGTTATGAAATATTACCATTTGGAACAATTTTCACAGTGATTTGACGTTTCACTATCTTAAATAAGTTATCGAATTTTAATTCTGTGAATAAAGAAAATTAATTATTATGATTTACCCTTCAGTAAACTAATCATTCTAGAATAAAAATTAGCGAAGATATATTAAAATTTTAAATATCACATGATATACATTAAAAAATATATTTTTTCAAATATTTTATGAGAGCATCTAGAGTCATACTAGAGGAATTCTAGGGTGTACACTTTCTATCCTTATATTTAGAGTATGCATGCAGAATAGACTATATAGTTCAATAACTTAATCTGATAACTCATAATAAATTATTTAAATTAAAGAAAGAATTTAATGATTTACAGTCATCTTTTTGTCAACTTAACAGTTTGATGATTTTTTTAATGAAAAAAATTGCTCACATGATGGACAAACACATATCAAGAATCAGCCGTGGTAGCAACTTTAAAAATATCGTAAAATATTATATAAATTTTATTTTATCTATTTTAATCAAATTACCTTATTTTATCTATTTTTATTCCTTTTATTCTTCTTAAAATATATCATCTATTGTGTACTGTTATATGTGAACATAAAAATAGTTGGTCTTACTTTTGAAATTCTAAAAGTACCCTTGATAAATAAACCAATGAAAATGATAACTGAGTGAAATGATAAAATTACTTTTAAAATTATAACTACCACTAACTACTCTCTAATTTCTTTTTTTATTATATATTTTATTTTTAATCCATCACAATTGTAAAATATAAAAAATATAAAACAAGAAATAAAGAGTAATCAACTGTATATTCAACAATTCCGTGTGTAGCACGGGTTCGCGCCTAGTATAGTTATATTTACAGCGTCCCAATCCCTTTCATCGGGGCCTATGATGCCGGGAACACCACGCCCTGTCTCGGATTTGGCAACTCACGAGGCCCATGCCATCTTAATCTCGATCTCTCAAGAAATGCTTCTGTCGGTGTTAAATCGTTCCAATATTATCACCAAAAGCAGATAAACACACCTACAAATCATAATGCTATGGATCTAAAATGCACCATGATTGATTTTTCCTTTTTTTTTTTGGTGTGAAAATTTGAGTTAAAAGTTTAAGCTGATTGTGATTAATAATTGGGATCATTCATAATGGCACTTCCCCCTGTTGATTGATTGAAAAATGTTTGCCCTTTAAGCCCCCCCAACAAAAAAGCTACTTTTCAAAAGCACGGGGAATGACTTTTTTAAGGAGACAGAAGTACAAATTACTGGAAAAAGGTTGTATTCAGAAAGGATTGCTACTATTCTTTTTCCACGTAGAAATATTATTCTTTTAAGGGCTAATAATTTAACTGTATCCGTACTTTAATCGAATTCTCACTTTTAATACGAATTTTTTCGCGTGAGGAAGACATGAACTTTAAAACATTTGTCTTGTTGAACACGTCGTCTATTTTTCCGTCAAAACTTATGGGCCGGTCCTACGTGGCATGTTAGTTCCATTTACGTAGCAAACGACCGCTGATGTGGCCATGCCACGTCAAAGACGTTAAGAAAATACCAAGTTTATCCTTAAATATTCTTCATTAATTTAAAGTTATTGATGATAATTTTATAATTTTATCTTCTTCCTCCCCTAAATGTCCCTACAACTACCTAGAACTTTTATTGTACCCCAAGTTCTGAGTACCCAGTTAGAACATATTCTTCTGTTAATAAATAAATTTTAAAATTTAAAATCAATTAAATAGAGTAATTAACGTGTATTTAAATTAATGAAGAGTATTAATGGGTAAACACGATATTTTCTTAAACGTATTTGACGTGACGCTTCCACATCAGCCACGAAAGTGCAACTAACATGCCACGTACGACATTTCCGTTAGTTTTGATGGAAAAATAGATGACATGCTACACGGGACAAATATTTTAAAGTTCGCGCCTTCATACGCCATACGAAAAAATTCGTACTAAAAGTGAGAATTTAGTCAAAGTACATGCGCAATTAGATTATTTACCCTTTTTTTTTAATAAAGTGGGTTGATCGAAGTTGTTTTGTGTCTCAGTTTCTTGAATAGCTCTTCGATTTCGGTCTTGTTAATGAAAAATATCCTTGATTAAGATAATTTTATTTTAGTGAGTTATCCGTACAGTATCTCAAATAGTGAGGGCTCGCTAGAGTTCTATATGTCAGGTGATATGGAACTCCACCTAAAACAGGATTGGTAGAAAAGGAAGATAGTGGAACACGAGAAGTTGCACGGAAGGAAATTGAATTGAAAACTTCTTGATCTCGAATCGAAGATAGTTTCATTCAAGCAAAATTTTTTATACTAAAAATAGTATTTCAAGAGAATGTTATATGAGCCAATCCTGCGATAAAAAATTGCAGGATACACGTTGGTGTCATGTTTGGTAGGTAGGAATGAAATACAATGAATATTCCTAGATTCTGTATTTTTTGTTGCACTATTGAAAGTTTAATATATGTTGGATCATGATTAAGTATTTAATCAATAAAAGGATGACAGCAATAGTGGTAACGTAGCCACCCCACTACGTAATGTTCGGGTTTCCATATTCAACTGCGACTATATTAGAGGAAATGAACGGCAAGTATTAATACCCACCCGTTAATATAGCACTGTTGATTACATTGTATAATCCAAGAAGTTTATGTTCGCCAATTCCAAGTTGAAAGAGCCCTTACCAGTAATTGCTTAGAGTAGGACTCAGAGCATAGGATACTGACCTCACTAAACCACATGAGGATGAATTTCCAACTATTAGATTGTTGTTCTTGATAGTCATTTGAATCATGGTTAAAAAAAATAGAAAAAAGGTTATTTGACAGAGTTAATGGGATTTTTTTTAAAAAAATATGATTACTAATTTTGCCATTATTTTCAAATTAACGTAAAATGACCAATTTTTATTAATCGATTTGCATTTTACTCCATCAAATTCATTGAATCCCATTCCATGTCTACCAACTGAATGTAGACTTGTCAGGTTAAGTACTGAAATTGGCTGAAATTTTTATGAGGGGCCTAAATAAAAAATCTACAAAAGTACAGGGACCGATATTTTGACTTTTGCAACATCTTTCCTGAGACAAGGGAGCGCGTGGGAACACCGGTCACTTGGCTCGTTGTGGCGCAGGCCAGTTCAGTTACTGGTAAGTAACTGTGGTATTTATTTATAGGACATGGGGAATAAAACAGCGACAGTTCCGAAGAAAATTAATATAAAATTAAAAGGAGGAGAGAGGAAAGGCCGGCACAAAGGATTAAGTCTCCTGTGTCAAGTATATTTTCCGTAGAGCTGGACACGTATTTAATAATTATATAATAATTATTATTAAATTTAAAAATTTTTTAAAAATAAAAAAAATTAATAAATGATGAATTTTAATTAAAAATATACAAATGTAAAAATTATTAAAAATTTTAATAAATGATAGACTCTAATTAAATAAATATATAAATTGTGAATTCTAATTAGACCAATATAATATGATCGCTTTATTGAAAACTTCCTCCATATTAGCACTTATTTTAGGTGGCCAAACATAAATTCAAATATTTCTAAAAAGCAAGAACATCCCATTCTCGTTTCCATTTTCGAATCCTGATCATAAGTCAAATGGCTCATAAGAATTTAAATAGAGACAAGTGTACCTTAACATTTTATATTTTATCATTTTTATCATAAATTTTTTTGAGAAAATATTAGATTTCCATCCTTTTCAATTTGGTACACTTTTAGTCTTTTATATTATTTATATTATTTAACATTAATAAATTCGAGGATATTATCCATCAAGTGACTATAAAGTGGTTTATTGTTTACCCTCTCTCTCTCTTTTTTTTTTTATTGGATTGAGGTACCAGATCATTGTTGTCACATGGTAATACATCTATATTTAATTCATAATTGATTTTTTATTATATTAAAGGAGTTAATTGCACAGAAAAACACGAACTATTCAAGAATTCTCTAATTTATCACGAACTATTTTTTTAAGAAAATCACGAATTATTAAAAAATTTTCCAATCTACAACAGATTCTTTTTTTACTAAGAAAATGATGAACTATGCAATGTTTTCCTAATTTAACATGTCATTAATTTTGATCATTAATTGCTTATTTGCAGGATTAATTTTACTAATTGTGCAAATAAAGTCTGACGTAAGATCACACGTGACATCCATCTAGTAATAAAAATAGAGAACATTTGTTTTCACGTAGAGAATTCAATAATAGTTCATAAAGTTGGACGTCTTTGTGCCGGGCTAAGGATATGGATGTTTCAGAAATGTCTCCGAGTTTTTGACGAGACGAGTTAGCTAATATTCCTTAGCATGTCTCAACGGTTGGTAGTAGGCCTTTGAGCGATCTTCACAGTAAGAGAAAACCCAAATCGGAGGTAACGGTCGGATTTAGCCATCTAATACTTAACTTAGTGAGTGCACCAAGAATAATATAAAGAATTAGAGTGTAAGACTTTTCGAAATTATCACAAGTAAATAATCGAGGGCCGCTGGCCAACAAGAACGTGTCACGTGACACATGATCATAATAAAAAAAATATCCTAAAAACGATTAATTAGATGTGTAAAGATTATTTTACCCTTATAATTGTTTTATTATTTATAAGTAGTCCACGAGATACATTTGGGAAATTCTCGATAGAAGTTTTCCGCTTTCCTACAAGTATGCAACCACGATACGTATGCATGCGTGTATATTTGTGTGTATACATGTACGTATACAAGCAAGCTTTTTGAGGATGGAGCAAGGCTTTATGGATAGCAAAGAAGTTGTCCCCACCAAATTGTAAGTTTTCATACATAGAAACGATAGGGAGTGAACATAATCCACCCGACTTTCCAGTATCCCGACTATATAACTCTCTTAGTGATCAGATCATATCAATGGCTGACTCATCGAGTCCAACTTACTGTAACAGTTTCTGGGAGGATTGTGATAAGCTCATCCATTCACGTTCTCTCCCTTTTCCTTGAACATCATACCCTCGTCATCTCCTTTTATTTTATTAAGATCCTACCTCTGATTTAAGTATCGAGATCGATCCAAACCACAGCTACTGTACTCGACTTTCTTGCAGGTTACTCAATCCGGACGCCGGTCACAGTGGACCCCATTACATGCCAATGTGAATCAATTGCGATGGTTTATTTTCACCATTTTTTTTTTACATTTTTGGATTTTTTTTACATTTTTGGATTCCGGTGTGTATGGAGGAATTTTATAAATAGAAGAGTTTTACATATTAATAGATCGATCTAATTCGAACATGAATTAATTAAGTTTTAATAGATTTTTTAATATTATGAAAAAAAGAGAATTGCATGGGAAAGCATGTACATTCCCTTTGTTATTTCTTCGCCTTAGACTTGGCTGCATATAATTACAATCTTTGCCATCTTTGAAACATATCGATGCAAAGATTAGAAGACCGTCGGCATAACCCGCATACGTCGAAGGTTACCCGGTCCTAAACCACACTGCAAAACTATAAATCATGATGACCCGAACCTGAAACTCACCCTAAGCAAAACTGTAGGGGCCGGGCCCAAGGCCCTCCCCTCAGGGAAGCCCTGCTCAGATGAAGGCCCAGGAAGTAGGCCCAAACCGCTGGACCGGCACTTAGGCGCGGCTGTGCGCCAGACCGGGTGGCGCCCATACCGCCAGCGGCGTTTCCGTACGGCTGACACCGCCTGACTCGCCCCAGTCTGACATCTTCCGTACAGCAGAAGTCGCTTCCCCTACAAGGCACACGACATGTATTTAATGCGTATTAAATGTTTGTGTCCCCTCCGTCCCTATATAAATGGGACCTGTACACCCGGAATAAAGGCAATAAGACAACATTCATAACTCCTGCTCTTATTCATTCCTCCTACCATTTTCCGATCTTAACATTGGCGCCGTCTGTGGGAAACACGGACTAAAAGTCATGGCTCGCACTCGTAGCAATCGCAGAGCAACCAGTTCCACACGTGACCAGCAGGCATTTCCCCAAAATCTCCCGCCCACCGAAAACACCCCCGAAGGCCCCCCGCGTCCCGATCCCAACCAGGACGAGCTCTTAGCAGCCCTCCCTATTCGGACCCGCCAGGCAGTGGAGCAATTTGTCGAGCGCCGGGTCACCACCCTAGTGGATGCCGCGCTATCTCGTCATCTAAATGGGCGCCAGGAAGGCGCCGGGGACACCTCGGGAGCGCCACGTGCACCCCCTCCCCCCGCGGCGGCCGCAAGCTCGCGTTTGACGCCTACCCCTTCAGGGGACAACGTTTCCCAAGCAAACACTAGCATGACCATGAGGGAAGTGCATAAACTAGTCGAGGACCGCGTGGCCAGAGCCCTCGAAGCCAACAACCGCCGCCGGTATGGGCTCCCGGCCGTTGAAGAGGATGTCGCCAGCCCCTTTTCCGCCGAAATCCAGGCGGTCACCTTACCTCCGAGGTTCAAGGCTCCGCAAATCGACGCGTATGATGGAAAGACCGATCCCCGCGACCACTTGCGCGCCCATGTCAACTCCCTCCTAGGGAGAGGGGCCACGGACGAAATTCAGTGCCTCCTGTTTCCAGGGACGTTGAAGGGCCTCGCAGCGGACTGGTTTTACTCGTTAGAACCCGGGTCCATCTCCCACTTCGCCTCACTAAAAGAAAAGTTTTTAGAGCGCTTCGCAGGGTCGCTTCGGATCAAGCGTACCCCCATGGAACTTTTCGGAATGCAGCAACGGGACCGGGAATCCCTTCGCCATTGGTACGAGCGATTTGTTAGAGTGGCGGCCGAAGTGGATGATCTGACCCCGCGAGAAAAAATGGCCGCATTTCAGCGCGGCCTGAGGGATGAGGAGTTCGCAAAAAACCTGATCATCGACCCCCCCAGCGACTTTGCCGATCTGGCGGCGCGGGCTCAACGCTTCATGACGATCGAGGAGGCCGACTGGAGGCGCAAGGACACCAAGCGAAAAGAAGCCCCTACCGATCGGCGAGAAGAGCGGGGACGGGACAACAAACGAGAGAAGTACACCCCACTGTTGGCCCCGCGCGCTGTTGTCCTTGCGGAAGGGGAGAAGCGACGCTTGATCAGAGCCCCTCGCACCACCAAAGAAACGTTGGGACCGGACGCGGACCGATATTGCCGATATCACCGGGCGTCGGGCCACGACACTGAAGACTGCCGCCAGTTGAGGGCTGAAATAGAACGGCTGGTCCAAAGGGGACATCTGCAAGAGTACGTACAGCGACCGCCCGCCAAAAACACGTGGCGACGAGACCCGGAGGCCGGAAACACGCTGGCGGACAGGCGGGAGAATGAGAGGCCGGCGGCCAGAGCCCCCTCACCCCGGGAGCGTCGAGGAACGATACACGTGATCACCGGCGAGCGTTCCTCCGGAAGCAAGCGCCCCGCGAACGAGATGCAGTGCCTGGAGCTAGACCGAAATTACTCGATCACGTTCACAGACGAAGACGCCGCGCCCGTACCTCCCTCAGCGCGAGACGAAGCATTGGTGATTACGGCCGACATCGGGGGATTCGAGGTGCGGCGGATCCTCGTTGATAATGGGAGCTCGGCTGACGTCCTGTACTACGATGCGTTCAGGAAGATGGGCTTCACCGACGCTGACCTCTCCCCGGCGGATACACCGTTGATAGGTTTCAATGGGGGAACGGTGTACCCAAAGGGGACCATCGCCCTACCTTTCTCCTTAGGCGACGGCAACAAGACGTCAAGTTGCATGACCACTCTCCTGGTAGTAGACATCCAGTCCGCCTATAACGCGATCATGGGGCGCCCCGCGCTGAATGCTCTCCGAGCCATACCATCCACCTACCATCAAATGGTTAAATTCCCTACCGGCAATGGCACAGGAAGCGTGCGAGGGAACCACCAGGTGGCGAAGCGTTGCCATCTGGCAACCCTGAAGGAGACCCGGGCTCGCCCCGCACTGCAGATTGAGCCTGACCCTCGCGATGGATGCGAGCGACCTGCCCCGGTGGGTGAACTGGAGGAAGTCTTCCTGACGCCGACGAGGAGCGTCCGGATCGGCGCAGAATTGGACAACCCCAGTAAGCGAAGCTTAATTGCGTTATTGCAAGAATATTCTGACGTGTTTGCATGGACGCCTGCAGACATGCCGGGTATCGATCAATCAATCATCACCCATCGCCTTGCAGTCAACCCGACCGCCCGCCCCGTCATTCAAAAGCGGCGCTCTATGGGGGCAGAACGAAGAGAGGCCGTCCGAGAGGAGGTAGCGAGGCTTTTGGCGGCCAACTTCATCGAGGAGGTCCGCTTCCAAACGTGGGTCGCAAACGCTGTCCTAGTGCGCAAGCCAAACGGACGATGGCGGATGTGCGTGGACTACACAGATCTCAACAAAGCGTGCCCCAAAGACGCCTACCCGTTGCCCCGCATAGACCAGCTGGTTGACGCCACAGCCAGCCACGAGCTGCTCAGCTTCATGGATGCCTATTCCGGGTACAACCAGATAGCGATGCATCCGGGAGACAGGCAAAAAACGGCGTTCTACGCAGCAGACGGGGTCTACTGTTACCGCGTGATGCCGTTCGGCCTTAAAAACGCGGGAGCAACATATCAGCGGCTGATCAACCGCCTATTCGCAGCACAGCTGGGGAATACCATGGAGGCATATGTCGATGACATGATCGTCAAATCCAAACGGGCGGCGGCGCACCAAGGGGACCTTCGGGCAGCGCTTGAATTGATGAGGCGCTACAACCTCCGGCTAAACCCTGAAAAGTGCGCCTTCGGGGTGAAGTCGGGAAAATTTTTGGGATTCATGCTCACTCACAGGGGCATTGAGGTGAACCCCGAAAAAATCAGAGCCATAGAAGACATGAAATCCCCCTCGACGATCAAAGAGGTTCAGCGCCTCACGGGCCGGCTCGCGGCACTCTCCCGTTTCCTCTCCAAGGCGGGAGACAAATGTTTCCCCTTCTTCACGGGGATCAAGGCAGGAAAAGCCTTCGCCTGGACAGCGGAGTGCGAGGAAGCGTTCTCTCGACTCAAGGCCTACCTCAGCTCTCCCCCGTGCCTGGCGACCCCGACGCAGGGGGAAACGCTCAGGCTTTACCTAGGGGTAAGCGACGTTGCGATCAGTTCCGCCCTGGTCGTTGAACGGGAAGGAAGGCAGCGCCCTGTGTATTACGTGAGCAAAGTCATGATTCCGGCGGAGCGCCGCTACTTACCCATGGAAAAGTTCACCTTGGCCGTCATCGTAGCAGCACGAAAACTAAGACCCTACTTCCAGGCGCATCCCATTGCTGTCCGCACCAACCAGTCCCTAAGGCAAGTCCTCCGCAGGCCTGAGTTATCAGGAAGAATGGTGCGATGGGCCATCGAGCTCAGTGAGTTTGACATCATTTTTGAGCCACGAGGAGCCATCAAGGCCCAGGCGCTGGCCGACTTCATCGCAGAGAACACCGGGCCAGATGACGCCACCGCACACCCGCCTGCTGACGTCTGGGAAGTGCTCGCTGACGGGTCATCTACCAGGGGTGTCGCGGGGGCAGGATGCGTCATAGTACCACCGGAGGGACCGCCGCTTACCTACAGTCTCGTGCTGTCCTTCCCCGCAACCAACAACGAGGCGGAATATGAAGCCCTAATCACTGGGCTGCTAATAGCGCGAGGAGCCGGGGCACGGCGAGTCCTCGCCAAATGCGACTCACAACTCGTGGTGGGCCAGATAAATGGAGAGTGTGAGGCCAAGGGGGACAACATGAAGCGTTGCTTGGAAAGAGCGAAGGAGGTGATCCGACAGTTCGACGAGGCAAAAATCGTCCAGATCCCCAGAGAGCAAAACCACTGGGCAGATCTGCTGAGCAAGGCAGCCACAGGGCAAGCTTACTCTCCCCTCAGCTTTATCGAGCGTCGAAGGATATCCGAGACGTACACACCCCTCGCGGTGCTTTGCGCCCAGAACGAGGAAAACTGGATGACTCCTATTCACAGATACCTGGAAAGAGATCACCTCCCCACCGACCCCATAGAGGCTCGGCGTATCAGGTTGCGCGCCGCCAGATACACCATATTGGGCGAAACGCTCTATCGGCGCGGGGTATCCCAGCCCCTTTTGCGCTGCCTTGGTCCAGAGGAGGCACATTATGTATTGCGCGAAATCCACGAAGGAATTGCGGGAAGTCACCAGGGAGCCAAGGCGATTTCCCGCATAGCCCTCCGACAGGGTTATTACTGGCCGACGATGATGGACGACGCGCGAGCCTTGGTTCGAAGCTGCCCCGCATGCCAGGCATTCGAGCGTCACCCTACCGGATCTCCCACTGAACTCACTGGTATGATGTCACCCTGGCCCTTCGCCCAATGGGGGATCGACATACTAGGGCCCTTCCCGATGGCCTCTGCGCAGCGCCGATTCCTGTTCGTCGCGGTGGATTATTTCTCCAAATGGGTGGAAGCTGAGGCAGTCGCCACCATCACGGACAAGGCATCCCGCAGGTTCGTGATGAAGCATATAGTGTACCGATTCGGCATCCCCCACACCCTTATCTCAGACAACGGCACGCAGTTCAGAGGAAAAGCTTTCCAGGAGATGTGCCAGGAGCTCCGAATCAAACAACGCTTCACCTCGGTAGCGCACCCTCAAACAAATGGGCAAACCGAGGTCACTAACAGGACCCTCCTTCACGGCTTGCGTACAAGGCTGAGCGCACTAGGAGGGTCATGGGTCGACGAGCTGGACAACGTGCTATGGGCCTATCGCGTGACACCCCGTACGGCCACCGACGCGACACCTTTTTCCCTCGTCTACGGGTCGGAGGCGGTTATTCCTGCCGAAGTGGCAGTAAACACACGTCGAGTGGCCGCGTTTGAAGAACTGGACAACAATCGTCTTCGGGGGGAGGACTTGGACCTGGCAGAAGAAAAGCGCATGCGGGCTCTCACCAATATGCACAAAGCAAAGCAAGCGGCGGCACGCTACTTCAACCGGAGGGTCCGGGCGCGACAATTCAGTGTGGGGGATCTGGTCCTCCGCCAGAACAAGTTCTCCAAACACCAGACGGGCAAGCTCGCACCCAAATGGGAAGGCCCCTACCGCATCAACGGGATCCCTTATCCGGGCGCGTACATTTTGCAGGATATGGAGGGACGCACCCTGCCACACACTTTTAACGCAGAGGTACTCAAAAAGTTCTTCTATTAACGCACCGTATTCTACTTGTACCCTTGCACATACATGGTTAAATGTAGCCCTTATTCTGCAACGCTCGTCTTAAAATATATATATATAAAAAAAAAAAGGCACAAAGACCTCCACCTCTCGGGGGCACAAAGACCTCCAACACTCGGGGGCACCAAAGACCTCCACCTCTCGGGGGCACAAAGACCTCCAACACTCGGGGGCACCAAAGACCTCCACCTCTCGGGGGCACAAAGACCTCCACCTCTCGGGGGCACAAAGACCTCCAACACTCGGGGGCACCAAAGACCTCCACCTCTCGGGGGCCCAAAGACCTCCACCTCTCGGGGGCACAAAGACCTCCACCTCTCGGGGGCACAAAGACCTCCAACACTCGGGGGCACCAAAGACCTCCACCTCTCGGGGGCACAAAGACCTCCACCTCTCGGGGGCACAAAGACCTCCACCTCTCGGGGGCACAAAGACCTCCAACACTCGGGGGCACAAAGACCTCCACCTCTCGGGGGCACAAAGACCTCCAACACTCGGGGGCACTAAAGACCTCCAACACTCGGGGGCACAAAGACCTCCAACACTCGGGGGCACAAAAGACCTCAGATCTCCTGGGGCACAAAAGACCTCAGATCTCCTGGGGCACAAAAGACCTCAGATCTCCTGGGGCACAAAAGACCTCCAACGCTCGGGGGCACAAAGACCTCAGCACGCCTGAGGCATTAAAGACCTCAAGCCTCCTGAGGCACGAAGGTTCCCGCCGAGTGGGCCACCGAGACCCAAGGCAACAAGCACCGCTAAGGCACACAAGCGCGTAAAAAACCCAAAGAAAAGACCCGCTAAAATGTCAAGAGGAACCAACCGCGGCGCAGAGATACCGGCCTATCGCGTTTCGACCTACAATGAGCTACTCTAGTCATCCTCAACGCAAAGCAGCGCGGAACGCGCACGCCTCAAGATATACCGCTAAAACAGGAGCCGAAAAAGCGCCGAAACACTTTCAAATACTAAAAAGTGATCGGTACACGGCGTGGCAGCAAGCTATTACTTCGAAAGCGTTGAAAACAAAGACGAGGGAATGGGTCGTGACTAACAAATAAATGCTGAAAGGAGCAAGCGTCACAATACTCGGGAAAAAACGCCAAATTCATTAAAGGCAACTGCGTTACATAACTTCTTTACACGGTTTTATTTACAAACTACCCCTAGGCCTATGGAGTTGCAGCGCCGCGGGCCTCGTCCAGGAGGCGGAGACAGTCCAGGCTCGGGATCTCTGACAGGTCGACGCTTGGGTGCAGGCGCTGGAGGTCATCCTTAACAGAGCGGAGGGAGTCCACTATGGCTCTGCCCCCACGCGCCGCCAGCTCTTCTGTGAAGGCTTCACTGGCCTTGTACTCCTCCACAGCTTCTTGCTTGGCACGCGCCACCTCCGCCGACTTCTCCGCGACAGCCGAAGAAAGCGCCAGGGCAGACTCCTGCAGTTGTGCCTGAAGTCTCCCCTCTTCGGCAGACCTGACGGACCGCTCCCGCTCCAGCTGCTCCTTGAGGACTCTCACTTCCTCTTGGAGCTCGGCCTTCCCCGCCTCCTCGGAGGCAAGTCGCGTCTTCAGCGCCTCGACCTCGTCCCGGGCTCCAGCCATCTCCTGCTCCGCGGCATCCACCTGGATTTCCAAGGACTGGATGCTGGCGCGCATGTTCTGGCGCTGCTTCCTCCAGTTGCGCCTCTTATTTGTAAGCCGCTGGATCTGAGCCTGTAGCTCAGGAACGCTGGCACGCTCTTGGCTCCAGGTGTCCATCAGCAGCCCAGGAATCATGGCCCCCTGTCATAACGCATCGTCAGCAATGCATATGAGACGCAGAACACTAGCAGACCATTTGAAACAGGATATCAGAAGAGGCGCTCACCATTAGCGAGTAGTAGCGCGCATGGGCGAAGAGGTCATCCCTTGTCTCCAGTGGAGGCAACTCCCCCACGAGGCGCTGGAGGGCCCTGGTGAAACGTAGCTGCGTCTCCACGTCCCCCAGTAGTCCTCGGATGGGAGAGCCAGTCGTAGGAAGGGACGCCTGCACAAAAGAGGCGATCAGCAATACGCTAAGTTATTCTAACAAGGAACCTGGCAACACGCGTCACTTACCTCAGCGTGCTCCTCGCCCTGGTCCGCTCCAGAAGCCCTTCGCTCCGATCCCTCGCCCTCCTGCCCCTGGGCAGGACTCGGGAAAGGCGCCGGAGGTGCCGGCTCAGAAGGGCTGGGGCCCCTCGATGGGGAGCCGAGCCCCAGGGAGTGAGGCGCTGCACGCCCTGGAGCCTCTAAGGCAGAGACCTGAGGCGAGCTGGGGTTAACCTCTCCTTGCGAAGCCCCGAGGGCAGAGGCGCCAACCAAGCTGGAGGAGGTAAACCGAATCTTGCGCCGCTTCCGCGCCAGCGCCCCGCTCTCGCTAGATTCCCGCTCGGAGGGAACCTCCTCCACCTGGGCTGCAGCGCTGGAACCTCCAGCCGCGGAGGAAGAGATCAGAAGCACATCCTCCTCCTCACGCTTTCTCTTCCGAACTTCCTTGAGGGCCTTCTCCTGTACCAAGAGCTTGTCAATGATCTTCGTCCACTCGCCTCTCTCTGAAATCAACAAAGACAACCCAGAGGGAAGTTAGAAATTTACCAAGGCGTTCTTGGACAAGCCGCACATGTCCTCATCGACGCTCCACCTCCAGGGCGCTTCGGACACGAGGCCGTACTTAATCAAATTCTCTTCTGTGATGATGTTCCGAGCGTCAATCTTCACGCCCCGGAACTTCTCAGCATTGGCCCGCTCCCCCTTTTTCATGGACCCCCAGGGGTCCCCGTCGTGGAACTCCCTCTCGGGGCCTTTCCGCCACTTCCAACCCTCTGCGTCCCGCATGAAGAAAAAAGACTCCTTCCACCCGGAGTTGGTGGACCCATAGTTTGTCACCAACGCTCCATAGATCTTCTTGCGGCGCGGTTGGAAATGGTAATAGCCCTCCTCTGAGCGTTGTACTAGCAGGTAAAAAAACCTAAAGAGGAGTCTACTGTGTTCTATCCTCTGCTCCCGGCAATACAGGTAGAACGCTGTCCACACTCGCCACGACGTGGGGGACAGCTGACCCGGGGCCAAGCGGTAGTACTTCAACATGGCCGCTACCGGCTCGGCCAACGGCCAACGGAGGCCGGCCCGGATCTGCTCGGGAAAGATCGCGAACTCTCCCGGGCACGGCTCCGAGGGCTCTTCGCCCTCACGGGGGAACCGAGGGGCGAAGTCTGCCCCAATTCTCCCTAGCCTAAGAACGGTCAGAAATCGAGGAGGGGTGAGTTTATTGACGAAGATCTCATCACCTGGGTTTCCGGTGGAAGAAGCCGGAGCACTTGACGAGGCCATGGCAGCAAAGAGACGGAGGATCCGGTGATCGGAAAAGGGAGGAAAGTCAGAGAGCTGAAGCGAAAGAGAGATGTGAGGCTCGGGGCTAAGTGACGAGGGGTAGGGGCGGGGGCCGACTACTACCCTCCAGAAGGGCAATTAATGCCCCGGGAAGCCAAAAGGGCGGCGCGACGCTCCCACTGCCCCTGACAGGACGGTTCATCATCCCCTGACCAGACACGTGTCACCCCCGGGCTAGGCATAATTTCCAAATTTCAAAAGTCAGTTTCCCGCGCGTTCCGACGCGTGAAACTCGGGGGCAAGTGTAGGGGCCGGGCCCAAGGCCCTCCCCTCAGGGAAGCCCTGCTCAGATGAAGGCCCAGGAAGTAGGCCCAAACCGCTGGACCGGCACTTAGGCGCGGCTGTGCGCCAGACCGGGTGGCGCCCATACCGCCAGCGGCGTTTCCGTACGGCTGACACCGCCTGACTCGCCCCAGTCTGACATCTTCCGTACAGCAGAAGTCGCTTCCCCTACAAGGCACACGACATGTATTTAATGCGTATTAAATGTTTGTGTCCCCTCCGTCCCTATATAAATGGGACCTGTACACCCGGAATAAAGGCAATAAGACAACATTCATAACTCCTGCTCTTATTCATTCCTCCTACCATTTTCCGATCTTAACAAAAACCACCGACTCGAGACCGACCCTACCTTCCTGATTTATGACCTGTCTGTCTCTAGTTACCTGCAGCAATCAGCACATATACATATGAATCGACATCACAGCTACTCGGTCGGCGAAGTAATAGAACTGCAACGTGCAGGTCAGGTCCGTATTAACATTTGCTTTCTCTAACGTAAATTGTTCGTCCAACGTTAATAAATGTTCTCACACTCACACCAAGGAGGATCTCGAATTAATCTAGATACAGAAACTTTTATATGAACCGACAGATCATCCGTGAACTCGACCAATATTTATTGACACATTAACAAAATGCATTATCTATTATTTTTTTAACACATTGATAATATTCACATGCGAACTCGATTCACTTACGAATTTCTTATCTATAAAAGAATAGGAAGAAGATGTGAACGAAGGAATGCGAGAAGTATCACTGAAAAAATCAAATTTCAATATCAGAAGAAGATGGTATCACTGTACTGAATCTCTTTTATTAATAAGTATTTTTTAATATTAAAAGCATATATTAAACAAATAGGATTAGATCTTCTTAGTTTAACTCTTTGCCCAAAGCAGACGAGGGAGAAGTGCTTTTTCTTTCCCCTTTTCCTTATCTCAATTATATATAACTTATATATATATTCTTAATGGACTTGTAAGATTACACAAATATCTTCCATATAAAATATTATAGGATGTATACGAAAAGTGTGCTTCCTCCATGTTTTCCGAAACTCAGTTGCCCACAGTGCAAGACACATGATATAATATAGTATGATCACACCTGAATTGATTCAAGTAATTCGATAATTTTTACCTTTTATTAAGGTGTTGGGTTCGAATATTCTGAATGGAAGAAATCTACGATCAAGAGAGTTACTTTCGAATATCAAGCACTTGTACACCAAAAGAAAAGATAATATCTTGTGATTCACACGTAGAATTCAACTTATCCCGAGAGGAAATCAGAAAAGTTGTGCTGCAACAGTGCATTGCGCTCTGATCTTAATATAGTTGTTGGAACTTCGAAACTTACAGAAAGTCTTGTATGTCATAGGAATACCGCATCAACATTACGACATAGCATCGGAAGCCAACAAAAATCAGCCATATGAGCAGATTCATGAAAGAAAATTTAGACGATAAAATATAAATTCAAATTCTAAAAATGCTAAAAACACCAAGAAACCCTAAAAATCCTTTCTCTCCAAAAACTCATAGTTTATAATGTTCAACATGTATGTTCCCTTTCTAATTGATATTGTGGTTTTCTAAGGATTCTCAAGGTTTGTTTTATTTAGCTTTTAGGATTTTTTTTTTCATTTTAGAAAGATTTAAATTTGTATTTTATCCCTTAAATTCTCACTTATAAATCTATTAGCATGACTGAATTTTTTGACTTCTAACAACAGTACTGCAGTAATATCAACATGACCTATAATATATACGTAGTGGGTTTTCTCCAAATTATTAACAATAATATGATGACCCAAAACCCTTTCTTCTTGCAGGAGGCTCGTGTCGTGGGTTTAGAAGATGTAAAAGGAAGAAATTTCATCGTGAGGATTAAATTCAAGGTGCATCGATTTTAGGTTGAGGGCGAGACCAATGTTAGTTCACCAAAAATTCATTTTTCTAATACGCAATCTCTTTGGTACAATATAATCCATCAACATATTTCGTTCACAAGACTTAAACTTGCGACTCTCGAACCGGCTTAATCTATGATTACTTTTGTTTATGGCATTTACACATACAGATTTACATATTGAATTACACACACATGAACATATATACATGTATATACAGACAAACATGAAACCCTAGCTCAAACTGTATGGCGATCATTGTCACCCCGAACTATATGGAAAGAACAACTCTCTTTATGCACATGCATGTACTATGGCATTTTGCTATGAAAAGACTTGAGAGCACTAATAAAGCTTCTCGAAGTTGATGGTGGAGCTCAGCCAGGAGTTCCATCGAAACCGAAAGAGACATATATTCCGTAAAGGAAATCGAGCCACAGATCGAGGAGGTCGTGGCATGTTCTATGCCAACCTTGTAAGCGCACTACCATGATCCAATCGATCAGGATTGCATGAGACCGAACTAGCCCGTGGCTAATGTTCGTTATTAATGTAATATCGCCCTAATTATAAAAAAGAAAAGGTCGATATCGAATCCTTATCTATTTTTAAGTAGAAAATTTGAAAAAAAAAATTGATGGTGAAGATCCATTCCACAATCAAATGGAGGTTTTCAAAAAATCCAAAAATTGAGCGGGACGATCCCCGGAATCAAATCAAACTAAAAATAACTAAATCGTGAACATACGCTTTAATGGTTTGACTTTTTCGTCGAGAAAAGGTTTGGCTAATGGTTTAGTTAATTATGGTTAACCAAGTCGAATCGAACCCATTTTGCAAATTGATAATGAAATAAAATAGAAATAAATAACAATTACAGTTAATTGATTAAATTAAATTTATTTTACAAAACATTGTTTGTTTGCTTCGGTTATCTTGAGATAAAATGGGCATAATCCACACTTTGATATCCCAAATTAAATCGAATTGAACATTCGATTCGGTTCAGTTTTGGAAAGCGGATACCTAATATCTAATTGTTCCGTCCATCGAAAAGTTTTAACTTATAAAATTAGTGAAAAAGCGAACGGGGATAAGGGATGATCGGTCGAATACCTAACTAATTGCCGAATCAATGCCGGGGCACACTTGGCCGGGAACAGAAGAAGATCAAAAGGGACCCATGAATTCGGGATTTACGAGAGTTAGGTAAGAACACATTTTGGGGGACAACAATGGCGGAAAGAAAAGCATCACTTACGTTAATTCATAAAAAAAAAAAGAGGTTAATTTACGTACCAATTGATGTGATAATTAATGTTGGAAATTTAGAGATGGAAAGATGAACTTGATCGACTAGAAACTAAAATAACCAAAGTGTAATTTTATTAGAATTAGACACGGACAGCAGAAAAGAATAAAAATAAACAAATGTGAAATACTTGAACAAATGTGTATAATTAGATAGTTTATTTCTAATTTAATATAATTTAATTTATTTAAATTTTGTTAACTTACAGTAGTAAATATGACGTTATCAATTATTATTAATATACTACATCAATTTTAATTTTAAAATTTCAAATCATTCGTTCCAAAAATGACAAATTCCTTCTGCTAAAATTCTAGATATAAATTGAACAACTAACAATCATCACTGGCCCCTTAATGTAGCAGAGATTCGAACATGAGATCTTGAATTCTTTAAATTGTATGAGAGTGAGTTTTGAATTATTAAATTAAAACTGAACCGGCCAATTGGACCAGGGACAGGCCACTAGTCCGGCCAAATCACATGTCTGACGCCTTTTGCAATGTGAACAGATCTTGACCTGGTTGAACCGGCCGATGTTTGTAAAAATCAGTGAACCAATATGAACCAGTCGATTCATTAAAATAATAAAATAATGGCATGAATTTAAATTCCATAAACATTTTAGTTACAATAATGGCATAAATTTAAATTTCTTAAATATATTACATAGTGACCTAAAAATAAATTTAGGTAATAATTGACGAAATTTTATAGAATTTAATTCCATAAATATTTTCCACTGGAATAATGGCGTAAAATAAATTTAAGCAATTTCATATTTGAGTTTTAGTGCTATTTAAAACTAACAAGTGAATTCCTTTTGAGAGTTGTTTATGGAAGTCCGATTCTCTCTGTATTTGCCCTTTTACTGTAACACATTATACATTTACTAAGAAAATTAATAAGTGAAGTTTATTTATTCATTTATTTATTAGATCTCAAATACTTTTTTTCTTGGAAGATATCAAACACTAAAATGCTTTTATCGGATCGTAAATAATGAGAAGTTGTCTATTTTATTACATTAATTCTCTAATTTTTTTTATTAAAGAAGAGTTTTAGGTTATAAGAATTTTATAACAAAAATTAATAAAAAAAATTTTTAAAAGTGATTATTCAATTGTAGTATGTTAGGTTACTAATGAAATAATAATAATAATAATAATAATAATAATAATAATAATAAGAATAATAATAATAATATTCCGTAGTTAAACTCAAGAGCCCATACCTTAACTGGTTCCCAGTTCGATCCGATTTTAAAAATTATGCTGTAGAAATGTTCTGACTTCTTCTACTAAACATGTTGAGGAATAAGATCCAATATCGGAAAGGTCATAAAAGATATCTTGATTTATAAGAGAAGTGGATACCATCACCTAATAACTTAGATTTTTAGGTGCAAACAGGTTCAGCCTCTTATGCGTTAGAAAATTCACCCCCTCATTTGGTTATCAATCCGCTCTACGTAGATTTTGTTATTAAAAGATATTTTTTTGTACAATAATACATTTTCGACTCGAGATTAAGAAATTTTATATTCAATTCTCGTAAGCGGAACTCTTCGTCCTTCTTGACCAGAAAGAAATTGATATTAGAGGTGGTTTTGCTACTCTTGCAAGTTCAAAGTGTTCTAGTTCGCTAATTAAATACTTTGTATTTGAGAAGATTTCCGTTTTTCTCCTTTCACCTCCATTCAGATAAAGGGTAAAAAGGGAAGAACGTTTCCTTGATTACATAATGGTTATAAAGTGGGGGAAAGAGGAACTGGGCCGTCCCGTGCTGGGCCGGGCTCAAAGTAAAGCCCAGAAAGCCCTTTCCCTCCCCGCTCTCTCCTCCCGTGTATTAATTATCAGATGAGATGTGCGGATGAGGTAGAGATATAGCATAGAAATACCCGTGCTATACACGAATTTTGTTATTTAATAAAATCGATTAAGAACGCGAGCATGTGAACGATCGAACATGGCCTTACTTGTAGTTAACCTATGATTTTCTAGTAAATCAGATGTGAAAAATGAAAGAAAAATTTAGGAATCGAACAATTTTATACGGTGAAAATGGCAGGAAGAAGGAGAACAATGCATGTGAAATAAGAAAAGAGAAGAGAGAGAAAATGACAGTGGAGGAAGAGCTGTAGATATATTAGTGAATTTACCATCACATCTTTACTTTTTCTTAATCTAGTGTCTATTAAAAATTAAATTTTATATATTAATGGACAATTTAGGGGAAAAAAGTGAAAAATGCTGAAATTCTTGTAGAGCTTTACATATAATATAACTAGGGGACAGACTCGCACTCCGCACGGTGAGGACCATTGAGCGTGGTTTGACATAATAAATATGTTTAATCGTAAATGGAATGAATCAAACAAATTATATGCAAGCAAACATTGAAAGTATTTAGAAGTATATGTAAATTGCTCGATTGTGCTAAACTAATAGAAATCAGTGTCAATAGAGAGACGCTTTATAGATGTATCTGCCATGTTCATTTATAGTAATTTTAAGTCATATTCATTTCACTCCGTATCTACGATCTTAATAATAAAAGTTTTTCATTGATCATTCATATTCTCCTTTCTCGTTCCATATCTATAATTTTTAACTATAAAAATTTGTTATGTTTTTTGAATAAATGACTCGAAATTGTAAACTGAAAAATACTAAAATTGACGTTGTATACTAATGACAACTGAGAATGTTCTGTCTACTGCTGTAAGTTAATAAATTATATTGTATTATGTTATAAATAAATGATATAATTTTACGAGTTTAGCCTAGTATTTCATATTTATTTTTTTATTTTCTTCCCGTACGTAATACGAGTCCTTGTCTACATTTTTATATGTATATTTAATATTTAAAAATATAATAAATTATGTATAATTTAGTTTCGAGTGAGACAGGCTTGTGAAGAGTGACTTTTTTTAATTATGGGTTTTTTTTATCTTATTAATTATGGATTTTTTTAATCAGGACCTTGATAAGCGGAGGAAGTGTTTCCATCATGTCAAAATTTCTAAAATTAATTAAGGAAATAGAATTCAAATAATTTATTTAATCATTTGAGAAAGTTCTAAAAGGAAATAAACAATGGGGGAAACAATAAATTGCTGCCTCCCTGAGTAGCTAGGGTTTTCCTTTCTTTCACTCTCCTCGCCCTGTTATGTTCCCCCAACTTCTTCGCTCCCCTCCATCAACCACCCGCTCGCGGCTAGCTCATCGAACAGATTCTGCCACTGGTAACTTCTCTAACCATTGGTTCGAAAAATCGCTTCGTCCTTCCACTGAAATCTGTAAGCAACATCCGGAGATTCATTTCGTCTGTGTTTTCGATGGTCCCTTCCGGGTCTCCACTGGTGGAAGAATTAGTCTTGTTGGGTCATTTGATCGAACACGCTTTTTGGGTCAGAAGATTTGATCGGGCCCCTAATTTTTTCTTCCATTCTACTTGACCATTCATGCTTGACCTCTGCAAAATCTTCTACTTTCGTTTTTCAGTTCGCTTTTCGTATTATGTTGGCTGGCAGTTTGTGGGTTTACCTGGGTTTAGGCAGAGGGAGCTATATGTTTGAAAAAATTGTAATCTTTACTGAAACCGGGATTTAGGGTATCGGTTAACGAGATTATTTCATTCGGAGCATACCCTCATTGATATATGCTATGTGGTAGAGCACTCCGTGGGGCACTCATTCCATGTCGCAGTAGCAGTTTCTTATTTCCAACCATCTGGGGATTATATGTGCTGAGAGGATTTGCTGACTGAAAGTTACTGGGTTCACTTAGTTAACTTTCTTGGCCTCGATTTGTCCTTTTGAGGAGTTGATGATGACAAGCATGGATTTTATTTGCTCTTCATTGTCCAGTTTGAGTTCTATGATGGGATTATGAAGTTTGTAGAGTAATTATGTCCGGATATTTCCATTACTCATTTGACATCCCTTGCCACTTGCATGTAATAATGAAGTTGCGGCATCCTCTTAGATGAGTATTTTTTTTCCTTGATTCAATGTGATGCAGGTAAATTGTAATATTTGCCACTTGTTTTTTCTGTTTCAGTAAATGTGGGATCGCACTGTGATGCAGGTGCTGGTTGCTTAATGCTGTTGATTGATCCGGTTGTTGGAATCATATTTGCAGGTTAGCTAGAGCAAGTAAAGGATGGCTTGTAAGATACTTATGGAGTTTGTCTGTTCCTGACTAGTTTCATAGAGGTACCCCAGTATATGATTATGCCTAATATGGAAACTGGGAATAACACTGCACGAGCCGAGGAATTCAAAGCCCAAGCTAATGAAGCTTTCAAAGGTGTGCATGTTAGAATATTACTTTGTCTCGATAACTTACACTAGAAAGGCCACTTGGAAGGTTCAATGTATCACTAGCCTTTTATATATTCTTCCTGAAATTTTCTTCAATTTAGTAATATAGGTCAGTGATCCTCGTTATTGAGACAGAAGCTCTACCACATTTCTTTAGTTGTTGATGAATTCCTCACCCCCAACGCGCGCCCCCCCCCCCCCCCCCCCCCCCCCCCCCCCCGGTAGAAGAGCAGCTTCTTGTCTTGGCTCTGATGTCTGCATTATTTCCAATAATATTCCAGCACATAAATACGCCCAAGCAATTGATCTATATTCGCAAGCAATTGAGCTGGATGGAGAGAATGCTGTATACTATGCCAATCGTGCATTTGCGCACACCAAGCTGGAGGAATATGGAAGCGCCATACAGGATGCCTCAAAGGCTATTGAAATTGACCCAAAATATTCCAAGGTGCCATACTATTTACTTAACCTATCTTTTGAAAGGAATTTTCTATAAAGTCATGTTCTCTTACTGGTCCCTGTGATTATTAGGGTTATTACAGGAGAGGAGCAGCTTATCTTGCCATGGGTAAATTTAAAGAAGCCCTCAAAGATTTCCAGCAGGTACGTTTGTCGAAATCCTCTTCATTTTTGGTTACTTGGGGTAGTTTTGGTTGTCTATTTTTCCTCACTTGATTGTGGTTAATTTCAATTTTTTCACTGTTCCTTTTCAAATGGACCTTCTTGAGTACCTTCCTGCTTCGTTGCGAGGTGAGTAATATCTCATTATTCTATGCAGCTTAAGAGAATCTGCCCAAATGATCCTGATGCTACCAAGAAATTGAAAGAATGTGAAAAGGCAGTTATGAAACTCAAATTCGAGGAGGCAATTGCTGTCCCAGAATCTGAAAGGCGTTCAGTGGCGGATTCCAGTGATTATCATACAATAGGTACGTTACTCTTTTTTTTTTTTTTTTTCTGTTTCATATGATGACACGTTGTCCTTTGTTTGTTTACTGGAAGAAGTCACTGCTGCTGTAGTATTTGCAATTTTTTGTTTTCACAACTCTAATTTACATTAGTCCTGAATTTTATACTGTTCTGATATCACATGAACAAGTCAATTGTTGAAGTACTTTATCGTCCACTTACAAGTACGGATATTTTTTCCAATTTTACTATGTACATATATATTGTTTTTTGTAAGCACAAAACCTCCAGTGAGGTAATTTTTTCACTAATTTTTAAGCTGCAGTGAATTCCGTTTGAGCTATATATATAGGAATGTTTATATATCTATATGGTTTGACTTTCATGACCATGCTTTAGAATTCTACGAACCCGGCTGGCTATCCTATTAGTTTATTCACTGGTGATACTGATTACAACTCTTGTAATATTTGATACTCTTGGTGTTCTTCGGGGAAAAGTCTAATCTCCTGAAAAATGATTGCGTTGGCAAAACGTTTAAAGCAAAAATTCCTTATTTCTTCATTCATTTGCTGCTCCTGATTGTAAATGCAGTTATCTTGAAAAGCCTATAAATTGAAATGTGACTAGTTCATCATTTACATCCAAAAGGGACACGCAACCTTCCTTTCTAAAATAGGTTCTGATAAGGCAAATCAGCTCCGTCAAAAAGGTAGAAAATATTGACCAGCATGAAAATGCATAAGCTAGATAAAAACTTGCAGGGATTTAGTAATAATAAATACTCCAAGTACTCAATGAGATAGAGATTAGGTACTCTCAGTCATTGTATCAGTGGTATCAACTGAAACCTCTCCGCTACATTCATCGCTTATAGGGCCAACCCCCAGAACGTCATCCTTGCTCACCCAAATGGGTGTAGTGTCAGCAGCAGTTGCAATTGTGGCGACAGCAGGAAAGTTGGTGGGCACTGGAGCAGCTGCAAAAGTGGCAATGGTGCTGATGGTTGTCGGGGCTTGTTGGTGGAATAGTGGCCTGTTTAACAGGAGTGGGAATCGGGAATTTAACCTAGGTTTGCCCTCAAAACAAAGTCCCCTAAAATTTCTCATAAATGATTTGCATTATCTTGGAAAATGCTGCAGGCCCAGTAGTGGGAGTACAATAATAATAATGACAATGATACTAGTGATAGTAATGCTAAAGCTCCCATGGTTGTTGGTTCAGTGGTCAAAGGATTGAACTTTGTTCGGGTAGTTCTCCTCTGTTTCAACTCTTGACATGGTGCGGTCATCCATGTGGGCTAAAAAGACTGAAGAGGCCTATTCTAACATCTATGCGAGCTTATGGATGTAATTGGGCCCACTGGCTTCATAAGGAACCCAATGTCCTAAATGTGATAATGATAACGTAACAGTATGGTAAAACTTATATCAAATTTCACCGTTTGACAAGTCTCTGTCCTGCTCTTTAGGAGTTTCAGTGAAATATCTCTTAATGGTGATTCTGAGGGATGTAAAGTCTGTACTGTTCATTTGTGACACAGTGAGAAACGCCTCACTTTTGGAATTGAACTTAAATGTTTTGACCTACGTTCTAAGTCATGTTTTTAATGTTTCTCTGCTCATCACTAGTCATCTTTCTTCTTGGTTAGAGGTGGAGCCGCAGTATTCAGGTGCAAGGATAGAGGGGGATGTTGTTACCTTGGATTTTGTGAAGAAAATGATGGAGGATTTCAGAAATCAAAAGTCCCTACACAAACGGTAAGTAATTAGTGGTATTCATTTGTATTCCAATTTTCCAGTGATGGAATTGGAAATAATAAGTTAAATTTTTATTGTGTAAAGTTCTTTTACCTCATTTTTTAGGGTAAGCAGTTTGTTTTCTCCCAGAATAATTTAATATAGCTAGTTAGCTCCCGTTCATGCAGGTTTTTTATTTTCAGATGGTACCTTGTTGACCTTTTCTTTTGGTTTCTTTTGCAGATACGCATTCCAAATTGTATTGCAAATGAGAGAGATGTTGAGGGCATTGCCTTCACTCGTAGACATACATGTTCCTGACGGAAAGCAGTTTACTGTCTGTGGTGATGTTCACGGGCAGGTAGATTGACCTCATTTTACTCCCTTTTTCCTTCATACTAAGGTTCTTCATTTTTCATAATTTCCCATTTGCATGATCTGGATACTTTTCATCAAAAGCTTTATGAGCTCCTATGTTTGTTTCCATAGAAACCTCCTGGTCGACAGAACAGTGAACCAACTGGATGTAAACTAAGAGAAGTTTAATGGAAAAAGATTTTAAAGCCCTATTTTTTTCCATGTTATAAAGGTGGCCATAGATGTAATAAGGGTAGGCGGAAGGGGAAATGGGGAGGCATAGAAGTTTCATATAGTGAGAAAAGGGATTTCTTTGTTCTGAACCGGCGACTCTTGCAGTAGCACTATCTCTTCTTTCTATAGAGAGATTGTTTTTTCCTTTTCCTTGCACTTGTTTATAACCACTTTGTGGGTGTTCTTTCTTGTAAAAAACATGCAGTTCTATGATCTCTTGAACATCTTTGAGCTAAATGGGCTTCCCTCGGAAGAGAACCCTTACCTGTTTAACGGCGACTTTGTTGATCGAGGTTCATTCTCTGTGGAGGTCATCCTCACTTTGTTTGCATTGAAGTGCATGTCTCCATCAGGTAAATCTATCTTCGGAAGACCATATTTGATCACCTTTCTTTTTTGTAATTACTTCTGTCATCCAAGTACTGATTTCTTTTTTCCTCACTTATTCTTATATGTGCAGCAATACATCTTGCTCGAGGAAATCATGAGAGCAAGAGCATGAATAAGATTTATGGCTTTGAGGGTGAAGTACGGTCCAAGCTGAGTGAAACTTTTGTCGAACTCTTTGCAGAAGTTTTCTGCTGCCTACCTTTAGCCCATGTCATCAATGGGAAGGTTTTCGTGGTTCATGGAGGCCTCTTTAGCGTCGACGGGGTAAAACTCTCCGATATCAGATCCATCGATCGATTTCATGAACCTCCTGAGGAAGGTACCCGGCAGACATCCACCCGTCGTTTTCCCCTTCCATTTGGAATCTCGAAGCTGGAGCTATAAATCAGTATTGTGCTATTACATCGCAGGTTTGATGTGTGAATTGCTATGGAGCGATCCGCAGCCAGCACCAGGGCGTGGCCCCAGCAAGCGGGGCGTCGGCCTCTCTTTTGGTGCAGATGTCACCAAAAGATTCTTACAGGAAAATAACTTAGGTATTAAAAACGGATACTCGTCCTATTGGCTTTCTGCTTATTATTACTCTACTCTGGGTTGACACCATTTGCCATTCTGGGCAGATCTAGTTGTCCGATCTCACGAAGTAAAGGATGAAGGCTATGAAATCGAACATGATGGAAAACTCATCACTGTATTTTCTGCTCCAAATTACTGTGACCAGGTAACTCTGTTGGTTAATATTATCTCCCTTGTAATCTCGTACCATCTGTTTGGTTTTGCAGAATCGGTTCCTGGTTGTCCTCTTTTTTTTTTTTTTTCCTCCATTTCATTCAAGCAAACATGACCTCTCGTTCACTCATCAGAAAAAATTTAGTAGTAGAAAATCTGAAAACTTTCCTTAGGTTTTCCAGAGCTGGAATGGTCCCCTTAACTTGCATTGCATTTTCTCCAGATGGGTAACAAGGGGGCCTTCATTCGATTCGAAGCTCCGTATCTGAAGCCCGACATTGTCACATTCTCAGCAGTGGTCAGTGTCTCCTGTCCAAACCATCTCCTCTCCTGTTCTTTCTACAGCTTCATCCTCCTTTTAATCTGATAGCCAGGGCGGTGTTCTGTTTCATGTTTAACTGACAAAATGCAATTGCAGCCCCACCCGGATGTCAAGCCGATGGCGTACGCGAGCAACTTCCTCCGAATGTTCTCGTGATGGGATCCTGCTAAACCGGTGAAACTGCTTGCTCGCAAATTTTTCTTTTCCTAGATGGGAAGGCGAAACGGATCTTCTTGTTAAGATGCGATTGTCTCGAGGTTTTTGTCAATTACCGCAAACTCTTTCTGATTCAATTGCAGCAGCAGCAGCAGCAGCATAAGCATCTCTTTTCATTTTTCGAATGTTTTTCCATTCCCGAGCCCGGGATGGAGCGAAAGCTTGATAAAACGATGCTGATGGTGCCATGTAAAATATTCTACCGGCTCTTTCGGTTACTTCATGTTTTTACTTATCGTCCTGAGACCTTATGGATATTGTCGTGAATCATACTAGAGTAAAGAAAAGGTCTCTCCATTCTCAAGTCCTTTTTCTTTTTTCAAGCTTGGGGTAAGAAGTTCTTCATCCTCTTATGCCTTCCCTTTCCTCTCCATTCTCCTCTTCTTGCTGTGGACTCTCCCCGTTGAGGCAGAGGCCATGTTCAGGATCATGGACTCAATGCAGTCTGATCGGGAGCGGAGGTCTCCCCTCCAGAGCCCGTGCTGCTCGATGTCCTTGTGGCTCGAGATCGAGTGCAAGCCTGGACCAGTTAAATAAGAACCTTAGGTCACAGATCACTAATCTAAGAATCGAATCGTTCAAATGGCAACTGATTCACATGGCAATCATATCTCAGAAGAAAAAGCGAAATCCCTGACTGAGGAGACGATGGTTTCTCCCAGATTTTCTTTTACGGATAAATAGAAGCACAACAGTAGTGGGGTGCTGGCTCACAAACTCATTGTCCAAGAAGTCAGTGACTGCTAGAGCTCAAGCTCAAAAAATCTATTTTAGTAATTTTGTTATGATCCAAATATGAAATCTCAATCTTATCAAAATATATTAGTCAATTTTTTTTAAAAAAAGATGATCATTGGGTAATTTAATTCATTTGAAATTTGTTAACTTTAGTCATTTAAAAAAAAAAGATCATTGGGTAATTTAATTCATTTGAAATTTATTAATTTATAGTGTTAGAACATTTGTAGTCGTTATCAGTATATTATATTAATTTTACCTTTTTTAAATTTATAATTTCATATTATTCATTTCATTCGAAAAATATAACAAATTTTTGCTGCTAATATTATGATACAGAGTGAGAAGAGAGAATCTGAACAGTTAATAAAATATTTTGTTATTAAGATCGTAGATACCAAGTGAGAGAAAAATAACTAAAATTACAATTTTATTCTTAATTTAGAGGATTTTATAAATAAATTTTAATATGTAAAGTAGATTAAAAATGAATATGTAAAAGAAAAATATAAAAACATTTGCATGCAATAGTTTAGAAGAAAGATAAGAAAAAATAATTTTTTAAAAAAATGGCTAAAATACCAAAAAGGGAATTAACTTTCCCCTTTTTTTGGCTGCATACAAAGATAAACGGCGGTCAGCGGCAGCAGCGTTGGGTCGGGTATAATCTCCCGCCAAACCGGCCAACTGTCGTGAGACGCAAGACTGTTTCTCGGGATTCGGGATTCGGATTCGGAATTGGGTCGCCACGTCATCATCTGATCCGATGGCGTCGTTTAGTCCCCCGAGACGTTCGGGTTTCTTGCACGGCTCTTTTAATTTGGAACAATCTCGACGCGCGCCTTCACGCACGCGCAGCTCCAATTGGTGCATGTTGCTGATCTGCCGCGTGCCGTCGCGTGCACATTTTGGACAGCGCACAGGAGATCGGATGACCGGGCGCGGGCGGCTTATCTCAATCGGAAATTACCTAAATATCCCTGATCCTGGTCAATATCCAATGATTTGACACCCCCAATCTCTGTTTTTAACCCTTTTTGGTTCTCTTTTTTTTTTTGGTAGCTTTTTGCTTTTTAGGATGAGCGATTATAAAAGCACTGCAGTGCTCAGTGGACATTTTAGTAAATCTGATGCAAAATACAAAAGGCTGTGTTGCTCCAATATATGATTTACCCAAAAAAAAAATCCCATCTATTTATTTAATATCAAATAATGTTTATGACACATTTTCATAATTTTATTTTAGTTTTTATTGCACAGCTGTGTTGGTAAATTTTAGTTAATTTTATCTGTGCTTTTATAACATTTTAGTGACCGCGTCCATTTATCATGTATTTTTGATGGTACCTAACATCGCTTTGTATAACCACGAATTTCTAAATTTTGCATCTGAATCCGGTTGAATCTTTGAATTTAACTCTCTGCGAAACCTATAAGATACTGCATGTCTCGAGTGCTTGTTAGAATTTATTTATTATTTTTCTTTTACTTCCGTAGTACAAATCATGTCAATATTTTTCATATACTTAATAGCTATAAAGTATCGTATTCAACGAATTATGATAATTATTACTATTTTGTATTGTATAGCTATTTAGTCAAATATACTATAATTTTAGGTATGTTTATAATATATTTTATTATTATTTAATAACTAGGTTCGAGAATTGGAGTTCAGATAAAAAAAGTTGCTAACTATTAAAATTAAGAAATCGATTATAAGCTAGTCGGTTACTACCCAAATTTCATTATCACCTACGAAGTTCTTGCTTGTTCCTGTTCTACCTGATACCCGTATACACTTCCCATCTCTTATGATATTTTCCTTTTGGATGCTTCTCGTCCGGCTTAATAACCGACTCTGAGTTATATATGTTTATCATTTTTTATAATAAGTTTGCAAACAACCAATTCAGTCTTATAAGATTAATTCTGTTATATTTTCAGTCTGAATCGACATTGTTCTGCTGACGAAATTGTTAACAGCGTAGGGTTTACATCAGCAAAATTGTAACAATTTGGACTGAAAGTATAACTGAACCGATCTTATAAGACTAAATGAGTTGTTTTAAAACTTATAGGGCTTAATTACCAAAACTGATATATATAACTTTTACTATAATTATCCCAGCTTAATAACAGTTGGCCAATAATTACTGGCAAATTAACACACGAGGTGGCAATTGGCAGGAGTGCTTGTTCTGTCATTTTCTTTTGGGAGGGCTAAAGCAATACGGCAAACTATTAAGAGAAATTATCAATTAAATTATAATAAATAAGTAAATAAATATTAATTATTTTAAAATTATTACAATTATTTTTTAATTATAATAATTTTACTAATTATTCCATTGATTCCATTTCATTCTAAATATTGTTATCTCGATCTCTATTACTTTAAATTAAGAGGAGGGTAATTTGTTTGATTTTGAGACTTCCATAAATAGCTTTAATAAATGTAAAATAAATCAAATAAAAATTTAAAAAATAAGGATTTAATAGCAAATAATAGTTAAAACTGTAACTACTACTTAAATTCTTTCCAACGACTTATTAATTTCCTATTTTCTCCAACTATACATTTCTATTTAATAAATTATAATTTACACTGTTACAAAGAATGTTATTTAAAAATTAAAACTCAAATGTGAGAATTTTTTTTATAATAAACTATACAATTAATAATTTCGTGTGTAATATGAGTTAATATACTACCAAATATAAAATTATAATAGAAATAAAGATATCGAGAGTCCTTTATATTTGTCTATTCTTACAAGTGAGTTCTAAATATTTTAAGTGATAGATACACATCAACTTAAAATAATAGAAGGTCATGGAAATGACTTGATGTTATAATGCGAATAATATGTAAGACTTCATTTAACATTTTAAAACATTTAGAATTTACTTGTAAAAATTGATAAATATATATGATTACTTGTACCATTTTTCTCAATCTTAATGTATACTAGAGTTTGACTATTAGTAAATTTCTTTGCATTTTAAGCCAAAAAAAAGACTTAGTAAATTTATTGTCATACATTTTTTCTTTTTTAATTTATTATTAAAAATTAAATTTTTTATATCAATAAATAATTTTAAAATATAAAAAGAGACAAGAAAGAGAGAGAGGAGCTTAACATTACATCACCGTCAGACAAACTCGCTTCTCTTCCGTATCTTCATCTTCACGGAGGTCTCTCTCTCTCTCTCTCTCTCTCTCTCTCTCTCTGCGCCCGATAAACTTACTGCGGCTGCTCGACATCACCATTGACGAGCCACTGCATCCTTAAATTTTAACCGAGCTTTCCCAATTCTGCTCCTGCAATCAACCATGCCCACCGCGGATTCCTCGCTGCAAGCTAGGGGCCGATTGGCTGTTCTGTCAGCGCATTTAGCCGCCTCGATCAATCGACGGGAGCTCGAAGCGGGGCCGATCATCGAGCCCCTCTGCACGTCAGCTCAGAGCAACGTGCCGCCTCCTGGTAATCTCAAGGGGATCTTGTCCGTCGTTGACGAGCGCACTGGGAGGAAGTATCAGGTTGTTGTCTCCGAGGAAGGCACCGTCAAGGCAGCCGATTTGAAGAAGGTCTGTGTATTTTCTGAATCCCTTTAGATGGTTCCGTGATTCTAGCAAGAAAAGAAAAAGGAATTTTACAACGCTTGTGTGTTGATTGATCGGTTAAGCTGATGCCGATTCAGAGTGCTTTGGCTTCTGTCGGTGCTGATGTGAGGGTATCTTTGGTGATGGAAAGTTTCCTTCTTTATTTCCAGTCTGGTTTGGACTCAGAGAAATTTAAATCTGAAATTTGCCCCCTTTCTTACCGATGAGTTCTGTTGCATCAAGTTCAAATTGTATATAGCACAAATTTTGATGTCACTCGAGATTTGCAGATAACTACTGGAAGGAACGACAAGGGTCTTAAGCTTTATGACCCTGGGTATCTAAACACTGCCCCTGTGCGATCTTCTATTTGTTACATTGATGGTGATGAAGGAATACTTAGATATAGAGGCTACCCAATTGAAGAATTGGCTGAAAGCAGTTCCTTTGTGGAAGTGGCTTATCTTTTGAGTAAGTATTGTCTGGCATTTCAAATAATTGTAAGGTCTTGTGGTCAACTTTCTCAATGTTTAAATGACATATCATTTCATGGATCATCAGAGAACATGTTTTCCCAGTTTTTTGACGGTTTACTCATTTTGATGGTGGGATATTTTCAATTGGCTATGTTTTGATGACTGATCGTTGAAAGCTAATTCATTTCTATTGCAAGTGTATGGAAGTTTGCCTTCTCAGGGTCAGTTAGCGGACTGGGAATTTGCCATTTCTCAGCATTCAGCAGTTCCACAAGGAATTTTGGTATGTGCCTTGTGTTTGATTTTCTCTCATTTCCTAAGGAAGATCAAAGACTGGTTTTAAGAATCATCCTTTTTTGGGATTCTCTAGGTATTCCTGCATGTATAGTTTACTTCACTTTGTTCTTGTTACTGAAACATTTTTATATCTGATGGAACTCCAAACTTCTGATGTTTGTTTTTGTAGGATATAATACAGGCAATGCCTCATGATGCACACCCAATGGGTGTCCTTGTTAGTGCAATGAGTGCTCTTTCTGTCTTTCACCCTGATGCCAATCCTGCACTCAGAGTAAGTTAATCAATGTCACGTGAGATGTCAATTTGAGATCATTGTGTTTTGGTACCTGACTGCGTGAGATACTGGACACAGTTCTTGGAACTTTATTAGGATGTGCAATGTAAGAATATACACCAGTCCTGCTGTTTAACTTTCTGAAAGTATTCGATGGTATCCATCTTGTTATAGGGACAAGATCTCTACAAGTCAAAACAAGTGAGAGATAAACAAATAGCAAGGATTCTTGGAAAGGTGTGTGCCCTAGACTTTCTTCCATAGCTTCTTCGGCATTGGGTTGTCCTTTTATTATTTATTTTCTTTTTCCAATAAATTTAAGCCTCATGCAGTAAATTCGGACTTTCATTTAGCTTATATCGGATCATTACATCCTGATTGCAGGCACCAACCATTGCAGCTGCTGCTTATTTAAGACTGGCTGGAAGACCCCCTGTTCTCCCTTCTAATACTCTCTCTTATGCAGAGAACTTCCTGTATATGCTGGATTCACTGTAAGTTTCTACAATGTCCTTCTTTATTTTATAAATTACAAAGAGTCCATAACTGCAAGGTGCAAGGGAAGACTTAAGGGCAGCAGCTGCGAATTATCATGCATTATCAGTTATTCTTGTGGCACCTTTTTCTTTTCAATTATACTCTACTGATATTGCATAATCTGATTAGGTAACCTATCATTCCAAATTTCATTTAATGAACTACAGTGTAAGACTGCTTTTTATCTGACTCCCTTGTATATATCTCAGAGGTAACCGGACTTATAAACCCAATCCTCGGCTGGCTCGGGTACTTGATGTTCTCTTCATATTGCATGCTGAACATGAAATGAATTGTTCTACTGCTGCTGCAAGACATCTTGCATCAAGGTACTTCCTATCCTTTTCCAGGGAAGTATTTCATTGAATGACAATGAAAATGACATCTTTACCTGCTGGCTTTCAGTGGTGTTGATGTATATACTGCACTTGCTGGAGCAGTTGGAGCACTATATGGCCCTCTTCATGGTGGAGCAAATGAGGTAATTAGACTCAACGTTTTTAATTTATCATGTCCAAGCTCATAAATGACAGTCTGAACAGGCCTTAATATGGTGTCTCTTACATTTGTTCTTTTTCTCTACCATTTTTCTACTAAATTATAAAGATGAGACAACAATCACTTTGTTTCTGGTGATAATTGCAGGCTGTCCTTAAGATGCTGAATGAGATTGGCAGTGTGGACAAGATTCCTGAGTTCATCGAGGGTGTTAAAAACAGGTGAGTCCCCAGGCTGTAGCTCAAAGCCCCGAGGTTTTCTTTACACTACATCATAATTTGTCAGTCTTTATTGATGTTTGCCGCACCTTTATCTAGGAACCGGAAAATGTCAGGCTTTGGTCACCGAGTTTACAAGAACTATGATCCTAGAGCAAAGGTTATTAGAAAACTGGCAGAGGAAGTATTTTCAATTGTCGGCAGGGATCCTCTTATTGAGGTACTTTATTCTTTTAACTTTTCTTAGTGGCCAGGGATTATGAGATTCTTAATTCCATGTTCTTTGGTTCTGTAAAAGTTTTCCTGTGATATGAGATCAGATATGGCATATCCGTACCTCACTTCTAATATGATAACCACTCAAAACATTTTCAGTATAGTCATTTCATGGATCACTTGCTAGCTATGCATTATATTGATAACAACCTTTAGTTTTTTCACAGAACCCACCAAAGCGGTGCAAGACACAGAGATAAACATAATGTATATCGAATCGCTGTTATTATAATGTGGTTTCTACTTATGAAAATGCATTTCTTTTCGCATTTTTCCTACAGGTAGCTGTTGCTTTGGAGAAAGCTGCACTATCTGATGAATATTTCATCAAGAGGAAATTGTATCCAAATGTTGATTTTTACTCTGGCCTGATCTACCGGTACGGAGATCATGTATTGAATGCAGAAAATATGATCTACTCTTTCTCGTATTCACTTCATAATCAAATGTTGAAATTTTCAATGCAGGGCAATGGGTTTCCCAACTGAGTTCTTCCCAGTTTTGTTTGCAATCCCTCGAATGGCAGGATACTTAGCCCATTGGCGTGAGTCATTGGATGATCCCGATACGAAGATCATGAGACCGCAACAGGCTAGTATCTTCTACATATTTTTTCCCCTTAAATTGTTTTTTGTTTTTATCTTGTCTCTAGTTTTCATCCTCGTAGAATCAGTGACTGTTTTACCCAAAAGCTGTTTACAGGTAATGCCAGTATATAGTTTCTTCCTACTTCTTGATCTCTCCTAGCCCTACTTTGACAGTTTATGAGAATACTGTCTCATCTCTCTTAAACAAGTCTAGAGGTATTCTGAGTTCTCTGGCAGATTCAGCTGCCTATTCACTCAGTTAATGAATCACTGATGCTACAGAGTGTCCCTAATGCATTTTCTTTGCTTATTGAGCCAAATACCATAGATGGACCCATCCGGTACCGTTGTAATGGACAGTAAAGGGAGAGCAACTTCCGTGACATTGAAAGGGACCGTTTGGCATTATGACATGACCATCCATCATAATGTCATGAAATAGGATTTCTTTCTGTTGAACCATACCAAAAGTCTATTCTTGGTTATTTTGCTTTGCCAAATGGCACCGATGATAGTGATGCCAGCGCAAATTTAACGATCCGTGAAATAGGATTTCTTTCCATCGAACCATACCAGAGTTCATTCCTTTGTTATTTCGCTTTGCTGAATGGTCATAGATGATGGTGACATAAGCACTGATTTAATGGGTCATAAAACAGTTGTGCTTATGTAGCTATCATGTATTGGCATGCCGGCATCCCATCTCTATACTATAATCTGCTGCTGTATTAACGATGGCATCCTCCTGACAAGCTGACTTTTTGTGGGCCTGTTTGATCTCTCAGGTGTACACCGGGGTTTGGATGCGACACTACATGCCACTGAAGGAGAGGATGATGTCTGCAGAGACTGACAAGCTCGGTCAGGTCTCCATCTCTAATGCTTCTCGACGTAGGCTTGCTGGGTCCGGAATCTAGAGATCATCTCTAGTTCGATTAAGATCATTAGATGGATCAAATAAGCTCCTTGGCAAGTACTTGGTGAAATGGTGGCAGTCTGTAGGTTAAGATTCACCACTGGGAAGGGAGACTCACCCTGGGCTTCAGACGAGGTTCATTCGTATTCTCTGCTCTTAAGCGTCAATAAATAAATAAGACCACAGAGCATGTAATAGGCATGGAAATGTGGCCTTTATTTAGCACAGATATTTGCTGAACATGTCTTTGAAATGTTTCTTTCCCCTTTGGCTCTTCCCTGAAATCTGGCCATGGACCTGATAGACTTCAACTGAGGCTTGAGCCTGTATAAGATTGGTGAGTATCATGGGTCGATTGTCTAATGCATTGTGCTGTTGTCACTTTCCCAAGTTATATATTTTTTTTCCTAATTTTTACTAATGATATTTAGAAACTCAACGGGCCATTACTAACCCAGTTCGAGCTGGTTGGGCCCACTAGTGGGAAGGCTTCCCAAGTTGAATTTCCTGCATTCACAAGACTCAAACTTGAGATTTTTCGTAAGGGGAAGATATGTTCGGTCATTTCAACCAATTTACTTTTGTTCCCAAGTTTTTAGTTCACAGTCGAGTTGCGCATGCCAAGGCCAAGGATTCTGGTCAGAGAAACCTTTGTTCCCAAGTCATTAGTTCATAGTCGAGTTGTGCATGCCAGGGATTCTGGTCGAATGAACTTTTGTTCCCAAGTTACCAGTTCATAGTCGAGTTTATGCATGCCAAGGATTCTAGTCGAATGAGAGTATCGATGACTGTAGTTTTACGTCGTATCTTTTGAACTACCATGAATATCCTCAAGATGTAAGTCAAAGAGAAGTTGACGAGAAACTATTTAAGATAATGCTTCGTAGGTAAGGATGTCATTCAGTGGAGTGACTGTTTTTCTTCTATTAGATATCTCTTTGGTTGCATTGTCAAATAGAGTTCTTATGGAAGAATGGCAGGATATTTTTCTTTTCCAAATTCATTTTTATGTGTTTTTTTCCGCATTTTTAAGAATAATAAATAAAAATTGCAATTTTTCGTTATTTCCACATCTTTAAGAATAAAAAGAAAAATTACAACTTTTTTTGGTTATGCTATTGCGGTTTATTAATTTCGTTTCATTTTATTAATTTGTTTTTCATTTTGTTGGAGTCTATTGTAAGTGTATCAGAGGAAAGATGAGAAAACTATTCACCAAAAAAGTGTCGTGTAGATGCATTATTCTTAATATAATATAAAATGCCACAACACGAAGAATTCTCAGTTAAATCGAGTTTTGTAAACCTCTATCATACTTTTACATGCATAAAACTTTTATAAATTTTTAAAAGTAAATTTTATAAGCGTTGACACCTCAATAGTGGTTTATACAACGAATTCTAATATATCATATATCGAGTTCTGCTGCAATATGTTTTGGGCTATATTGTTTTGGGCAGGCAGTCAATGTATGACATACTAGAATTCGTTATATAAACCACTATTTAGGTGTCAACATTTGTAAAATTTATAAAAAAAAATTTTATACGTGTAAAAATGTGATGGAGATTTATAAAATGGAATTATTATGTACTACACACATAACATTTACTCCTCATATCTTCCAACACTTGAAGTTCATTGTATCACAAAGAAAATATCACCTCAGTTGTCGTTTTCCTCTTTACCTAAAATATAATTTCAGTTAGCGTTTTACGAGCAATATTCTCATAAAAGTTCAGAAAATACTATTTTTTAAGAATTTTTTTAGAAATCGAACGTAATTTTGCTCATGGCTCTTTCTCGGCATGCAAGTGGGAACACATTATCAGACATCATTGGCTATGGCAAATGAAAGAATTGGACCAAAAACAAAAAGCAGAGAGAGCCCAGCGAATTACGATATTTGCAGAGGAGCCCGTCAAGAATCCTCTGCTCTTCTTTCACGTCCTTACAGTTTTTTTGTTTTTGGTTTGTTAATAACAAAATAGTTGAGAGAGATACATATAGAGAGAGAAGGGGAACGAAGCCAATTTTCGCTCTAGCACCCATCTCTTCCTACTCATCCCGGCGGAAAGTTTCCGGTCTGCAGAGGCCTATCATCCGCCACCTGAAACCGGTGAATCTCTCTCTCTATCCTGTCCTCTCTGCATGTTTATGAGCATCCACTACGTGTTCGGAATCGCACAAAGATTTCGTCTGACGATCTGATACCGGTGCTTGATTGAGCTTACTTATCTGTGCCGTGCCTGTCAATTCGGTTGACGAGATGCCGGAATAGATTTTAATTTGTGCTTACTGGTGGCTGATCGATGAACGCATGCTCGCTTGCCTAGACCACTCTTTGTTCGATGAGCTTCCCGGAGCCGGGATTGTCTTCTAGGGTTGCGAACTCCTATGAAATTATTGTGGAAAGATACTGATTCATAATCCATAGTAGTTTGGTGGGAATACTCTCTTGGTCACTGTCTTTGCCTTTGCCGCAAGTCTTCCCTTTGGTAATTTGTACCCGATCCCGATGATCTGGGGCCTTTGAAATAGCGACTCAGACGTGGGATTATGATAGTGGTTCCATGGCAGTTTTTTCTTCACTGGGTTTGATCCTTGGCAAGAGACAGTTTTGATTCCCATTTTCAGTTGCAGTATAAAATAAGAATACAGGGGAGAAATGAAGATACGACCATTTCTTGAAAGCCTAATTGATTCATCTGCAGTATAATTTTCTACACATAACGATCTGATAGAACAAGACACTCAAATCTTACATGAATTCATCACTTGCTCTAATTGTTGCAACAGCGTTTTTGAGATCCCACTATATGTGGATGCCCTTTACTCGAGAAGCAGTCTGTGACTTTCTTTGTCATCTTTTCTTTGATGTAAAAGTCATATTCTTTTAATGAATACCACAGGAAGTGTGAGGATTGATGATGCTGTAACTGGCTTAGACTTATGCTTGTTCCATGTCTTCCTTATATACCTCGCATATCTTATACTGCTAACCGATCATCTGAATTTTGCAGACAGAACTGCCGAAAACAATGAAATTCTCAGTTGTCAGATCTTATTCTATGTTTTTTGCTTCAGAGAATGCTCCTTTCTTTGTCCATTCTTGTGAAAAAGTATTTATTTTAACTGGGCTTGTCTTTCCATGCACTAGATTTCGCAAAGATGTCTGGCCAAAGCCAAAGATTGAATGTGGTTCCAACTGTTACCATGCTTGGAATTATGAAGGCTCGCCTCATTGGTGCTACAAGAGGCCATGCACTGCTCAAGAAAAAGAGTGATGCCCTAACTGTACAGTTCCGGCAGATCCTTAAGAAAATTGTCTCCACAAAGGAATCGATGGGGGATATAATGAAAGCATCCTCATTTGCCTTGACTGAGGCCAAGTATGTTGCAGGTGAGAACATCAAGCACATTATCCTGGAAAGTGTTCAAAATGCATCTCTCAAGGTCCGATCAAAGCAAGAGAATGTTGCTGGTGTGAAGCTTCCTAGATTTGAGTATTTCACAGAGGGTGAGACCAAGAATGACCTGACAGGATTGGCACGAGGTGGTCAGCAGGTCCAGCTCTGCCGAGCTGCTCACGTGAAAGCAATAGAGGTCCTAGTCGAACTTGCTTCGCTTCAAACATCATTCCTGACACTTGATGAGGCGATCAAGACAACGAATCGTAGAGTCAATGCTCTAGAGAATGTTGTGAAGCCAAGGCTAGAGAACACCATTAGCTACATCAAAGGAGAGCTGGACGAGCTTGAGAGAGAGGACTTCTTTCGATTGAAGAAGATTCAAGGGTACAAGAAGAGGGAGATCGAAAGGCAGCTCGCATCTGCCAAGCAATTTGCAGAAGAGCAGTTTGCAGAGAAGGTTTCATTGCAGAAAGGGATTTCACTAAACACGGCTCACAATTTGTTGTCTGCAGCCATGGAGAAGGATGAGGATATAATCTTCTGATGAAGATGACGAGGGTCGAGATATTCTTGCTCAGGTAATCTGTCTGGATGGCTCTGCAACATTTCAGTCTCGTGGGCTTCATAACAAAATGAATAAGGTCTTTCATTTATATTATTGTTCATATTCAGCAGGTTTCTTTGATCGGACCCCTCAGCCTTAGTTCTTAAGCACCTGAATGTTGGCAGACTTCGACTTACTATAATTATTTCCCGTTCTTGTGCTTTTGGATGAGGCACTCGACATGATTTCTCGGATCTTTCCTGAGTTTGTGCAATGAAAGGTGAGATTCCAGAAGGTCTCGCACAGCTTAAGGCACAAACTGTGCGTGTTTCCCTTATAGATGACTACTTGGAACATGGCATGTGTTCTAATGCATGGTTTGCTTTCTCTGGTCGTTCAACTTGTTCTGTGAAGTTAAAGGTAACATTTTTCAAATCCTATTATGGAAATAGCAAACTCATATCCACAGGAATTTGGAAAATCTCCTATGTGCATTTGGTTCGAGGATTGTTGGATTACGTGAAATGTTAATATTACGAAAAAAAAATTAAATTATGGTAAAATTTTCTAAGGTAATGAGTTGAAATATGAGATTGTTGAACTATGAGATTGTGTTGTTCTGAAAAATGTAAAATCAGTTTAAAAAATATAACATTCTTATGTGACAATTATTTTACCTATACTCACTAAGCTTTACATTTTTTTCAAATACTACAATTTTACATTACCACCCATTTCTCAAGGAAATTTGACTATAGTCTTAACTTTCCTTGCAATCTTAACAATACTCAAATCAAATGCAACCTAATTATAATTAAAATACTTGTGAAGTTCATGTAATTTAGGAATTTTACGATATTTGGAATGCAAAAGTCAACTTGACTGTAAAGTTTTGGTTATCTAATTTCATATTATAATGAGTTTTACGAATAAACTGCAATCTGTATTGTGAAGTACAGTGCGACTTGATATTATACCTAATTTTACATGAGAACAAACAGAAATGGTCAGCTGGGGAGTTGCCTCCTTTCTAAAATATTGCTCTTAACAAGAGGGCATCGAGTCCGGTCCGTCAATCGGATTAGTGGCTCATGTAATATTTTGGCCAGCCCGGCCCACACGTAGTGCCATAATTCTATAGATTATTGGTATTTTTGTTGGAATCATTATATTATTATGTGACAGTGTTGATTTAATATTATAAATTAATAGGTTCAGTCTTTTTAAGAATTATGTAATAGAGTCTTAAAAATAAAAATTAACTCTTAAAATTTTTTAATTTATGATGCGTGATTAATATCAGCACGTGGATACCCGTCTCGCAAGACTTTCTCCCTCTCGACGGTCAACAGTCATCGAATATTAAAAGGAAAGCTGAGAGCAGAGACGCCGACTGGTCAAAGGTAGATTCAACGCAACAACAGTGGGGCTGGGAGCTTTGAAAATTCAAAGCGAATCGACCAATACCTACAAAAAGCCTCCATGTTTGGTGCCAAGAAACGTCAAACTCGATCATCTCCTCTCCTCTCCCACTCTCCATTTTCCCTTGCTTCCTCTCCAAGTCCGCCCTTTCACATTTGCTTGCCTCTGCTCCTTTGACCTCTATTGGAGCAGAGAGCACTGGAACCTTTCTGGGTCTTCGAGTTCTGCTCGCATCTCCCCCAGAATCCGATCTCGATTGCTTCTTACCCGTTCTCCCGGCAGCTCCGAGACAGACCCAGGAGCCCGATTCGTCGGCTCTGTCGAAAAACGAGCTTTCCTGCTCTGTTCGATCGGAGACCAGCCAATTCCTTTGCCCTAATCTGAGGGTGTTCGAGCCACTGACTTGGAGGGATTTTATCGTGGATTTGAAGATCGGACTAGCTAATGGAAGGGCAGATGGAAGAATCGCAGAGCAAGGCACCGGCGCCGGCGCCGTTCCTCACCAAGACGTATGAGATGGTCGACGATCCTCAGACGGACTACTTCGTGTCGTGGAGCGACAGCGGGTGCAGCTTCATCGTGTGGAACCCGCCGGAGTTCTCCAAGGAGCTGCTCCCCCAGTACTTCAAGCACAACAACTTCTCCAGCTTTGTCAGGCAGCTCAACACCTATGTACGTGAGACTCCTATGATCATTCGGTAGAGCTTCTTTTAATGGAAAATTTTGACAAACTTCTTTTATGACTGTTCGTCGGTGTTATCGCGATCTCGGTTTTGTGATCATATTTCGATAAATGGTAGGAGTTCTTGCTGTTGTCCCGATTGAAATCCAAACTTAGTCCTTTAACTCAGTCTTGCTGATCATGTGCTCTGCGGATTCGGTCCTTGCATTTAGTCACTGTTTCAAACCCGAATCCGAAGTTGATGAATCGATCATAAAGTATGGTTTGGATTGTGTTCGAGCAGGGGTTCCGGAAGGTGGATCCGGATCAGTGGGAATTTGCGAATGAGGAGTTCATAAGAGGCGAAAAGCATCTCCTCAAGAACATCTACCGCCGGAAACCGATCCACAGCCACTCGCTGCAGAATGTCCCGGTGACCAGTTCTGAGAAGCATATTTACGAGGACCAGATCAAGAGGCTGCAGCACGAGAACTCAATCCTCCACTCCGAGCTTCAGGGTCACCGAGGAGAAAATCCCGCAGGCCTCGTACAGTTACTGGGAAAGAAGCTGCAAGACATGGAAAACAAGCAGACCCGGCTGTTCGGATTCCTGGCTGAGCTGATGAGGAGTCCTAGGTTTCCGGCGGCTCTCGTGGATCTATCCGATGATCGGGGCAAGAGGAGGAGATTGCTGGAGCTCGATCAACTGGAACTCAACAACAATTCGAAGGAGAGTGTCTCGCTTTTGGATTTGAACTCGGTTCAGAAGTTGGACAATTCTCTGAATGTGTGGGATAGTTTCCTACAAGGGGTCGGACAAAGGATGGCTTCCGAGGAAGAGAATGACATCGGTTCATCGTCGAGGCCACGTTCGATGATGAATCCGGTGATCGGGGAATCCTCGGGAGATTCCGAGAGGAATATTCACACTTGGTCTCCACGATCGGCTCCTTCTTCTTCTTCCAGGGAGCTAAGGTCGATGTCGCCAGAACTCTGCCAGTCTCTCGACCAAGTGGAAAGCCCAACAGCATCGTCGGTCTGCCCCAATGTCGACATCAGCCTCAAGTCCTCAGTGATCATCGACGTGAACTTGGAGCCCAACAACAACAACAACAACAACAACAATATGAGCGAGATCGAGAGGAGTCTGAGCAAACAGGTGGTGGAGAAGATCCCGGGTGCTCCGCCGGAGATGAATGATGTGTTCTGGGAGCAGTTCCTGTCGGAGACGCCCCGACCATCCGATTCTCAGGAGGTCCAGTCCGAGAGATCGATCGATGCAGCCGATGCCGCGAGCCAGCTGGGGAAGTCCTGGTGGAACTCGCACTATGTCACCGACTTCTTGAAGCAGATCGGAAACCGAACTTTGGATGAGAGAACGTGAAGCTGGATCGTCTCCTTCCATCCTATCCATCTTTGGTGTGTATTACTTGGTCGGATTCAGCAGTCTTGAGTATCGTCGGACTAGGACATCCTCATCTGCTGTCGTCAATATATAACATATAGATGTTTCTATATGCATTGGTTTTGATGTCACGAACCCTTTTCTAATAGATATAAAGTTATGGTAGGTTAACCTACTCCTGGCACTAACACGGGTGATGGTCCGATGATTCAAAATTAAATTTTACGTGATTTGGTGAATTAAAAGTTTTATGTTTAAATTTTACGATACATTCTGTGTCAAAACACTTGCTGGAAGTGCACTCTATGGGTCCGAGTCTGACGGACACCGACTTATTAAACTATACTAGGTATCTAGTAGGGCTATACCGACAAAATCAGTGTTGAGCTCAAACTGTTCAATACGTTTGATATGTTTATTGTTAAACATGAAAGACCGAGTATTGCGCGACAAAACGAGTGGTGTGATACTACGTTCTCTTTTTATTAAGTACAAGAAGTTTAACCGACCCCAACATTATCTTTTATTCAAATGAGATCTCACAATGTCGGACGAGCTCGGGACCTTCTTCATCCCGAGCTTCAATGGAGGTTTTTCGAGGTCAAAGTGGAGACGAGGTTCGCACCCGAGAAATGATTCAGTTGGAGGATTCGAGTAGTACTCAGGTAATTCATAGGCTCGCATTTGGCCTAAACCAGCATGAGATGACTGAGATAATTCGACACATTTTTTCCTTAAATAATATCTTGAATTTGAGTATGGTTAATGAAAAAAAGTCAAGATTTAGAGAGATATGGGCCGGCCAAAGTCAAACTTGGATTAGCCAGGGCTATTAGGCTCGTGTATAGAATTTAGTGCATGTTAAAGTTAAAAAAATAATTAAAAAAAAAGGGATAAAGCGGGTTTAATTGGAAACCGGTTCAATTAAGTTATGGTTCATAGGATTCGTCTCAGCCTTGATAATGCTTTACCAACAGAGTTAACTCATGGAGCTGCCGGCGGAGCCGATGATGGAGATCCTGGTGAGATCCCCCGTGAGATCGCGGCTCCGGTTCAAATCCGTCTTCCGATCATGGCGCCCTCTGATCGAAGACCCTCATTTCATCGCCGAGCACCTCAAGCGACCCTCCTCGGATGGCAGCTCCAACCGCTTTCTCCTCGCCACGTACTGCTCGGGCCCCGAAAGCAAGTGCTTCACCTCCTTGCTGTCTTGCGAAACAATGGAGGTGCTCCATCGGATGGATACCCCATGTCGCGACCATCTGGGATACGTTAACATCATCATCTCCAGTAATGGCATCGTTTGCCTGTCATCTGGTCGTGAAATCCGCCTGTTTAAACCCGCAACTGGAGAATTCAGGGTCTTGTCCAATTCGCTTAGCTCGTTACCGTATTCCTCGCTGTGGAACACGAGGGTTTATTACGGGCTTGGCGACAATCGCGGAATCGTTGATTACAAGCTGATCAAGATCATTGCATCCTGCCAGGATGGGAACGAGCCTCTTTACCGAGCTCTCGCAATGACACTCAAGTTTGAAGGAACGGTTGTTGATGGGGTCGTCCATTGGATGGCTCAAAAGAGGGTGTCCAAGTCCGAAGTGATCTTGTACTTTGATATGGGAGATGATAAGTTCGGCCAGCTGTCTCTTCCTGATTCGGGCAACGAGGATGAAAACGACAAGAGGAGCTATGTGTTCGATGAATTGCTAGGCTTGATGGTCTATTATGACTATAAGAACGTCAGCCGCATCACCCTATGGGTGAGAAATCCTGAAGCTTTGTCGGAAACGTGGACTAGACTGGTGACGATCGACCCGGCATTGGGAGTTTGCCGGCCGGTGGGCTCAGGAGCAAGGGGGCAGATTTTGATTGAGGACAATTATGGATTGGTTGCTTATACTGCAACCACAGGGGTTGTTCGAAACATCGAAGTCGATGCTGAGAAGAGTCCAAAGTCGATTCCTAGCGCTGCTTCGGAGTTTCCCCCAGATTTAACGAACGAGGTCCTGTTGAGGCTCCCAGTCAAGGCTCTCGTCCGCTTCAAGGCCGTCTGCAAGCCGTGGCTCTCCTTGATCGAGTCCGCGTGCTTCATCTCCCGTCACCTCAACCGATCGGCCAGCCGCAGGGATGGCAAGGACGACAATGGCGGTAAGTCTCTCCTTGTCAGACACCGTTGCCGCGACACGGGTAAGCGCCTCATGTCACTGCTCTCGAGCGAAACGCTACAGCTGGTTACCCTTGTTGATATATCTCCTCACATCCGTTCACGGGACTTTAGTATCATCGGGTCCTGTGATGGCATTGTTTGCTGTGCCTCCGATTTCAAGTCACCAATAATCCTCTGGAACCCCGCCACTCGAGAATCTTTCGTGCTGCCAAAATGCATAATTTCTCAGGAAATTGCAGGGCAGGCCAAAACCCTGTGTGTTGTTGCTCATGGCTTCGGGTACGATCATGCAGTTGAGGACTATAAGGTAGTGAGAATTGCTTTTGTGTATCAGCTGGATGCGCGTTGCTTCCGAGCGCAGGTATTTGCTATTGGTGAAGGTTCATGGAGGGAAGTCCCTGCTTTAGCTTGCCGAATTTACTCGTCAAGTTGTACTGCTGTGAATGGGATTCTCTATTGGGTGGCTTATAATTGCGGCTCGGACGATCGGGAGCTCATCCTATCGTTTGATCTGCAGGATGAGGTGTTTAGTCGAGTGTATTTGCCTGATTTGGGTTTTCCCACAAATGGGAATTGTACGAAGCTCTCAGTGTATGAGGAATCACTGTGCTTGATGGTCTATAACTTCAGAGGAAGGTCTAAATGCTTGGACCTGTGGATTATGTGTGGTGAAGCTGGGAAGGAGTCTTGGACAAAGAGGTTTAGTATTGGACCTGTCCTTGGGGTTCTTAGGCCATTATGTTGTGGCACAAATGGTAAAGTTTTTATGGAAAGGAATAACGGAACGCTGGTGATTTATGACGCGAATAATGACAACATTCAAGATTTGCCTATTAAAGGGTTTCCATATAGCTTAGATTGCCATTTCTACATTGAATCTCTCGTTAAGATGATTAAATAGTTCCAAAAGCTGTTTTCATCTTCTACTAGGAAGCTTTGCCGGCCAAGTGAAGATCATATCTGCAGACGATGGTCAAGCTATTCCATTTGTTAGAAGATGAGATCGGGCCATGATTTAGGCTCTGCACTTGTCATTTTTCTTCTATGGCTTTCCTTGAGTTTCACCGCATCATCCTGGAGCAAGCTTTCTATATCCATCCTGATCTTTGTCAACATCAACAATGCATTCATTTGCAGATCCAAACACCAGTTGTTGTATCTGTTTACAAGCATGAGAACAGCATTTTTTTTTCCTAAGAGATCACTGGATGCAATGTATAATCTGACAGCAATCCACTCCACCAAGTGCAGCGGTCTGGCCATACAAGTCTTACTTCCTCGTAGTTTGGCGAGATCGAGATCTTAGTTTTGAATCCCTTCTGCACGCTTGTCAAAAACATCCGGTAGAATCCCTTTGAGGCACATCGGCTTCTTAGATTATATCAAACCTTTGGTGATGCTGCTCTGATGGGGTCAGTAGTGAGTGCTCGTTTTTCAATTGGCCTGATATGTTTGTGATTGAGCAAGAAATTCCGAACATTGCATAGTGTTCTTGCGTTTTGTCATGCACAGTGGTGCTGGAACCTGAAGTTGATAAATTGATTCTAAAGGGTGATTTGGCTTGTTTTCCTGCAGGGAATCTGGAAGGTGGATCCACACCAATGGGAGTTAGCAATTGAAGATTTCATAAGGGGGTTGAAAAACAGCTCCTCAAGAACATTTACCTGCAAAAACCTATCCACAGCCACTCGCTGCAGAATTGCAGAATGTCCCGCTGACCAATTCCCAGGAGCAGATGTACGAGGAAGTGATCAAGGGGCTGCAGCAGGAGAACTCGATCCTTCACCCGGAGCTTCGGGGTTACCGGGGAGAAAATCCTGCAGTGATCGAGCTACATGTGCTGTTGTTGGGAAAGAGGCTGCAAGACATGGAAAACAAACAGATAAGGTTTGTTCGGTTTCCTAGCAGAGCTGATGAGGAATCCTCGGTTCCTTTCTGCTCTCATGGAACAATCTGATAATCAGGGCAAGAGGAGGAGATTGCTTGAGCTCGATCAACTAGAACTGGACAATGGTCCTAATGAGAGCAGGGTTAGCTTGGCGTTCGGACTTGAGCTCGGTCGAGAAATTGGACCATTCTCTGAATGTGTGGGATAGTTTCCAACAACAGGTCGGACAAAGGATGGCTTCTGAGGAAGAGAATGATATCGGTTCATCATCGGGGCCTCATTCGATGATAAATCCTGTGATGGGGGGAATCCATGGTAGATCCCGAGAGGAATATTCACAGTGTGAGTGTTCTCGGATTCGGACATCTTCGGATTGTCTCTTTCATCTTATCCATCTTTGGTGTGTGTTACTTGGTATCGGATTACCCAGTCGAGTGTTGTCGGACTCGGACATCTTCGGCTGCTGTCACCAATATAACATATACATGTTTCTCTATCCATTTGATTTCATTTCTACGAGTTATATATTTATATATTTATACATATGATAAGGCGCGATCTCTCCAGCAGGAAGAGCTGAGGAGGAGGTGATGAGTAATGGATGGAGCTTCTGCTGGAGGGATTCAGTGGAGGAGACGAGGTTCAAATTCAAACCCGAGAAATGATTTGGCTGGAGGAGTCGAGTGATCATCGGGTATTCATAGGCTCGGGTTCGATTTGAGAATAGCTTCCTGAGTCATCTGCTGATACTTAAAAAGTTCGGGTTCTAAAGCCAGTACATAGGATTAGGCAAGGGAACTGATCATGACTGAATTGGTTCGATCATCTAATTCGAGAAAACCGGCCGGATTGCAGTCGGTTCTTTCTAATTGGAAGTCGGTTTATTGATTATATAAAAAAAGCATGTGATTCACTTCTTTTCTCAATAAACGTTAAAAGTTTCAACGTTGATAATAAAGTCAGTCAGTTTTATTTTATTCCCAAATTAGATTAAACCATTCAGGTTCGAAAAAGCATATCATATAATTTTATTTCATTCCCATATCAAGACAAACTTTTCAACCTTGAAAAATACAAATTTTCTTTTTTTATTTATTAACAAGGTATACTAACATATCAAAATATAAAACGATATGCTTGTGTGACATATTCTTCTTAATTTTTTTTTATCATGTACTTAAAAAACAGAAAAAATAATTGCAATTTTTATTTAAAATTAAATTAATAATTTTATCCTAAATTTAGATTAATATTACTTATGAAAAAATACTAAAAAGTTTTAAAGAAATTAGTGTAAACTTTTTTAAAAAATTATAATATACTTTTATCTCGTGAAGAAAAAGTTATAGAGAATTAGTTGACTTATCTTTTACTCTCAGGTTAAATGAATTATTCTGATTTAATAGTACAATGAAAAATATGATTTTAATTTTAAAATATTAAATGTTTGGCTTAAATTTGAAACAAAAGCAAATCACGGGTTTTTATTTTTAAAATTTGGAAAGTTTGACTTAATTTAGAAATAAAATAACATCATATGATTTTATTTGGATGAGGTTTCAATTTATGCTAAACAACATTAACTAGGCCTGATGGAGGAGAAGATGAATGAAGGGGGAAATTTTCCACTGTTAGGCTAAGTTGTTTTAATGGAAGGAAAATTTTCACTCTTATTTCCTATCAAAATCCAATTTCCTTTTACTTCTGATTTGGGATTGAACGGGGTGAAATAATTTATAAAAATTTGTCTAAAATAAAATTACCTATTTATCCCTGTGAGAAATCAATAAAAAAAAATGATATTATCACTTGTTCAACATGTATTTTTGAGAGTATGAATGTTGCAGGTCGTCACTGATAAAAGTTAAATAACTAAAGGTTTTATAATACTTAACAGTTTACAATACGGGGGCGCAGCTCCACTGGTTGGGTATTGACATCTTCCAAGACGTCCCAGGTTCGAATTCTAGGAGAGGCGTTCCTTCGTGGGTGAGAGCTTTAAGCTATTTTGAGCATATCAAGTTCGTCTGACTAATCCGGTACACGTGATTTACGAGCTTACGAGCTATTGCGTGTACTGCGAGGAAGAGATGTCACAACCACTACTTTCCGAGTCGGAAAGCGCTCGAATACCTCGGTTGTAAAAAAGAAATGATCTTTCATTACAACGGGTACCCTTTTTAACTGTTTGTAAAATAAGTATTACCCATGAAAGATTGAGAGGAGCAATACTATTTTGGGTTAATAATCAAAAATAGCATTGCTCCTCTACTTCATTTTAAGAGTAACACTAGTTTATAAACATTTGAAAAACTAGCACCTCCTTGTAGTGAAAGACTACAATACCCTTATGGGGTCTTTTCATTTTTAAAAATTTCAGCCATTTCCCTTCAACCATTTCCCTCCATTATCTCTCTCTCCTTTCTCTCCTATCTATTTCTCTCACCTTTCTCTCTCTTACCGGAGCATATCACCAGAGCACGGGTATCACATCGAAGCACAGGCACGGGCGTCACCCGAGCACGGGCGTCACCGTCTCTCTCTCACCGGAGCACGGGAGTCATACCGGAGCACGGGCATCACTGTTACCTAACTATCCCATTGAAAGTATTGAAGCTTGTTGAGGTATTTTGTGTTATTGTCCCAGTGAAAAGCATCCCGGTCACCGAAACTTAATCGGGACCTATTCATGATTTTTAGGGACCTATTTATAATTTTTCAGGACTTATTTATAATTTTTCAGGACTTGTTTATCAGTATCTAATTAGACTTTATCATGACCTATTCATGATTTTTTGGGACTTATTCATAATTTTTCGGGACCTGTTTATTAGTACCTAATTAGACTTTATCATGACCTATTCATGATTTTTCAGGACCTATTTCAAAATTTTCGGGACCTTTTTTAATTATACCTATTTCGTCGATGCAAGATTTGTCAGTAAACAGGTCATAACAAGCAAACATGTCCAATGAGAATAGGCTTACCTGACACCGAAGAAGCATATACACGACCTTCTCGTGATTGTTGGTAGCAAACTATGTATGTTACTTCGAACATACCGAAGAAGCACTTATGTGCATTTCAAGAACTATCTTAAATTTCTTTTGATCAGTTTAATATTTATCCAGACCTATTTCAGACTCCTCGAGACCAAAGTCCTATGTATAATTCGGGACCTATTTGATATTTCTCTTGATCAGTGTAAGATTTCTCATGACCTATTTAAGATTTTTCGCGACCTATTTCAGACTCATCTAAAATAAAGTCCTCATATACATTTTGGGACCTATTTGAGATTTCTCTTGACTAGTGTAAAATTTATCTTGACCTATTTCAGATTCCTCGAGAACAAAGTCCCCATGTGCATTTCGGGACCTATTTACAATTTCTCTTGACCAGTGTAAAATTTATCGTGACCTATTTCAGATTCCTCGTGAACAAAGTCCCCATGTACATTTAGGGACCTATTTGCAATTTCTCCTGACCAGTGTAAAATTTATCATGACCTATTTAATATTTTTCAGGACCTATTTCAAACTCCTCTAGAATAAAATCTTCATGTACATTTCGGGACCTATTTGAGATTTCTCTTGACCAGTGTAAGATTTCTCATGACTTATTTAATATTTTCGGGACCTATTTTAGACTCCTCGAGAACAAAATCCCCATGTACATTTCGGGATCTATTTGAGATTTCTCTTGACCAGTGTAAGATTTCTTATGACTTATTTAAGATTTTTCGGGACCTATTTCAGATTCCTTGAGAACAAAATCCCCATGTATAATTCGGGATCTATTTAATATTTCTCTTGACCAGTATACAATTTCTTATGACCTATTTAAGAATTTTCGGGACCTATTTCAGACTCCTCGAGAACAAAGTCCCTATGTACATTTCGAGGCCTATTTGTGCCGAACAATCAGCGGTGAGCAGTCTTGGGCGGTGAGCTGGTGATGGGCCTCGATCAATGGTGGGCGGAGCGCAGTTTCGAATGGTGAACAAAGTCCTTGGGTTTTGCATGTTTTGAATGGTGGATTGATCATGTGCACCGTTGTTTTCAAAAAGAGTGCGTGTGTTATGTCAAATTGCTGACTTATTGTTTGTCCATTAGGATTGGGCTTGAATTAATAAAAGAGATTGATGGGATTCACATGTGATGTTCATTTTAACACTGTCCTTTGATCCGAATACATGGTCATGAGGCAAACATCAGAAACCAGAGGAAAAGAGGCAAATGGCAACTCAATGATGATTAACTCACAATTTCATTATGGTTCCCCATAAGGGACCTTGGATCAAAGCAACTACATACTAAATCCGACATGTCGGCAATTCAAGAATGGAAAATTAAAGGGAAAATAAATATGTTATCAGTTAACTAACTTCCTCTCCAGGGAGCGATCATCTGGGCATCCATTGGCCACCATGAGAAATCAAACAGAGCTCCTCAGTTCTCTCCTACTTCAATCGTGATGAGACACCATACGACCTATTGACTACTGGCTGACACAACTTTAAAGGAGCATCAGGCGACCTTAAAATAACTGATTACATCTTCTAAGTACATCAGGAACTTAATCCTTAGGGAGGTTTGTGGTGGTGTCAGTTGAAGATGATCTCTTCCCATACGTCTGGCAAAAGGAAACAGAAGTGAGAAACTGATGATTCAACATATTATCACATCACTGTTCCTATTCAAGACAAATATGCCAGTTCAATTTTGATCACAAAACCTATTCCCAATCATCAAGATAAGAGTAAGCACTGCTAATGATATAAAACTAAGAAGATAACCATCAAAACCATCAAATAGAGAAAACCTTAGAAATGGTCAGAGAGAGGAGCAAAAGGTAAAAGGCCCAATTAAACTAGAGGGATCAGTTAAAAAAGAGCAAAGAAATACCTCAACTGAACAACTTGAATGTAAAAGGCAACTTGAATCTCATTCTTAATCAAAACGGATATGGAAATCAAAAGAAAATGCTGAGTATGTAGTTGCTGTAAGGACAGATACTTAACAATTCTATTTTCATCGAGGAGCGAGATCGAAATCATGAGAAATCCTCGAACAATGACTAGCACTAGCCATAGAAACAAAACAGCCCCATTTTCTTTCAAAACTGCCATGAAAACAAAGGAAAACCCCCAACAAAGTGCAGCAGCACAGATTTGTAGAATAAAGCTCTAATCTCCCCGAAATCGATCTTGAAAATGGGAGAAATCATCGATCAAAGGGGCTGCTGCAACTTTGAACTTTAAGCAGCTTTATTTTTATCAAAATGACATGAAAATCATGAGGAATATGCAGCAAAATGCAGCAGCACAGATTTGTAGGCTAAGGCTCTAATCTCCTCGAAACCGATATCGAAAATGGGAGAAATCATTTAGCAAGGTGCCTCTATAGCCACAAATACTATGCAATCCCATTTCACTTGAAAATGACATGAAAGTCATGAGAAAATATGTAGCAAAGAGCTACTGCATAATCCAACATGCCAAGGCTCTAATCTCCTTGAAACCGTCATCGAAAATGACAGAAATCATTGAGCACAAGGACTGCTGCAACCATGGCCTTTAAACAGCTTCATTCTTATAAAAAATTGCATGGAGAACTTGAGGAAACAACAAAGAATGAAGCAGCCACTTAATCACCTCATTCTCAATAAACAAGTTAGCCCCAAAATCAATCGGCTAATCAAATCAGAAAAGGGAGAACCATTTCCGGGGTTCAGATTTGCTTCAGCATTGTACTCTTTAAAGCTCACAGCTCATTTTCATTTCCTTTTGCAGCTATGAATAGGAAAACTTTCTAAAAATCAGTCATCTCAGAACCATCAGCCCCAAACACTGGGGAAGTTCCGAGCTTGGAAGAGTGAATGGTACGCAAAATGATGAAATATTTCAGCAAAATTTGCAAAATTTCTGACACAGCAATTTGAGCTTGATAAGGGCCACAACACTAACAGATCAAGGAGCCAAAAAATCAGAAGAGCAGTTCCTTCAAGAACCCGCAAATGATAATGAGTTGCTGATATTGTAAAAACAAAGAGATTAACCGAAGCTGAACAACCCAGCAAGTAATCCGCTCGCCGACTGGAATTTGGACAAGACTAAGACACAGAAAAGCAACAGAGCCAGAGAAAATTGAATGTGGATGCTCTAGACGTAAAGGATAACAGGCCCACAGAGAACAGGAAGAAAGATAGGCTAAATACGCTCGACAAACAGTCAAACCCACAGGGGGAGAAGAGTTTCAAGAGCAGTATTTGTTCCTAAAGCTGCCATTTTTCTTGCTTTCTTCTACAGACAATTTAATTCTTTAATCATTTTCCATTACTTACGGTAGCTGAAGGAACAGGGATGGGAGAGGCATGGTACAGGGAAGGAGGCGCTGCAGCTGAGGGAGCTGAGGGAGAGGCACGACACAGGAGGGAGCTGAGGGGGGAAAGAGGAATGGCAGCTGAGGGTAAAGAGGAGTTAGGGTTTTGAAATGACAAGGGTATGATGGGAATTAAAGAAAAATTCACTAAAAAATCTTAAATAGTGGTGCTATTTTTTCAAACTTATATAAACTAGTGTTAGTTTTAAAAATATCCTTTGGAGTGGTGCTAAAAATATTTTCACCCCTACTATTTTTCCCTACATAACGGTAAAAACTTTTCTTCCCCTGCCCTTCACCTCCTTTCCCTTCTGCCCCTTCCCCCATCATCCAAACAAACTCAAGGGAGATGAAACGGGCGACCTCGACGCCGACGGGGGAAAATCATGACGGCATTGCAAAGTAAGTAAACCATGGAGCTGCCGACGGAGCCGATGATGGAGATCTTGGCGAGACTCCCCGTGAGATCGCTGCTCCGGTTCAAATCCGTCTGCCGATCGTGGCGCCGTCTGATCGAAGACCCTTATTTCATCGCCGAGCACCTCAGGCGATCCTCCTCGGATGGCAGCTCCCGTCGCTTTCTCCTCGCCAGGTACTACTCGGACTCCGAGTGCAAGTACTTCACCTCCTTGCTCTCTTGCGAAACCCTCGAGGTGCTCCGTCGGATCGATGTCCCAGTTCGAGCTCATCTGGGATACGTTAACATCATCGCCTCCAGTAATGGCATCGTTTGCCTGTCATCTGGTCTTGGAATCTGCCTGTTTAACCCCGCAACTAGAGAATTGAGGGTCCTGCCCAATTCGGTTGGCTCTTCAACTTATTCTCCGACACGGAACGAGAGGGTTTATTACGGGTTCGGCTACAATCGGAGAATCGGTGATCACAAGCTGGTCAGTATCCTTGCATCCAGGGAGCACGGGAACGAGCCTCTTTACCGAGGTTCCGTTATCACACTCAAGGATCGTTTGTGGAGGGAAGTCCCGGCTTCGAACTGTGACATCATATATAAGTTTGAAGGAACGGCCGTGAATGGGGTTGTCCACTGGATCGCTCGCGGAGGCGGAGGCGGACAGAGGGGGTCAGAGGTGATCTTGTCCTTCGATCTGGGAGATGATAAGTTCGGGGAGCTGTCTCTTCCCGGTATCGACGAGGAGGATGGGAACAACAAGAGGCTCTATGTGTTCGATGAAATGCTTGGCTTGATGGTCTATTCCGACTCTAGGAGGGTCGGCTGCATCAACGTATGGGTGAGAAAACCTGTGGCTTCACCGGAGGAGTGGACTAGAGTAGCGAGGATCGACCCGGCCTTGGGAGTTTGTAGGCCGGTGGGCGTGGGAGCACGGGGGGAGATCTTGATCGAGAGCAACTATGGAGGGCTGGTTGCTTATGAAGCAACGACCCGAATTGTTCGAGAGGTGAAAATCGATGCTGTGAAGGGTCCCGTGTACTTCGATTTCCATCTGTACGTGGAGAGTCTACTACCGCTCAAGGGATGGAGACGGACTCGTGCGTGAGGTGAGACCATCAATAAAATCAAGCAATTTGTTTAGGAAATTTTTATTTATAAAATTTAGAAGAAAAAAATAACTCTTAAAGATGGTTTGATACGTGATAACACTATTAGTTACATACAGGCTTTCTCCAAGGGAGTAGCTGACATTGTCAGTCAGAGATATGGTGGTCATTTAGGAAATGCAGTTTCTGATAAATGAGATCGTGCCGATCGATCAGACATTATTTGATATAATGGGATTATAAATTTCGCGATTTGGATGTTCATTGGACCCAAGATCAGGTCAATGGCTCATATTGTTCTTTCAATTATTCTAATAAAGTCAGACCCCGCTTTGGTAGGCGACTATCAATACATTCACTCTTCTTCTCTTTTCTCATCTTCCTGTTCGTGGTGCTGCAGCAAAGCAAGGTGGTCGGGATGTTGATGCTACGGCATGAAGACAGCAAGAAAATGCTCGAGCCATTCTCTCGACTCTGAAGTCAAATAAGAGAAGATCCAAGCCAAACTTTTAAACTTGTTTATGAAAAGCATAAGCATTGGACCAACATTACTTCTGACTCTCGAAAGCATATGAGATGCCGAGGTTAAGCTGCGTTGTTCCGTTTGGTGGACTGTGAAGTCATTTGTAGAGCAAATGAGAGACCAAACTTGAAACTCCAATTTCTAAGGGACTTTAAATAAGGTCTATCGAGTTTGAATCTTTTTTTTTTTGGTCAAATAATCGAGTTTGAATTTTTATAAATGAAAAAAAATATACCTGATGGGGAAAGTTTCTCCCCTTAACGAGCCCGTGCGGCTCAAACCTAAACTATTCAATCGTAATCGAAACTACTATTGACGAATACCATATGGTGACGTAATTAACAGTCCGATATGGAATGCTGATAATAGTATCAGCAAAAGAGCATTCTCCTGTACTTCTAGATATGTTAAGCTCCACATATGTTAGTAAATGGAAATTCTCCGAAGTTCCACGGTCACCGCTTAAAGTTACCATAGAAGCTCCTGCACAAGGATGGCAATTCGACCCAGCCGATCTGTCCCGCCCCAATGTGGGGTCGGCTAGGGTCTTTTTGACCCGACCCGACCTGCACCATTATTATAGTAAAATATTATGTTATTATATGTCATAAAAGTTTATTTTACATTATTTACGAGCCCTTTTGTTTTAATAAGCTAGATAATAATAATAATAATCATGTTTTATTTAAGTTGCTTAAATTTTAATTATTTAAAATTAATCTAACTATATAATTAAAAATATATAAAATTTATTCCATATTTTAAATTGCATTTTATATACATTATTTGTTAATTTATTTTTTTTTATAAATTGAACTATCAAGGGTACGGGCCGGTCCGTGTATTCAAACAAACAGCCCGCCCCCCGTTGCCATCCCTACTCCCGCATTTCCGAATATTTGACCCGACCCGTCTACTCCGGGGCCCTACATTATCACCCCGAGCAATGCATGAAATGTCGCTGCTCTGCTCCTCCCTCTCCCCTCCTCCTGATTCGCCGTCGCCGTCGCCGGCAACGTCTCTTCTCGGGGAGATCGTAGACAGGCATATCCGACGCAATGCCTAGCGTTGCTTCGGAGTTTCCCCCAGATTTAACGAACGAGGTCCTGTCGAGGCTCCCAGTCAAGTCCCTCGTCCGCTTCAAGTCCGTCTGCAAGCCGTGGCTCTCCTTGATCCAGTCCCCGTGCTTCATCTCCCGTCACCTCAACCGATCGGCCAGCCGTGGGGATGGCAAGGACGGCAATGGCGGTAAGTCTCTCCTCGTCAGGCACCGTTGCCGCGACACGGGTAAGCGCCTCACGTCACTGCTCCGGAGTGAAACACTACGGCTGGTTGCCCCTGTTGATATCCCTCCTCATATGCGTTCGCGGGACTTTAGTGTCATCGGGTCCTGTGATGGCATTGTTTGCTGTGCCTATGATTTCGAGTCACCAATAATCCTCTGGAACCCCGCCACTCGAGAATCTTTCGTGCTGCCAAAATGCATAATTTCTCGGGAAACTGCAGGGCAGGCCGAAACCCTGTGTGTTGTTGCTCATGGATTCGGGTACGATCGTGCAGTTGAAGACTATAAGGTAGTGAGAATTGCTTTCGTGTATCAGCTGGATACGCGTTGCTTCCGAGCGCAGGTATTTGCTATCGGCAAAGGTTCATGGAGGGAAGTCCCTGCTTTAGCTTGCCGAATTTACTCGTCAAGTTGTACTGCTGTGAATGGGATTCTCTATTGGGTGGCTTATAATTGCGGCTCGGATGATAGGGAGCTCATCCTATCGTTTGATCTACGGGATGAGGTGTTTTGTCGAGTGTATTTGCCTGATTTGGGCTTCCCCACAAACGGGAATTGTACGAAGCTCTCAGTGTATGAGGAATCACTGTGCTTGATGGTTTATAACTTCAGAGGAAGGTCTAAATGCTTGGACTTGTGGATGATGTCTGGTGAAGCTGGGAAGGAATCTTGGACAAAGAGGTTTAGCATTGGACCTGTCCTTGGGGTTCATAGGCCATTATGTTGTGGCATACATGGTAAAGTTTTTATGGAAAGGAATAACGGAACGCTGGTGATATATGACGCGAATAATGACAGCATTCAAGATTTGCCTATTAAAGGGTTTCCATATAGCTTAGATTGCCATTTCTACATCGAAACTCTTGTTTCGATGATTAAATAGCTCCAAAAGCTATTTTCATCATCTACTCGGAAGCTTTGCTGGCCGAGTGAAGATCATATCTGCAGACGATGGTCAAGCTATTTGTTAGAAGATGAGATCGGGCCATGATTTAGGCTCTGCACTTGTCATTTTACTTCTCCTATGGCTTTCATTGAGTTTCACCGCATCACCCTGGAACAAGCTTTCTGTATCCATCCCGATCTTTGTCAACATTAATAATGCATTCATTTGCAGATCCAAACACCAGTTGTATCTTTATACAAGGATGAGAACAACATTGTTTTGTTTTGTTTTTTTTTTTTTTAATGAGATCACCAGATGCAATGTATAATCCGACAGCAATCCACTCCACCAAGTGCAGCGGTCTAGCCATACAAGTCTTACTTCCTTGCAGTTTGGCAAGATCGAGGTCTCAGTTTCGAATCCCTTCTGCACACTTGTCAAAAAGATCCGGTAGAATCCCTTTGGCACACAGTGGCTTCTTAGGCTATATCAAACCTTTGGTGATGCTGCTCTGATGGGGTCAGTAGTGGGTGCTCGTTTTTTCAATTGGTCTGATATGTTTGTGATTGAGTAAGAAATTCTGAACTTTGCATATTGTTCTTGCATTTTGTTGCGCACACCGGTACTGGAACCTGAAGTTGATGAATTGATTCTAAAGGGTGATTTGGCTTGTTTTCCTGGAGGGATTCTGGAAGGTGGATCCACATCAATGGGAGTTTGCAATTGAAGATTTCATAAGGGGGTTAAAAACATCTCCTCAAGAACATTTACCAGTGAGAACCAATCCACAGCCACTCGCAGCAGAGTTGCAGAATGTCCCACTGACTAATTCCCAGTAGCAGATGTACTAGGAAGAGATCAAGAGGGTGCAGCATGAGAACTCGATCCTTCACCTGGAGCTTCAGGGTCACCGAGGAGGAAATCCTGCAGGCATCGAGCTACATGTGCTGTTGTTGGGAAAGAGGCTGCAAGACGTGGAAAACAAACAGACAAGGTTGTTCGGATTCCTAGCCGAGCTGATGAGGAATCCTCGGTTCCTTTCTGCTCTCATGGAACAATCTGATAATCGGGGCAAGAGGAGGAGATTGCTTGAGCTCGATCAACTAGAACTGGACAATGGTCCTAATGAGAGCAGGGTTAGCTCGGTGTTCAGACTTGAGCTCGGTCGAGAAATTGGACCATTCTCGGAATGTGTGGGATAGTTTCCAACAAGGGGGCGGACAAAGGATGGCTTCTGAGGAAGAGAATGATATCGGTTCATCATCGGGGCCTCATTCGATGATAAATCCTGTGATGGGGGGAATCCATGGTAGATCCTGAGAGGAATATTCAGTCTGAGTGTTCTCAGATTTGGACATCTTCGGATTGTCTCCTTTCATCTTATCCATCTTTGGGGTGTGTTACTTGGTATCGGATTACCCAGTCAAGTGTTGTCGGACTTGGACATCTTCGGCTGCTGTCACCAATATAACATATACATGTTTCTCTATCCATTTGATTTCATTTCTACGAGTTATATATTTATATATTTGTACATATATATATATATTCATGATAAGGCGTGACTCTCCATGAGGAAGAGCTGAGGGAGGAGGTGATGAGTAATGGAGAGAGCTTCTGCTGGGGGGCTTCAATGGAGGATTTTCGAAGCGAAAGTGGAGGAGGCGAGGTTCAAATTCAAATCCGAGAAATGATTTGGTTGGAGGATTCGAGTGATCATCGGGTATTCATAGGCTCAGGTTCTATTCGAGAAGAGCTTCCCAAGTCATCTGCTGATACTTGAGCCAGTACATAGGATGGGCAAGTGAACTGATCATGGCTGAATTGGTTTGATCATCTTATTCAAGAAAACCGGCTGAGTTGCAGTCGATTCTTTCTAATTGGAAGTCGGTTTAAGTTCCAAGTTACGGTTCATAAAATTTTTTTTGATAGATAAATATACTCAAATTCAACTTCTAAATACATGGAGTCTCATAAAAAACTACATCTGTAGTATTATACAAAAGACCTGCTCGACAGAGATCATGTGCTAGCTGATTCCTAGATCGGGGTATCCAAACAATTTTCCACCCATCAAATAAGGTTCTTATACAAAAAATATCTAGAACTATGTTACTAGATTCCCATGCTGGTTTGTGGGTTTCTTGGACTGCTTTAACCACTTGCTGGGCATCACTAAAGATTGTGATGTTCTTCCAATTCTGCTTCAAAGCAATCTCAGATGCTGCTAATATGGCCATTGATTCAGCTTCATTAGAGGAAATGGCAGTAATTTTCTGTGTCCAGTGAAACATCCGCCTTTCCTCCATGATGGCCACCCCTGCAATACATACACCATCTGTTGAAAAGGCAACATCTACAAATATATTTATTGTATTATTTTGTAAACTGTGACCGTTATTTATGCTCAAATTGCTGGATGAAGATGATGGTGAAGCCGATGAAGAATGATGGGATTCTACAGCCAAGCTGTCTCCTTGGGTGGGTAGTCTACCTGAGTTGATGTCTGCATGTTCTTGGTATGCAAGATTAACTCTATGAATGAAGCTGAATAAATTTGGTGTAATATGAGAGAACAAAACTTTATTTTGTAGGTTCCATAATTCATGTAACAAGATACTACTATATAGAGCAAAATGATTAATTTCGTGATTGCTAAAAGGAAAGTTAGGTGGGTCAACTATAAATTTGATCAGTTCTTGCAACGAATTAGCTGTAATTTGTCTAACTTTCCATATTGATTCTCTCCAAGGAATTCGTAAGAATGGGCATTCGATAAATAGGTGGGTTTTGGAGATTGGTGTGGCTTGACAAAGTGGACAACAATCGTCCTCCCTGTTTGCCCAAGGGAGACCCTCCCTTGCTATTCTCCATAAATGGAGTTTAAATCGATTATGGAATTTAAAATTCCAAATCTTATTCCAAAGCGTTTCCGTTCCCTTGTTAAAACGATAGTCTTGATCACATAGATAGAATGATTTGACTGTATGATTTCCATTTTTATTTGGCAACCATACATACTCATCTTCTTTACTCTCTCGAGGCATATAACTTTTAGCAATATTCAGCTTTGTTTCTGTGTTAAAGAGAGCATTTAGAATATCAATATTCCACTGATTTGAATTTGGGCAGAGTAAATCCTTGACTGTTAGTGATTGGTCTTTATATATAGCCGAGTTTTTTGGTTTTGGCAGGAAACCTTCATTATGAGGTATCCAAGGATCTTTCCAAACTTTTGTGGACAGTCCATTTCCTATTTTAATGCACATTGATTTTTCCATTGTCTGTTTGCAAATCTGAATATCCTTCCAAATACTTGACTGCCGTGCATTTGATCTATTACACGGCTTTAGGAAGTTCCTGTATTTATTCCTAAACACTATGGAAGCTAGACTAGTTTTGTTAGATATTAAGAACCAAACTGTTTTGGATAACATTGCTTTATTGATGTCCGAAAATTTTCAGAATCCTAATCCACCATATTTCTTAGGTTGACATAAACTGTTCCAGCTTAAGGGAGTGAAGTAGCGGCCCTTATTTTCCTGTTTGTTCCACCAGAATTCTCGTGTTTTTCTATCCATTTCCTGGCATATTTTCTTTGGGATTTGAAAGGTGGCCATTTGGTAGATTGGCATGGAGTTTATTACGGATTGTATTAGGGTCGCTCTACCAGCCCATGATAAATTTTTTGCTTTCCATGTTGTTAGTTTATTTTGGATTTTCTCTACCAGAAATTGGAAGGATACCACTTTCTTCCTTTTTATAAACATGGGATTGCCCAAGTATTTTGATTCTAAATTTAATTTTTTAAGACCTAGTTTGTTTTTAATCTCTCTTTTTATATTTCCTCTAACAAACTTGGAAAAGATTAGCCCAGATTTCTGGTTGTTTATTTCCAAGCCACTCCATGAATTGAACAGATCCAATATTATTTTACAGTTTCTTACATCCGATTTAGCCGCTCTAATGAAAATCATAAGATCATCTGCAAACATAAGATGGCTGATCGGGAGGTTATTGCGTGAGATTTTTATACCCTTAATAAGGTTTAATTGTTCAGTGACAGAAAACATTCTAGATAAAATTTCCATGGAAAGAATAAATAGATAGGGGGATATAGGATCCCCTTGTCTAAGTCCTCTAGATGAATTAAAGAATCCAGATGGCGTTCCATTTATCAATAATGAATATGAAGGTGTGCTTATACATTGCATTATCCAGTTTATATATTCTTCAGCAAATCCAAAATTGAACAGGATTTTTTTGATGAATATCCATTCCACTCGGTCAAAAGCTTTTGAGAAATCGATTTTAATAGTTGTCCAGCCTGTCTTTGATTTGGAATGATTCATAGTATGCAGTATTTCTTGGGCTAGGATTCCATTTTCATTAATCCATCTCCCTTCAAGAAAGGCTGTTTGATGAGGGGAGATTAATTTATGCAGAACTGTTTTTAATTTGTTTGCTAGTATTTTAGAAATAACTTTGTCACATGTATTAGTAAGACTGATTGGTCTAAAGTCAGCAAAACTGTTAGAGTTGGTTTTTTTTTGGATTAATGTGACGAAGGTTGTGTTCCATTGCTTAAGCAAGTGACCGTGAGTAAAGAAATGCTGGACAACTTTTATAAGATCATTTTTTATGGTCATCCAATATTCCTTATAAAATAATGCCGGCATCCCATCAGGTTCGGGAGATTTAAGTGCATCCATTTTTTTAATGACTAATTCTATCTCTTCAACTGTTGGAATTTCTTTTAGTATCCTATTCTCTTCCTCTGTTATGATTGGCTGGATTAACTGTTCGAGATCAGTTGGTATTTGGGGATTTGTTGTTTTGAATAATGTTTTAAATTGTTCTATGAAATAAACACTGATTTCATCCTGGTCATATAACCATTGATCTCTAGTTAATTTAATTGCTTCTATTGCATTTTGTTTTCTTCTTATTATTGTTGAAAGGTGGAAAAATTTCGTATTGGCATCTCCTTCCTTAAGCCATTTCTCTCTCGATTTTTGTTGCCAAATCATGTCTTTCCTTTTTAATTGTTCTTCTAATTGTTTATGTAAGTGTTTTTCTTCCATTATGTTTTCGATAGTTGGTTGCTTAGTTTGAAAGGATTCGATTTGACTCATTAATTCTTTAATGTTTTCATCACAGTTCTTGAAGTGTTTTTTATTCCAATCTTTTAAGGCTTTTTTTGCATTTTTAATTTTCTTTGTGAATTTAAAGGTTGCTGAACCCTTTAATTGAATATTCCATGCTTCCTTTATTATATCCTTACTAGTTGGATCTCTAGTCCATGCCTGTAAAAATCTAAATGGATAGGCCTTCCTATTATTTATGTTATTAAGTTTGAGTAGAATTGGATTATGATCTGAACAGGAAGCTGTTAGATTTATGACTGTTGCATTTGGATAGAGTATCCTCCACAAATCATTTGATATGGCCCTGTCTAAACGCTGCTTAATATGTGCTAACCCATGCCTATTATTTTTCCAAGTAAATTTGTTTCCTCTGTACCCTAAGTCTAATGTTCCTGTATTATTTAAAAAATTTTCGAGGTAATTTCTGCTACTTGATCCAATGTTACGGCCACCAAATTTTTCTTCAGAATTGAGTATCTCATTCAAATCACCCATCATTAACCAAGGTTTATTCAGATTTTTGACTGTATTTTCAAGATCTATCCAAAAAGCAGGTTTATCTATATCATATGGAGGTCCATAAGCACATGTTAAAACCCAATCACTTGGAATAGCAGCATGATGTATAGACAGATGAATATAATACTTGCTTTCGGATAGAATATTTACCTCCATTGATTCATGCCAAAATACAGCCAATCCCCCAGCCTTTCCTGTGGCCTCCACCACATGCATCTGGTAAAAACCACACTTCTTTGCTAGCTGCTGACATTTCTGAGAATTTGCTTTGGTCTCTGTCAAAAAGAGTAGACAGGGTTTGTGTTCTTGGAGGAGGAACTTAAGAGTTCGAACTGTAGGGGATCCTCTAATTCCCCTACAGTTCCAAGAAATGAGACTCATGGCGACCGGGGGGGCATGATAAGGCCCGCCTCCCCGGCCGTTATATACTCGGTAGAATTAGGATGGGATTTTTCAAGATCCTCCCCAGTTTCTCGGATGGATGTATCAAATTCTTGTTCAGGATATGAAACAGATGATGAATGGCTTTTCACAATGTTTCTAGTGATTTCCTGTTGGACTAATATACCCAGTTCTGCAGCTATTTTGCCTAACACTGCTGAAGGAGGTGAAGCCATAAGAGGATTTTCAATCTTTCTTTTTTTTCCAACGAGGAGGTTATCGGAAAGATCTGAGATTTCTCCCAAGGGAGTTGAACTCTCTGGAGATAGAAGCATGATAGGCTACCTTTTGATGTACTTCCTACGGAAGCCTGAGTTTGTGGCAGGAAGAACTTTTAATGGTTGACAGGCAAGAGGATTCATGAGTGATTGGATAAAATCCAAATAAGGACTTTTCTGGGCTTGGAATGTGAAAGGGGAATGATGGAGCATCTTCATCCTGTGGGTTAGGTCTTTTTCCCGTTGAGGGTCCTATAACGGTATCAGATGACTGCCAAGAGGATTGGGAAATCAACTGTCGTGGCGATGACTGAGACCTAGGAGGCAAGGAGCTGGGCACTGGGAGTTCACTGTTTGACTCAAAACATAACCAGAAACCATATTTCAGATCAATTTCTGGGTCAGGGAATGGACACAGGTTCGATTCATGACCTAAGCGACCACAGTTGTAGCAGAAAATGGCTAGTTTTTCATATCTAAAATAGATCCAAGTAATGGATCCATTTTTTTGACGTGAGCGAAAACCTGGACAGAGGGGTTTTTCAGGCTGGACTTTGACTAAGATTCGTGGAGTTTGAAAATACGAGGGAAGCCTTGGATCTGTTCTTGCTTCGACCTCTATTAACTCACCGACTTTCAAAGCCGCTAGCTGGATGTTTCGAAGATTGATAGCCTCAGGGGGCATCCCACAGATTCTGACCCAAAATAAGACTGATTTGAATTCTAGACTCTCTATAGATTGTCCAGGGGACCCTTTTTCGAACAAGAGGTGGTAACCCCGTACAGACCAAGCACCCCCTTTTAGGGACAATTCTAGGTCTGCAACATCAGTGAACAGACAAATAAAAGCATCCTTTACCTGTCCTGCAGGCCGAATGAAGAATGGTTTCTTTGTCCTCCAGATCCTACTCAGATGACCGATAATGGCTTTGTGGTTTGGATTCTTACACCCAAATGTTTTGAAAATAAGTGTTTGCTCCAGGGCCTGTACGACTCCTTCATCTTCGTAGGAGAGGTCGACGATCTCTTCTTCCTCAACTGATGTTGTTTGCATGTTGCTCAGCTTTGCAATGGGTTGCTCAGATTCTTCGGCTGCCATGGACAGCGGAGGATTCTGGGAAGGTTCTGGGTTTTCGCTTGAAGGAAATGAGGGCGGAAGAGGAAAAGTTGGGCAGAAGAAAAGAGTGTTCGTTTGTTTCATTGATTTTCCTTTGGGAAGGGATTGAGGCCGAGTAGCTTCTCGTGGAAGTTTTGATTGCAATAAATGCCCCTCCAGAGGGGGATTCATTTGTTCTGGAGAAAATCCCAGAAAAATCTGTCCGTCCACTATCGGGACGCTTAAACCTCCACATTGGGAGACTGATTTACTTGATGGATGAGAGAGCATTTAATTCTAGAGAGAGAGAGATGAGAGAGGCACATTGACGGAAATTTTGTTACGGTTCATAAAATTGAATGTGAATTATCATGCACTAAATAAGTCGACGAATATAATATTATTTAAATTATATAAATAATCTATTCTTATGAATATAATACTATTAGTTATATTGAAAGTTGGATTAGCTATAAAATCATAATTATATTTAGAGTTAATTATATAAAAAAGTACATGATTCACTTCTTTTATCAATAAAAGTAAAAAGTTTCAAATTTTAAAAAATAAAATTATTGAATTTTATTTTATTTCCAAATTTGATTAAACCTTTCAAGTATTAAATCATATAAAAAATATATATCTTATCTATGTGACTATTTGTTATGTGATATGTAGAATTTAATGTGTAATATAATTATAAAAATATATTTATCTATTAATAATTATTTATATACACTTTTTATATTCATTTCCGCTATTATAATATCTCTCTAAACAAGATGAAAATTCCCTTCCCTGCCCTTCACCTCCTTTCCCTTCTCCCCCTTCGACTCCAACGCCGATGGCAGGGGAAAATCATCACAGCCTTGCAAAGTAAGTAAACAATGGAGCTGCCGGCGGAGCCGATGATGGAGATCTTGGCGAGACTCCCTGTGAGATCGCTGCTCCGGCTCAAATCCGTCTGCCGATCGTGGCGCTCTCTGATCGAAGACCCTTATTTCATCGCCGAGCACCTCAAGCGATCCTCCTCGGATGGCAGCTCCAGCCGCTTTCTCCTCGCCAGGTACTACTCGGACTCCGAGTGCAGGTACTTAACCTCCTTGCTCTCTTGCGAAACCCTCGAGGTGCTCCGTCGGATCGATGTCCCAATTCGAGACCATCAGGGATACGTTAACATCATCGCCTCCAGCAATGGCATCGTTTGCCTGTCAGATGGTCGTGAAATCTGCCTGTTTAACCCCGCAACTAGAGAATTGAGCGTCCTTTCCAATTCGGTTAGCTCTTCAACTTATTCCTCGCCATGGAACGCGAGGGTTTATTACGGGTTCGGCTACAATCGGAGAATCGGTGATCACAAGCTGGTCAGTATCCTTGCATCCTGCGGGCACGGGAACGAGCCTCTGTACCGAGCTTCCGTTTTCACGCTTAAGGATCGTTTGTGGAGGGAAGTCCCGGCTTCGAACTGTGACATCATATATAAGTGTGAAGGAACGGTCGTGAATGGGGTTGTCTACTGGATCGCTCATGGAGGCAGACAGAGGGGGTCCGAGGTGATCTTGTCCTTCGATCTGGGAGATGATAAGTTCGGGGAGCTGTCTCTTCCCCATATCGACGAGGAGGATGGGAACAACAAGAGGCTCTATGTGTTCGATGAAATGCTTGGCTTGATGGTCTATTCCGACTCTAGGAGGGTCGGCTGTATCAACGTATGGGTGAGAAAATCTGCGGCTTCGCCGGAGGACTGGACTAGAGTAGCGAGGATCGACCTGGCCTTGGGAGTTTGGACGCCGGTGGGCGTGGGAGCGCAGGGGGAGATCTTGATCGAGAACAACCATGGAGGGCTGGTTGCTTATGAAGCAACGACCCGAGTTGTTCGAGAGGTAAGAGTCGATGCTGAGAAGGTTCCCGTCTACTTCGATTTCCATCCGTACGTGGAGAGTCTCCTACCGCCCGAGGGATGGAGACAGTCTCGTGTGTAAGTAAGGTGAGACCATCAATAAAATCAAGTAATTTGTTTAGGAATTTCCTTTTATAAAATTTAAAAGCAAAAAATAACTCCAAACTACGAGATGCCGAGGTTAAGCTGCGTTGTTCCGTTCGGTGGTCTGTGAAGTAATTTGTAGAGAAAATGAGAGACCGAACTAGAAACTCCAATGTCTGATGAATTAAATAAGGCATATCGAGATTGAATCTCTTTTCTGTCAAATAATCGAGTTTGAACTTTTATAAATGAAAAAATACCTGATGGGGAAAGTTTCTACCCTCGATTGAGCCTATGCAGCTCAAACCGAAACTACTCAATCGTAAGTGGAACTCCTATTGATTAATAGCATGTGGTAATGTAATTAACAATCCGATATGGAATACTGATAATAGTATCAGTGAAAGAACATTCTTCTGTACTTCTAGTTTTTTTATCACAAGTAATGGGGATTTTATCATTACTGTAAAAACAAGTATATGATAAAATGTCCAAGAAATAAGAAAATTACAGGACTAGGGAATACGAAGAGATCCTCTAGGCCGATTACAAGGAGAATATATGTGAGTAAACACATTGAATGAGTTCAGAACACTAGTAGGTGGCCAGCAATAATCGAGCTCCTAATCACAACCTTCTGCCGAACTATGTGAGCCGTAGTGAATACCGGGATGGAAGGGTTTTCATGCCATTTATCCAAATAGTTTTCAGTCATCTTATACATGTATTTAAAATAAATATCCATACAAGATCAAAACAGGCGGGGTTCTTAGACCACATACTCTAGCACTTGCATAGCCCACCGCAGTAGACCTGGCTCATCTTCCATGTCCGTCCTGTCCTCTGGTCGGATTGGGGTAGATCAAGGTGAGATCTAGCCAGATCTAGTGCCGATCTTGTCGGATCTTACCGGATCTGAGTTGATTCGGGTGAGATCTGGCCAAATCAGGTTGATACCTGTAGCTGTCAATGGCTGCTGATTGAGGTCCGTTGTTGTCGAGTTATTGGTGGACGAGGCGAGGATCCACACGTGCAAGGAAGGAAATCCGCTGAAGGAGAAGGAGAGGACTCACCGCCAGTGAGGGAAGGGGGGGCGAACGCATCGGCCGACTCGGAGGAGGGGCTGGTTGGGTGGCCCAGAGCAAAAGCCACCAGCTAGGCGGTGGAGGATATGTACGACCACCAGTTAGTGGTGGTGGAAGCCACTTACCGAGGCACGAGGAGAGTCAGGGTGGCAAACGCCCCCGACTGTAGTCGGACGTGCCGGCTAGAGGGAGGGAGGTCGCTAGAAGTGCTTGGGCTGCTGGAGAGGGTTACAGATGTTAGTAAATGGAAATTTGTCGAACTTACATGGTCACTGCTTAAAGTAACCAAAGAAGCTCTAGCATAGGGATGGTAGTTTAACCCAGCCGATCCATCCCACCCCAGTGTGAGGTTGGCTAGGGGCTTTTTGACCTACCTCGACCTGCACCATTATATAATAAAATATTATATTATTATATATCATAAACATTTATTTTATATTATTTACAAGTATTTTTATTTTAATAAACTGATAATAATAATAATTATTATTATTATGTTTTATTGAAGTTGTTTAAATTTTAATTATTTTAAATTAATCCAATTGTATAATTAATAATATGTAAAATTTATACCTTATTTTAAATTGTATTTTTTACATTGTTTGTTAATTTATTTTTTTTATAAATCGAACTGTCAAGGGTACGGGACCAGCCCGGGTATTCAAATAAACAGCCGGCCCCCGGTTGCCATCCCGACTCCCCGGATTTCCTAATATTTGGACCAAGAGGGATCTCCAAGCTCATCTTCAGAGATGGGCCCAATCGGGTCGGTCCTCATAGAACAATTACCGACCCGAACAACTTGAACCGACCCGTCTGATCCAGGGCCCTGCATTATCATCTCGTCCAATGAAATGTCGCTCGTTTGCTCCTCTCTCTCTCTCTCTCTCTCCTCCTCCTGATTCGCCGTCGCCGTCGCCGGCAACCTCTCTTCTCGGTGAGATCGTAGACAGGCATATTAGACGCAATGCCTAGCGTTGCTTCGGAGTTTCCCCCAGATTTAACGAACGAGGTCCTGCTGAGGCTCCCAGTCAAGGCTCTCGTCCGCTTCAAGTCCGTCTGCAAGCCGTGGCTCTCCTTGATCCAGTCCCCGTGCTTCATCTCCCGTCACCTCAACCGATCGGCCAGCCGTGGGGATGGCAAGGACGGCAATGACGGTAAGTCTCTCCTCGTCAGGCACCGTTGCCGCGACGCGGGTAAGCGCCTCATGTCACTGCTCTCGAGTGAAACACTACAGCTGGTTACCCCTGTTGATATCCCTCCTCACATGCGTTCACGGGACTTTAGTGTTATCGGGTCCTGTGATGGCATTGTTTGCTGTGCCTCTGATTTCGAGTCACCAATAATCCTCTGGAACCCCGCCACTCGAGAATCTTTCGTGCTGCCAAAATGCATAATTTCTCGGGAAACTGCAGGGCAGGCCGAAACCCGTGTGTTGTTGCTCATGGATTCGGGTACGATCCTTCAGTTGATGACTATAAGGTAGTGAGAATTGCTTTCGTGTATCTGCTGGATACGCGTTGCTTCCGAGCGCAGGTATTTGCTATCAGCGAAGGTTCATGGAGGGAAGTCCCTGCTTTAGCTTGCCGAATTTACTCCTCAAGTTGTACTGCTGTTAATGGGATTCTCTATTGGGTGGCTTATAATTGCGGGTCGGATGATCGGGAGCTCATCCTATCGTTTGATCTGCGGGATGAGGTGTTTCATCGAGTGTATTTGCCTGATTTGGGTTTCCCCACGAATGGAAATTGTACAAAGCTTTCAGTGTATGAGGAATCACTGTGCTTGATGGTTTATAACTTTAGAGGAAGGTCTAAATGCTTGGACTTGTGGATGATGTCTGGTGAAGCTGGGAAGGAATCTTGGACAAAGAGGTTTAGCATTGGACCTGTCCTTGGGGTTCATAGGCCATTATGTTGTGGCATAAATGGTAAAGTTTTTATGGAAAGGAATAACGGAACGCTGGTGATTTATGACGCGAATAACGACAACATTCAAGGTTTGGCTATTAAAGGGTTTCCATATAGCTTAGATTGCCATTTCTACATCGAAACTCTTGTTTCGATGATTAAATAGGTCGAAGAGCTGTTTTCATCTTCTGCTCGGAATCTTTGCTGGCCGAGCCAAGATCATATCCACAGACAATGGTCAAGCTCTTCCATTTGTTAGAAGATGAGATTAATGGGGCCATGGTTTAGGCTCTGCACATTCATATGATGTTCGTTTCTGATTTGGTGGTTGTAACACCATGATAATTACACCGCAAAATCTTTGTTGACGACAGGCTGCTGCAGTGAACCATTAATAAGAGATCGTTATACTCAGGGCTGACTAGACATGAAGATAAAACAAGAAGAAAATGAGTGTTTTAGGATTGAAATATCACAGACAGCATCCCATGGTTGTAACATTTCTTCTTTTCATACTTCATTCAATAATGCTGTCATGCTGATTAGTAATTGCATTTATGGATACATCTACCTTTTGACAGGATTGATTTCGTATACAAGAACTTTATATGCATTCAAATATGCGACATTTGCTAAATTAGTTTAGCTTTGATTATATTTGGACATGGTCTCTCAAGTACAAAGCCCCAAGCTTTTCTTTGACATGAGAATGAGTCTCTTGACTAATATTCTCATTAATATCTATATTAAATGTTTATGTTCTTTTGCAAGTTGTCTCACATCAGATACGCACTACTGATCAAGAGGAGCAATCACAAGTCATCAGGCAGAAAGCTCAAGCAGTTGAAGTGGGAGGTCATGATGGTTGTCTCCTCTCCCTGTAGTCTCTTCATTTTTTCATCACTAGCTCGTATTTATTCACATTCCTGTACTCCCATCACTAGCTCGTATTTATTCACATTCCTGTAGTTCTCCGGTAAGCACAGGTATAATTAGGTTGTATCATATTTCATCATGAAACTAATGTAATTAATCCGAATAAATTATGTCCATGGCTCAACAAAGATGCTTTCGCCACGAGTTGACATGTGTACCAGTTTCCTTAACGAACATGGACTACTATTAGCTTGCTACGTTAGTTTTCCTTTACAATTATGTTGCTCTGAGTGTTATCCTGGGAATCTTAGTACATGCTTGCTTAGCTTGTTAAACAAGAGGATTTACATGTGAAGTTATTCTCCGAGTGCTTGCATGGGTGGCAAAGTCTGCGTATAACAAGTGATATCAAAACTAAGTGGGAGGAGTCCGTTTAGCAAAATGGTGGGGACACAATAACTACGGTGAGGTAGTGGCTTTCTTGGAGCAACAGGAATATGGTGTCTCCCAACTTGAGTTTTTCATTGTTTTTTTCTTCTTCATTCCATTGTGTGTTTGTTGCAGTGTCCTCCTTCTAGGACATCTTGTGCGGTCGACAGGTTCCATACGACAATATTCCAATGGGATTGCATAGTTTGTGGGGCTCAATATGTCTTTGCTTTCCTGTCCGATATCTGTTTATGTTGGGCTAGTGTGGAGCTGCAGAGAAACTTTTGCCATGAGGTGTGCTGTGCGGGTGAATGTGTGTGTTGTGGTGTGAATGTGATTATGTGCCAAGACGCTACACAGATACTCCGTATATGTTTTACAGATTGTGTGGGGGACATCTTCATGCTGTGTTAATTATGTTGTCTTTGTGTCTTTGCTTTATTGTTGGTATATTGTGGTGTGAGTGCGATCAAGTGTCAGGACGCTACATAGATACTCTGTTACGGATTGGATGGGGGACGTATTCGTGGTGCGTTGGTTGCGGTGTCTTGTTAAGACATCTCGTGGGGTTCACTTTCATACGACAACACTCCGACGGGGTCGCATAGTTTGTAGGATTTGACATGGCTTTGCTTTTCTTGTTGAGGTTTGTCTACGTGGGCGAGTACGGAGTTGCAGATGTACTGTTATCATGAGATGTGTTGTGGGGATGAATGTTGTGTTCCCGAGCCAGTTGAAGCGTATCTCAAGACTAATCTGTAGTCGGACCGCAATCCCTGGGATAATTCCCGTCGACCCTTCCAACATGAGATTCGGTCCCTAGATCACTCATTTGGAGGTATAGTAAGGGAATCACTGGACCAACCCTGAGTTGGTTAAGCACGCGAGACTTTCAAACATAAAATACGTGCACAAATTGAAGTCACTAATTACCCAATTGAGTCCCCTCAAATGTCTAGAGATCAGCAATACAGAGCAACTATATTTGAAAACCCTACCTAGATCAATGAAAGGGACTTTTTGTTTATCAAAATACGTTTAATGATCCCAGAATCGATTTCCGGATTGGGAGGGTCGACGAGAATTTTCCCAGGGGTCCCGGTCCAACCGCAGATTAGTCTCGAGGTGCATTTCTGCTGGTTCGAAGATACTGCGTGGTGCAAACAAAAAAAATACGTTTCATGATAGACGCGGTTCAAGCCCTAACCCTCTCTCACTAGTCCTTCTTAACACATTTTCCCTTATTTATTCTCTTTAATTAGAGTTTAATTACAAGTTACAACAAATGAATATCCTCTAGATTTTATTAGTTAGAGACATTATCTATACTTAGTAAAATATGACATTGCATTCGAAAGAAAATTAATTATCTCGTTAATATCTTCTATAATTATGAATACGTATTTGTTTCGATTCCTAGAAAAGGTGATATTACACTCTTACCCTCATTCAAGGAGAAAGGCCTCGTACATAACATTATCACTACGTTATAGTACGTATATAGTAACACCAGCAAATAAAATTCAACTATTTGTAGACTTATTTTTTTTAAGGTTTACGAAAGAATTTTTAAAAAATAGCTAAATTCTATCAGCTGCATGGTGACACCATTACACGGCTGTATAATTATTGATTACATGTTAAGTTCTGATTTAATATATATACCACGTTAGCATATGTCAAATCCTGATTGGACGGATATACCCCGTCAGCATTGATACGTGGTACAACCATTCCATCAAAGACTTTCTCACACAGGAGACTTGCTTCTCATTCAAGATCTAATACCTGATAGCATGTGTAACACTGTATCTTCGTTCAAAAGTGCTAGATTTCGGTATTCTTGATATCATTAGGCCTGCCTTATATATTCATCATATATATACACAAGATCTCCTCTTATACAATCGATGTCTGTAATTCTCAGGTTCGGCTTATAAAAAAGAAAAGAAAAAAAAACGGCCGGATTACCATTATGGAAAGTTAAAAGTACAAAACAAAGGAGATACAATTAGTTGATCAGATGTATGCATTGGTTGGAGAAAAACATTGCTGTGTTTCTTATCAGGAAGACTGTCAATACCTGGACCAAGAGATAGCATTGCTTGGTACGAAATGCCTGTCAATACGGGAATGATACGCAGGCCGAATAGCAACCTGTTAATCAGGACTGGTGGCGGAAGCCAGAAGAAGAAGAAGGAGAGCAATGAATATGGAGACCCGATGCTCAAGCCTTGAAGAATAACTCGAGTGGCAGCTACAAAAGCAACGATAACAGGGTGATCCTCTAGATCAAAGACTCTTACTGTCAGAATTTGCAGTTGCTGCAAGGAATCAATCCACTTCGAGTCTCGCTCGAAAAGTTTGAGTCGTATTGATCGTAGATGAAGGCTAAGATAACTTCTCGGGAGCTCCGCCGAGTAGACCTGAGATCAAGATGTGACCAAAGCAATGTATCATAGTTGGTGGTTTGCTAGGTGACTTGAAATGGCGGGCATACGGTTTTCGCTACTTTTAGAAACACAGAATCTCGAATTACCTACTTTAAACTTCATTGAACCGAATTATGGGAGCAGGTGCAGCCATCAGGCGCCATCGTCTTGCTCCTCCATCTCCTCGAGAATAACATATTTGGCAGCAGAGTTTCTCGCCGGAGATTGTCGTCCCTCATCTTCAAAACCATGACCTTTATGCAACTTCTGATATCTGCAGAAATGTGATACAGTATAAATGTGAGATGCAGATCCTATGATAAACCTCGGAGTCCAAACTGTCGCGCAAATTCACATGGATGCTCGAAACTCCTAGACTATGGAGAAAGGATCAACAATGAAATCAGAATTCAATATGCATCCCTTTGTAGTCCCCTGTATTTTCGAGTCTATCAACCAAGTTTTAAGCAAACGAGACAAACTAAAAGAATCCCAGTTCAAGATGGACATTTTCCTTGTCTGGTGAACAAAAAGAAAATACTGATACCCCATTGAGGTTGAAAGAAATCTAAGAGTGGAGGAAAATTATCATCGTTTGTCTGACAACTAATATAAATGAATCAAACATTCACTTACTTGTATAGATTGAACAAACTCACACCGAAAATAATTGTCAAGAGACCAAGTCCTTTCAACCAGGTAAACTCGTCGTGGAAGTAGAAAACTGCCACCTGCAAAGGAAAAATCTGCCAGTAAATCTCCAATCCATGGCTCTTCTGCTTCACCTGTTTTTTGGTCTTTGATATTAAGAAACATCTCTCTAGGAAGTATTTTGCAGCAAATAAGTAAAGTTAGAATGCCTTTTCCCCTTTTTTCTATTGGTGAAAGATAATACAACAGGAAATTTGGACTCTGAAATTCTAACTTAATGATTTTGTTTTCGTAAGTCCTGTTTGACGAGTTGTGTGGAATGATAATCAAAACAGCCCATAGAAACATACCAATATGGTGACTGCTTCCTTGACAACACCTGCAATTGTCACTGTAACAGCACTTGTCACAGAGACAAGTATATATTCTGTTAAAACCTGCAGTAAAAGGACAACATGAAGACAAACTTTGCATTTTCGATTGAGAAGATGCAGATAAGAAACAAAAACTGCCAAGAGAATTGTCAGGAAAGAGTCTTTTAACCATGTTCTTTACCATAAAAAAAGCCAAAGTTCCACCAAGAAGCATCAACAAGCAACTTCGCATGACATGCCAAGAACTATCGAAGTAATAGTTCCTTCTAAATTCCTGCCATGGATCCACGACAAAGAGAGAACAGCAGTTGCCACAGCCATCATCGGTGTAACATGTCCCATAAATGTGATTGGATCTTTCAACCCTGAAACATATAAATGAAGGCATTATCAGAATGGTTCATTCCAGAACAATTAGTAACTTCACCATTAAATAATGCAGATGTTAATCAAACTAGGGATTAAAGTTTGGATTGCCACGAAACCAAATTTTCAGTACTGTTGCTTTTCCTGTGCAAGATTGATAAGCAGATAGGAGTTAAAATTGTCATTTTCTCTCAGACAAAAGCATGGCATAAAGAAAGATTGGCCTCATGCAGCTGTTTCTGCCCACAAGCGTGGGTTTTGTGTAGAGCCCAAGAATCTGTAAATAGCATGGCAGTATCTAATTCATCTATATTACAACTCAGATTCTTGCTGTTGTGTGAAATTCAAAGTAGCTGTGCTGTCTTTACACTTTCTGCATGAACTGCACTTCACAAATGATGCAAAACCAGCACATATTATGGATGTAATATGGAAGTATTAAAACAGCAGAAATGAAACTTACCGTAATCTTCTTTCTTCAATACGTCATGGTTTCAAGAGGCATAAACGGAAGTCCCAAATGCAAGCCAACAAAAGTAGCGAAGAACAGGTCGGAGAAAATAAGCAAAACCAGTCAACAATGAGCTTTGAAACAATGTCAAACAACTTATGAATAGTTTAGTGTTAAGGGAGGAATGGAGTAGATTAAAATCTAGCATACCTGCAGGAGTATCTGAGTCATGCACCAGCGAAACCCAGACATAACAGCAGCCAGCATAACAAGGACAAAACCCAAAAACTCGAATGCTGTCTCCTTTGCAACTGAATACAAGTACCCATGTGAATGTTAGTCTATGCGGTACTTGTTAGTCTATGCACGTTGCATTCTTTGAAAAGGATCTTGTCAAAGCTATGAAAGCCATTCCTTAAAAATCTCAAACATGAAGTAGAAGTATGAGGTGAATGCGAGAGAGCAAGTACAATCCTGATTTCTATTATATATTTTGTCCTAAGAATTTTACAAAATTCATATTGCTCAGTTAAATTTGCATCATTATACACCTTATACCTGTCATCTAGATTGCAATATCAGTTCTTTCACCAAATCTGTAGGAACTAAACAAGGAAATACTCTCAATAACTGTCACTCTACCTCTCTTCATTTTCTAATTTGTTCAAGATACATAGTGCAATGAGTAGTTGTTGCAGACAGCAATTTATCTCAATTTGTTATGAATATGCAAGTGTCCATGCTGGAGCTACAATACAATTTGCCCTTGTGCTTATATCAAGTAGAGAAAACACACAGCATTGATCATAAAACTACATACCTGTTAACAGAATTCCCACAGAGATAATGGAGATGATACCCATGAGTTTTATGCTTGGGGACTCCAACCTTCAAAATTGAATGAAAAATTCTAAGCCAAAGAACAGGCAAAGCAAACATAATTGTTCAAACATATTCATTATCAAATGCATACTGTAAGGATGATTATAAGATGACATCGTCATGTATGTAAAAAGAGAAAGGTGACCTGACCGTCATCACTCTGTCTGTAGAAAGTAAAACTGAATAAGCCAACTGTTACTCTCAGAAGAAAACAGAAAGGATACGTACAAAATTCACTTGATGTTTGATCAAAGTAAATCTGCCTTTAAAAAGATTACTGAAAAATCGGACAGGTTACTCTTGATATGAATTTTGGACATTCCCTTTGGCACCAATACAAATAGGAGCAGGTGATAGATTGAGGGAGAAGGATAGCTATGAGAACACTTTATCGCTTCTAGATATTCAAGATAGAGGCAATATTTTCTCAGAAATCATGTATATCAGGTCTGAAAAATTAATTAAAAGCATCTTGCCAAACAAATTTATGGAACGGTAATCATATAGGATATTTCGGGTATGATAACATGACTTGTATTATCATATAGGTTGCTGCAAGAGTGGAAGAGAAATCTGTTCAAAAATTTGTTTATGTGAACGCAATCTGGAAAAGAGATGGAATAAGTTAACTGGAATTATACCTGAAAGCAAAAGCAAACAATAAAAGGAAAATAGGGGCCGCAGATTTACACTGCAAAACAGAAAGGAAGAATCAAACTCAGAGGCAAGCTATACAATCAAGGTACCATGATTGAACTCATGAAAGGAACTTCAGAGAAAAGGGAACAGCTGAGAAAATGGACAGAATACCAACCATTGTGGCAAATGTAACGGAGATTGATACAAGGGAAGCATTGCTTAGGTTCACATCCATTGCCGTTGCAAGTGCAGTCGGTGCAACTGTGAAAAGCAAATTCCATCTGTCGCATTAGTTCATAGACAGTTAATAAATCACTTAATAAGTTGAAAGTATGTCAAGAAGGAAGAACTGAGTGGAAACAAGGTCAAAGATGACAATGATATTAACATGATTTAAGGAGTTCACCTTTTGAAAAGTAGTCTTTCCAGGACATAGGAACACTACTTGGATGTCTTTTACACCTATACCATATGATGGCCTGTGACAGGGCAGCTTGCATTGTGAAGTGGACAGTATTCATCAACAGAGGAGCTGGGAACCTCCCCATATCACCCCCCAATAGAGTTTTATTATATCTATTAAAGGAAAAAAAAGAAACCGAGGAAACAAGACTGTTAGGACTTCAATGGATGCAGTAATTCTTTTGCAAGTTAGACTACAAAAGGTACGGACTTACAACGTCAAAAATGTGCTGAAGGTGTACCAAACAAGTATGAAAAACAAGGTCTTGAGCACATTAGCAACAGAGAAGCTCTCCAAATCTTGCGATGATACTTTGTGATTGCTGGTAGAGGTGGAGCCATCTGCACCCAGGTTTAAGCAGCTTCTCTCTTTCGCAGATGCACTTTCTATACCAAAAGATGCATAATCTTCATACGCATCTTCTTCACCAGGTGCAGAGGCACCCCGGTCATAACTTCCATTCAGATGCATGGTTTCAATATAATGTCTACCATACAGGTGTCTACCCTCACCTAGAAGGACATCTTCACTTCATGCAGTCAAAGAATTGGCAATTCAAAATTAGATTCTTCTACACTAAACTAAGCTATCTTCTGGTCTTCTCAGGTGAACACTATTGTCCTCCCTGCACCGGCATGAGAAAGATGGCTCTCCACAGAGACCCGAGACTTGGCTTCCGCTCAAAGTATAACCTTTTCCTCTATGGTCAACCTCTTTTTTAGCCTGATCATCTGCGCGCATCTCCCTCCAACAACAGATCAGATCTTTTTACATGTCCTGTAATAAAACAAATTGACTTCATCTCATTTCCATCAAATAATGCAACGGCCCTAACGTGACTCCCTCCACAAACATGCAAACAATCAATGTTCCAAACAAGAGGCACCTGGTTAAATTTTAAAGGACAGACTAACAACAGCAATTGTCCATCAAATACTGCAGCAACCCTAACGTGACCCCCTCCACAAACATGCAAACAATCAATGTTCCAAACAAGAGGCCCCTGGTTAAGTTTTAAAGGACAGACTAACGACAGCAATTGTATTGTAAATACTCTCCTCGAACTTTGGGACATAAACCAAAAATGGCTTCAATAGCTGCTTCAAAAAACAAAAGATTCCAAATCATTAAAACTGGCAAAACCTCGTTGAGCTTATACTCCCAGATTAATAAATGGCGGTAAAGCTCATAATGAGAAGCAAAACACAAACAGGTTATTCCTTTTTTTTTTTTTCAATCCCAACAAAATTCAATGACAGGATTCGCTTGACGAGACACGCACACAATTGCTACAGCCCAGACTTTGGTTTAAGATACCCAAAACAGAATTCATCGTTGTCATAATTATCTTCTTCTCATTATCGGGTTACAACCTACACATTGATAACATGAAAGCTTGCTCGACCAAACTCCACAAGAGCTTTACGATTACGGTTGACCGACGTGCGAAGGGAGATTAAATTTGACTCCAGGCGGGAAGCAGGAGCATGGAAAAGCCATTTGATCTGGCCGACGAAATTCAACCAAGAAGCAACTTAAGGCATCGCATTCGGGCAGCATTGTCATTCGGCAGCATCAAACGAAATATGGAGAAGCTATTCTCAGCTCACCAGGGAAGTAGCAGCCGAGCAGCCGATCCTCGTCCGGATTTCGACAAATCAAATGCAGCCCGACACAGAGCAGTAAGGGAACCCGGACCGACCTGACGGTGTCGGGGAGACAGATTTCGATTGTTCAAAGTTTAAAAATAGAAGAGAGAAGGAGAGGGGGGAGAGAGAGAGAGAGAGAGAGAGAGAGAGATTCTGGTGGTTTGGGCGGTTGGGTCGTTACAGAGGTTTGGGTGTAATCAATTTGTCTCTGGTGGTGGAAGCTGCGCAAATTTTAAGAAAACGGAAACTATTTCTTTTTTTTACGCTTTCTATTCTTCCTTCTCGCAACAGTAAATATGGGTAAATTCGGAGGGAAATTTTAACATCTGGTTGTGAACGGTAGGGTGGTTCATGGTTCGGTTCGGTTCGAAAAATCACAAACCGAGCTACATTTCCTGTCTGGTTCGGTTCGGTTTAAAATTAATCGAACTGAATCGCAAAAATCTAATCGAAATATATATTTTAATTTTATTTAATTATTAATTAAAAAGGGTTTAGCAAAGTTAACCGCAATTGACTGAACCAATTATATCAAGTAATAATTGAACATCCTCTACGCAAAAAAACTGAACTGTTAACAAATCGATTTAAAGCGTTCGGTGGTTCGGTTCGTTTTTTTTTAACAGCCCTATTGAACAGTTAAATGTGTGAAGATGACAGAGAATGTCATCTTAATATAGTGGTACAAAACTCCAATTCATTAACTCTGAAATTTCAAGTTCAATCTTCTCTATGGGATTATGTGCCCATTTATTTTTCTTTATTTCCTATCATTGTCCTAGGTTTAGGAGCTTTCCTTATCACCATAAAAACATGCGTGCAAAACGATTACAATGATTTAAATTCTTTTCTGTAATTTCGGTTGTTGATTGTGAATTATTATATTAAACTGTTACATGGTTCCTTGTACTATGTTCATGAGCCTCCAACACCTTTAGATTCGCATTTGACGAAGAAGAATATTCCCGTTGTAATGTCGTGTAAATACTTCAAGATAAAATGTGACACTTCCCTGTGCTGTAATCAGCTCAGCATTTTTCTATGGATGTAAAGCAGAGTGCTACGATTTGTACAAAGCAAATGGAAAGTACTCGGCAGAACGGTGAAGACTCGAGTGAGCATGAGAAAACGGCCTTCCCATTGATTCTTTACCATGTAATAAAAGAATTATCAGTTAGAAAGAAAACATTAAGGAGTGAGAACCCAAAAGGAAGAAAAATGAGAGACAAGCCAAAGGAACGTAAGGAAAATTGTGGAGGAAAAGGATGGAGAGGGCAACGAGCCTGGGATGGTGTTGCAGATTTTCTGCCTGGCGTTTTTCTCTAAGAAGACCGACAGCGGCCCGGGGGCTAGTCCCGGAACACGAAGAGGCAAGAATGAAAAACAACGCGACAAGGAAACATTCAGCTCAACTTGAGATCTCCTCCCTTTCCTCCTCCGATGAGAATGAAGGATCAGATGCCTCGGCCAGGCTCTCGAGCATGCTGATCACCTCGCTCGGGTCGTCCAGATAATATGTAGCTTTGCTCGGCTTCTGCCCCACTGTGCAGGCAAAAACTGCTGTCTTGGAAGAAAGACTATTTCTTGAAACTGCATTCTCTATTATTTCAAACATATCCTCGTCGGATCGATCGTCGCCGATACACACCACGAATTCGGCCTGCTTCCCGCTCTCTGCCATTGATGCGAAGATCTTCTCTGCAACGACGCCCTTTGTAGCCCCCTTTAGAAGAAATAGGACAGGAAAGTTATCAGATCACCTCTATACTCATGCTTCTGCTGAAAATGGAAAAGTAAGTTTCTTACCGATATAAGGCAGGGAATGATTATTCTACATCCTAGCTATTAGATGAATACTGTTACAGGTCCCACGTTGATTATAGGGGGGTGCACAAGAATCATAGCTTTAAGATTCGTTTGTCGTAATTTTGCACTTAAGCATTTCCCAGTAGAACAAAGAAGCATGGATAGCAAACTAGAGTGCATCTGTGGAAATTTAAACCTGATATGACTATTTGCTGCAGCGAAATACGATATGCCCAGTTCATTTTCAAAAACATGAGTTTAAAACATGTGCTATAGAAAGATTTCGGCTATTCGATCTCTATGTATATGCTATACAAGACCTTAGTCCTACAGCTTAACAAAACTCGCCAAGCAACATTAAGTTATTACTGCTGCTGCATTCAAGCTCATACCTGTGGCTTGACTTCGACTATAAACTGGCCGCTCTTAACAGAAACAGGTTCGTTTGCTAAGACACTCTCGAGATGGTCCAACATCTCCTTTGCTTGAGAAGATCCAAAACCGAGATCTGCATCGCGATATTGCCATACAAGTGCACTTTCCTTTACTTCAATTGAAGAACCATCAGTAGCCTCAGTGTACTGCTTCATTACTGGCTCAGCAATTTGCATCCACCCAAAGTCGGAACTTTGACCACACACCTCCCAATCTTTCTTTTGCGACCATCTGTCGAGAGGCAAGTCAAAATGAAAGGAGAAGACATGGCTAACAAGGAATTGATTGAAAAGGTTTGAAGCATTCATGAGCCAGCTCATCTATTTTCAACAAACCAACAAGAAAGACGACCCACTTACCATAGTTACACAAGAATTGCATCTTACCTATATTTCCACACGATTTTTAATGTTCTAATAACTGTCTCATACCAAATCTCCAGTTGTGCAAGAGATGCGACTGAGTTGGCTTTCACTTGAGTAACCAATTTGGTGGTGACCATGCCTACTTAATCAATACTATCCGTACTTCAAATTCGCTGTTATCAGAATTCCTACAATAGTAAGTGTCATAAAGTTCCTTACATAGCCAAATAATCAAATCTATTTGGTTAGCAACATCAGGCATCAAATTCACTGTTCGGACTGAACTGAACTATAAAATGCATCTTCTCATCAATAATTCAAGGGCAATAATGAACTCAATAAGTTAAAAAATTAGACCTGGCTAGCAAGAGGCCAAGTAACATTGCCAATAGTAGTCAGATAGTTGGAAAAACTCACCTCATAAAGTAGCCATGTTCTGCAGCAATCCCAAGCTTTTTACATGGAGAAAACCATGAATTCAAGCTGTCTCTTGTCCTTCCACTAACAATAAAGACTGTATTTCTGGGGTCTGCACAGAGTGTGTTAAGAATCTTCACAACTTCCTGACTAGGTGACTTGACGATCGAGTTTTGGGGCATCACAGTGCCATCATAATCCAACAGTATGGCTCTGGTTTTAGCTCTAGTATAAGCCGAAATAATTGCAGCTATTGAAAGCTTTCTAAAATTAGGATCAAGTGCCACGACTTTGAACCCGAAACTGAACCCAATTCCCCAGCATCTCTTCCTAAAATGGTCGGCACAAATCCTCCCCATATCCTGCAAGAAACTTCGGGCCCAATAAGCCACACCATGCTTCATGACATACCGGTAATGTTTCTCGTGTCTCAGCTGCTTTTCAGAGTCAACCATTGAGATGGCCTCATTCATGGCCTCCCCAGTGGCCTCCACATTCCACGGGTTAACACGAATTGCTCCACTCAGCGAAGGAGAACACCCAATAAATTCTGATATTACTAGCATACTCTTCTTGGAGCCATTAGAACTCGAATGACCCTCATTGTCAGATAATCCTTGTCTGCATGCGATATACTCATAGGGGGTAAGGTTCATGCCATCTCTTACGGCTGTCACAACCACACACTCTGCAATATTATAATATGCAACCTTCTCACTCACTGAAACAGGCCTATCAATAAAGATGATAGGTTCATACCCAGGTTGGCCGAATTCTTTATTGATCCTCTTGTAGCATTCTTGAATTTCTTTCTTTATCTCATCTATATTTACCCCTCTTCCTCTTGCAGGATTTACAATCTGAACCAGCACTGCCTTTCCCTTCCACTTTGGGTGTTGCTTGAGCATCTGCTCCATGGCCAGGAGCTTCAAGTCAATCCCTTTAAAGATGTCCAAGTCATCAACACCAAGCAGAACTGTCTTCCCCTCAAACTGGTTTCTCAGCACCGAAAGCTTATTCTCCTCGTCAGCAAGTTTCATAACTGATTCAATACGACCCATATGGACACCAACGGGCATGATCTTGATCCCAATAGTCCTCCCATAATATTCCAAACCAATGTAACCTCTCTTCGACTGGTACTCCAAACCTAACATCCTACTGCAACAAGAAAGAAAATGCCTAGCATAATCAAAAGTGTGGAAACCAATAAGATCAGAGTTCAGCAGTGCCTTAAGGATTTCTTCTCTAACAGGAAGAGTCCTGTAGATCTCAGATGAGGGGAATGGGCTGTGCAGAAAAAATCCCATTCTTACCCTATTAAATCTCCTCCTCAAGAAGGTTGGAAGCACCATCAAATGATAGTCATGAATCCATATGTAGTCCTCATCAGGGTTTATCACCTCAACCACCTTTTGAAAGAACAACTTATTCGCAGAAACATATGCTTCCCATAAGGATCGATCGAACCGGCCTCCTTGCTCTGCTGAAAATGGCAACATGTAATGGAAAAGCGGCCACAAGTGCCTCTTGCAAAATCCATCATAGAACTTGGCTAAGATATCAGGCGGAAGAAAGGTGGGAACACATTTAAATTTTTCTAGCAATAGCTGTGACACATCATCCTGTTCACCAGGATCAACACTTACTTTCAGCGAACCAACATAAAAGACCTCCATATCTTCTGGAAGTCCATCCTTGAGCTGTAAAAGCAGTGAGTCCTCATTCCAACTGAAACTCCACCCTTTATTGTCTGGTCTTCGAGTTGCTCTCAAAGGAAGTTGATTCGATACGATTATCATCCGATCAGAAGAAATTGAAGAAGGGTTATCCGATGCCACACTTTGGGCCTGATCATCATCAAACTCAGCAATATTTCCTGGGACAGTCATTACTCTGGGAAGCCGCTTCCTCTCTCTTCCCATTGCAGGAAAATTCCCAGACGCTAAGTCTAAAAGATTCGTGTACGACTTTGACAACATCTTCACGAGACTTCAAATAGATCTCTTTCCTCAGAATTTCAGCAATGCCAGAAGAATCTGCATAAACTAGCCACATCACAGGTTAAAAGTAGAGAGAAACTAGAGAAAAACAGGCATCTTGGAAGACGCATCACTTGAACACTTAAGAGATGGAAAAACACAATCCGAATCAAGAAAAGCGTGGAAGCTTCTCAATTGAAACGTCTTACGACTAAATAAAGCCAATGCTACGTAACAGCCAAAATTGGACAAGAACAAAGCACAAGATTCATCATCAACTGAAGTCCAACATGCCAAGGACCGATCAAGAACCCACAGTGAATCGGGAAAACATTGAAGAAACCTCAAAAACACGACCCGAGATAATCATTCACAGATCCAAGAAACTGAACATCTCGCAATGAAAATCGACCACCCCCCTTCACAAGCAATTACACCCTTCGGGTGTTCAAGGCAGATTCGTAAATGCCCATGAAACCTCCCATATTTCAACAACCGACCGATCGCAACCGTAGACGTGCGTAGGGAATCGGAGACTAACCTCCTCGCCGACGGAAAAGCGGATCCTTTCAGAAGCTGCGAGCACCTTCAGAGCCCAGAATGAGGAGCACTCATCGAGACTGTTCAGCTACGAACGAAGAACAAGCAAGAAAAATCTAGGGTTTGTTGTGTGGATGTGTGGAGCGCGCAGAGGCCTACGAGGGATCTCCCCTGAGCATTCCCGTTCCCGCAGTGCGAAATCACCCGAAATGAATATTCCAGAGGGCCTTGCTGAGTATATTTCCTGATAATAAAATAATTAATTAAATTATCTTTTTCTTTAAATGTATAGCTTAATATTCAGAATTATTGAATGTTAATTAATTCAAATTTGCACGAAACTTTTACCCAAAAAACAGTAAGAATTATTTTAATAAAAATATAAGTCGAACTAATTCAATCAATTCAATTAGTGTAATTGGATATGGATATAAGATTAAAAAATTTTGGTTTTCCAAGAACGGGGCGACGTCGTGCTAACGTTTCGCCTAACAATTGAATGCCAAATGACAGGCCAATGAGAGAGGGGCAAGTCAGATGACCAGATCTGCGCTGGCGGGGGTAAAAGCGTCTTTCTCCTTTTTATGGCCAATAGGATCTGCGAGTGAGGGGTGAAGGGTGCCCCAGGGGGGAGGAGTCTTGTAGAGAGAGTGGATAAGGTTGTGAGAGACTAGAAAGAGAGAGGGGGGAATAGGCACCGTGTAGCCAGCTGGATTACGCGCGCACCGACACGCGCGGAGTCACGCGGCGCTAGGGATTGACGCGTATGAACTGTCTGACGTAAGCACGCCACGCAGACGCAGCTGGAGGATCGTACAGGTCGCTCGTACGGGCGGTGACGTGGGAACGGAAGGAGGCAGTGGGCCGACGCGCTGGAGTCTCGTCACACGTCAGCATCTGATGGAGCGACAAGGGCCCGGTTGGTTTCTGGCGGGGGCCGTTCTGATGGCGAGAGGGAAACCTTTTATTAAAAAAAAATTTATAACATGTAATTTTAAATATACGATTTCGTAAATTTAAATAAGCTTATGTGCAACTACACATATAATTATACTAGACATGGAAATATATTAAAAAAAAGAAAAAATAAACAGAGGTGAAATACTAGTAAATTTAAATAAGCTTACATAGACAATCTTTCTTCTATTGCCCATGGAGAGCAGTCTCACTGGTCGGGCGCTTGAAAGCTTATTCAGACCTCTCGGATTCGAGTCCCAGGAGGGGCGTTTCTTCATAGGTGGGGATTTTATAGCAATTGAGTCCGTTGGATTCGCTTGACTTGCCCAGCACATGTGGTTTGCGGGCTATTTATTGCGTGTATCTCAAGGAGGAGGAGGTGTCGCAACCATTGTTAGTCGGACCTGAAAGGTGCTCGAATGCCTCGATTATTAAAAAAAAAAAAAAATTCTTTTATTTTTATCTATACAATGCTGAAGAGAATTTATCCCGTCTTTCAAAGGGATAATTCTCGTGAACAAGGTATTGCTGGATAAGGGTACGAGCTTCTGTAACTATGGCTCCACTTTCCCATCCAACAACGAACATAGATTTGAAAGAACCGTAGGCCAATAGAGGAGCCCATGTTCTGAATGAAATTCTTTGAGCAGAGAGGAGTAAGCGTCAGTATTAGTTGTTCAGTTTATCTGATATTTTTATATTAAATACAAAAATCCGAATATTACATAACGAGGTGACTAGGCCGTCCCTATTAACGCCTTGATTTTTGCTTATAAAAAAAAGGTGCTAGTACCACTGGTAGTTGGAAATAAACTTGAAATGAAACATGTGAAACATGTTTTTTGTCCTCGGCTTTCTCTTTACGCGACCTCCAAAATTTTACATAAAATTAGGAAAATGGTGATGAATGTTAGATGGGAGACATTGAAGTAAGTAGGAAGGATACACCACCAAATCAAATGTCCAAAGTCTGAACATGGTCCAATGACTAAAAGTTTCTTTTCTTTTCTGTCTGTAATATACTGGTACCTAGAAATTAAACAGGCTATAACTGATCCAGTTCAAACCGGGTGGATTCACTGGAGATAAAACTCTCACAAGATAAATTCTTTCCGTTCACAAAACTCGAACGTGAAATTTTACTCAAGGGGAAGAGGTGTCTCTGTTAATTTGCCGACGGTTGTAACCTAACATCAAGAAATCATTTAAAAAATGTAAGAAATTTGTTCCACTACTTATTAGTTTAATATTTTGAATTGGGAATGAGCTCAATCCTTATAAAGTCGAGTGGAAAGTATCAACAAGGATCAGTTGAGATGATGGGATATCGGTTTTCATTAAGTAAGGTCTCACATTTAGATTTTGTAAATGAAAAAAATTCACGTTAGAAGAGCTCTGTCTTTTGGTAGGTCGGCTCCGCTTAAATATGAATTAGTCATTGTCCACTGAGTTCTTAGATATGAGATAGTATATATTTAGAGAAGTCCAATGGAGATTTAATATAGTATTAGAAGAAGTCGGTGTGGAGTGGGGTGTCGACTAGGGGACTCATGATTGGGAAATCAAACTTGCTTTCAATGTTTGCAAGGGGCGGGTTCAACCTCGAGTCCAAGTCCATCGCCGGGATCGAATTTGTTGCTAAAACTCTCACCATTAGCGACAGAACCATCGAGGATAAGATTCTGGTTGTGCTAGGTAAGAGAGGTCTAATGCTGCTATTAATTGTATGTTTGGTTGGGTGGAATAGGATTTTCCTATGCTATTCAAGTGAACCAAACAAGTAAGAATTATTCCAGATAGGAATAGATGAGGTCGTGTATTCCCTATGAAACTATCGAAAATAGATATTACTATCAGGAATAAGGGTTCAAATGTCAATAGCACCCTTTCTTTTTTAGTAATTCACTACTCATGCCATTCCCAGCTCGGCTGCCAGCGTCCGGTCACTAGCACGGCCAGCGACGAGCACACCCGCACCTCTTGTCTGGCAACAAGAGTCCAACTAACACAACCAACATTGAGCATCTGGTGGGGCTCGTTGATGGGGGCTCTCACTCTCTCTCCTGGTTCGACATGGGAGCTCGATGGTGGGGGCTCAAAGGTCGGGGCTTGGTGGGTGCTCAAAGGCTAGTGCTCCCTATTCGCATTTTTGGGGAGGGGTTGGGTGTGGGTGTGGGTTTGGTGTCGATGATGAATGTTCGGTGGCACTGTTCACGACCTTTTTAAAAAAAATTAAAACTCATGCGTAATTATGTCATTTTATTTTTAAATACTTTATTCTTTATCATTTTATTCCCTCCAATCAAACAAAACACTTTTATTCCTCATTTAACTCTATCCCCACACTATTCCTCATCTCTATCCATTTTATTCCTGCAAATCAAATCCACAGTAAAGAATTGTCAGTTCCTGACTGTGGGCTTCCTTTTATGTCATGTTTGGCAAATAAGGAATGGATCTGGTTGGGTATTTAACGATGATTAGAATACGCGAGGAAAGGAATTGATGGAAAATCACATCATCAGTATACTTAATGGTTAACCTTCCACAGTGCCAAAACCGATCGACAAATTTAAGGACACAGCATTATCCAGAAAGGGAGTAAATAGGGACAGCAACAGAAGGAAGACTTGCTCACCGAACTTTGTCGAACAGACAACAGCTTACTACAAAAGCTGGAAACAAAAACCATACCAATTCACACATGGGAGAAACCAAAAACAACTAAACAGGACAGCAAAACTACCTTAAACAAGCTCCTCCTTATGGGTCTTCTTATAGAGAGGCTTTCCTCTACTGCACATCTAAAGAATAATACACGAATATCGACTCACGATTTTCCGTCTTTATACCCCTATATCTTTCACTCTGGAGTTCGGTTCCACAACCAAAACAATTTACACAGACAAAAATAGAAAAAGCTCGTAACAAAAATGCCAATAGGTGGAGGTTACCACTTTCTTGTTGATGCTGAGACACCTAGGGGCCGTGAGTGTAATTCCAGGGTGGAGAAAGGGAAGCTTGCTGAGGTCGTGGTATTAGGCCGAGTTGTCCACTTTCTTTCTTGCATGATTCTCTTTAGACCGGCTTAGCAGATGATCCACCATGTATTCTTCACAGTCTAAAATCATGTTCTGCCGGAATGATGGAAATTGAGACCTGCTTGCCATCTGGCATGCTCGGGTATCAACTGATTAACCAGTTCTGGTGAAGCTCCAGCTAACTGCAATAAAATAAAAGTTAAGAGCAACGATAATAGGTGTCCAGGTAGTTTTGCCCATCAGTCTTAATAATGACATGGACAAGCGACTATTGTGTGTAATGGATACATCATGTGGTAGTGCTGATGTGTTATCACAAATTAACAAGATTCTGTCATTCTTAAGATTTTTTTAATAAAATCCTAAAAATAACTGAATCATATTGGTTTTTGACATTATGTAATACTCGTTACATACAAAACTTTATCAACATGGACAGGAAATGATGAGTTGAAAATAAATAGGCAAAGTGCATACTTCTTGTTTGAAGTTGAATAGAGGGGGCAATGGGCGACCAGTTGGAAGGCGGACATTGGGTTCGCGAAGCTCGTCAAAGAAAGGATGAGCGCATGCTTCTAACTGCGGATAGCAAATGCCGGATAGATTTTAGAGGATGAAACAAAAATTATCTTGGAACTACGTAAGTGGTTACACAGTCTTATTGGCAGGTGGATAATGAAAATTCCGTTCCGCAGATGTGCATCAAATATGAAAAATTCAGGTTATCCCTGAAAAGAAGAGAGAAGTTAAACTCACAGCAGTGCAGCGAAGGCTTGGGGAATACTGTAGGACCCGCGAGGTAAGATCAATTGCTTCCGGAGGCATTCGTTTGTGAAATACCTACAATGCAAAGGTGATAAAAATATACATTAGACTGCATCCAAAGATATCCTATCACATTGAGCATTGGAATATTGTTAATCCGGGCACCCATTCACACTCACAAAAAATGGAAAAAAATTAAACAAGAATTAATCAATCTTCACTGAATGCAAAGCATCTAGATAGTTTCCTTTTCACGCCAAGTGCCAACTGAAGATTCCACCAGACTGATGCAAAATATTAGCTGTCATGATTTTACCAAGTATCATTTACCCACTCTTATGAGAAATTTACCAGCTAACCTTTCAGGACCTCGTCAACTTCTCTCACATGAATTAACTTTAAATCTAATGGTTCTCCGATGATTCATTAAACACCATTTCCATCCCAAACCTATGAAAATAGGGGCATGTAATGATATAATTCAAGGACCCGGAATCCCATAATATTCTACTAGTGTACAAGTAAACAAGTAAAAAATACACACCTTGTGCCAAGGATGAGCCTTGACTTGGGGGAATCTGAAGTCCGTATAATTTGGATTCATGCATCGAATTTCTTCTCGAGTAGGAGTACCTAGGACCTGCATGAAGACACCTTCGATGTCATCGCACATCAAGGTGCAACAATTGAGAACAGGTTTCGAAGTACTGGGGCTTCACCTTGATAATCTCTACAAGTTGGTCCACCGCATTTTCTCCTGGGAATAATGGCTGTCAAAGACATTTGAAATATGAGTTGAAAAGGAGCCTCGAACACTGGTAGTACCACAACATACATTAGCCTCCAAGCAATCTTGTATCTTAATCATCAATCTGACCTGACCAAGAAGAAGCTCTGCAAGAACACAACCAGCTGACCATATATCAATTGATGCGGTATACTCGGTTGCACCAAATATCAGCTCTGGGGCTCGGTAATAACGGGAGCATATGTACGATATGTTTGCTTCACCCCTGACCTGATGAGACGAGGAAGATAAATTGGCACCAGATAACTCATAAGAAAACATCCTATCTTAAACTGTTGCTATGACTGAAGAAGTAGCTTGCATTCCAATTAGGAAAAAAAAAACTTTTAAAAAAATTGCTAGAAAACGGAAGAAAATTCTAGAAAACATTCATAACCAAAATATGTAAGGCAAGTTGAAATTGAAATCCTCCTAGTTATTAAAATGAAATGATCTCGAAAAGACTAAGGATAAAGAATCAATGAAAATCAGAAAATGAGATGCACATACAAGAACTTTTGCACTTCCAAAGTCGCAAAGCTTGACTTGATGAGTAAGAGGATCTACCTGCATGACATAACATCAATAATGGTGGGTTAGGAGCCTTGTTCAAAGACACATGCAAAACAAAAGAAGAGAAAGAAGCCCATAATGAAATACCAAAAGATTTTGTGGTTTCAAATCTCTGTGGCTAACCCCAGGTACATTATGAATATATGCCAGTCCTCGGAATATCTGCAAGTTATTCGTTAACAGAAATAGCACTTAGGCAAGGAAAGATGGATGTTAATATCATATGAAGAACAGAAAAGATTATATCATACTTGATAGGTGTACAGTTTCACATAGATGAGTGGCATTCTCTGATTCATACTGCTGTAATGTTTCAGAACGCAATACATATTCTCTGGGATGTACTCCATCACCAAATTCAGAAAAAGCTCATCTTTACTCGTCGTGGAAAAGAAGCAATGCTTTAGAGAAACCACATTTGGGTGATTCATCAAACGCATTAGCTGCAGCTCTCGATTTTTGTAGCGTCTATCCTGCAAGACCTTCTTAATAGCAACTGTTTCTCCTGTTTCCAAGCATTTTGCCTGAGACAAGAGAGATTTGTCAGTATTTACAAAATTTTGATAAAGATACAAAACTATGTCATTTTCTAGGTTTTAAATCATATCCTCATACCTGAAATACTATTCCAAAAGATCCACTGCCTACAACACGTTCTGCCATGTAGCTGATCGTCTGCAGCAAGACATTTGAAATTAAATACTCAGTAAGAATTCATTTATCTGAAGAACAATATAATTATGACTATGACTAAGCTCTGTTTCAGATAAGCCAGGTAAAGTTGCCACACTTTAAGGAAAACAACAAAGTACTAGCTACAACAAAACAAATGACAGATTCACTTCAATGTAAACCATTAGACACTGAAAACACGGACATTTGTATCTCATTAAGTTATAGCAGAGAATTGTCATCATAGAAAAGAAGCTACAAAACTATGAAAATTCTCACCCTCTTAGGTTCACCATTTTTCCCTCCAATAGTAGTTGAAATTATATGCCCAGTCATTGCATTGTTGTTCTCAGTAACACAAGATGACATTTCCTGCAGTTACATAACATATGATCAGGACAAGCACCAATACATTTCTATATTTTCTGGACAAAGAAGTAGCTCACCCATGGTGGAAAATATGCACGCAGATGAAAAGAAATCAATAAAAACAGATATGCATGTGATCCAAGAGGTATCTAACAATCAATTTTACGTAAGAATGTTTATATCTATTTGGAAGATTGTTACCTGCTATGCACAATTGGCTTTTTCACATAAATTGAAGCAGACAACTTAGGAAGGAAATCAAGGGGAAGTGTGCAAATTAACTCCACAATTAAAACAAAGAACTTGAATATATATGATTGTTATCAAATGCCGCGGAAGTTTCACAGGCACAAAATAACAGTTTATCAGTAGAAATTTAGAGATAACTGATACAAGCAACTGATCCAAGTATAAGGGTCTAAGACATCTCTATAACATGAGAGAGCCAAAAAAAGGGCCACCGCAGAGGCCTCAGGATATGCGCACTGAAAAGCATCATGTTCAAGAGAAGGTTCCATTTCGGTCAATAAACTGGTACAAAAGAATTAACTTGCATCCAACAACCTGAAGCAAACTTAAAGCAAAAGCTATGATGAATCCTCAAAGAGAGTGGATCAGAACTGTCCCCGGACAGATCTTTAAAGTTCAAAAGCAGCGTGGTTCTTTCATAGATCGTCTTAAAATTGCGGCCAAGCTCACATGGACAAAGAAAGACTCGCAAGATAAAGTCTCTCTTTCTGTCCCATATGGCCTCCAAGATAATCATAAAACTGAAACACAAGATCACCTGGGAGTTCTGGCATCCATTTCCTAAATTAACTTTTCCCTCTACCTCAAAATGCAAAGCATTAACCCCAAAATGTTCCTTTTCTCCTCTTAATCTTCATATTTTCCAATTAATGGAGAGCAGATAAAGAAGAACATTCATTACAACCACAATAGGCAACAGAGCATGCCATTATCCAAGGCAAGTAGATCGAAGATCGGATAAACTCTAAAATCGCGGTAAATTTTGGAGCTAGGAAGACCCTAGCAAGCTCGAGTCTCCGGTGGAAAGACAGGAGAGTCAGTTCAAGCAAAGATAGCTCGAAATTCGATCAGCAGAGAAGACTGAGCTGATTCGGAGCTGGATCTTTCAAGATCCGAGACGCAGCAGCAAACGTAGGGCGTCAATCGGAAGAAGAAGAAGAAGAAGAAGAAGATTAACATCGACATGTTCAGAGGAACGGACCTTTTCGGAGTCCATGTGCGGCGGCGGCGGCGGCGGCAGCAGTGGCTGCTGGTGGTGATCCCCCCCTCTCTCTCTCTCTCTCTACCCTTTCCCTCAGAGCTGGCAGCCTACTTCGACCTCAATCTGTGCATCTCTTCTATTCGCAGAGAGAGAGAGACAGAGAGAGAGAGAGACAGAGAGAGAGAGAGAGAGCTCAGTAGGAGACGAACAATTAGAGGTGGCGGGGGAGGAGCAGACCCACTCGCGGAGCATAGCGAGTGGAGACCACGCTCCAATCAGCCTGCTCAATTATTCTCTCTCTTATCTATCTGTCGGGGAAAGGGCTGGGATGGGATGGGATGGGATGGGATGGGATGAGGAAATAATCAGGTGGGCTCGAGTCCAGGACAACTGTATCGTGGTCCGTCGTTTGGTAAAGTGAACTAAAAGACATCCATCCGATCACATGGACCAACCAAGAGGGGTTGGGCCGAGTGGTAAGCAGCTCGGTGCCGCTTAAGGAGGTCTCAGGTTCGAGACCTCACGTACGCAGACACCCCTCTTGGGAGCCTCACCCGCCATTGCCAGGCGTGCGACCCGGGGCGACCAACGGATTAGTCAAGTATGGTTGGCTGAAAGATGCCATCTCACCGCTGGTGGGGCCTGCTTGGATACCGTGCCTGGCGACCAAAAAAAAAATAAATAAAAAAATAACTCCTAGAAAAAGGTGCCCTGTCCATTAGTCAATCCTACCTTCAAATTTAATTAAAAAATAAAAAATATATATAACACTTACTAGCAAAACTGATTCGATATCTCTTTTATTGAAAAGGTGAATAAGCGAAAAAGACTCTCCAATCTATATATAATACAGATGAAATGTAAAGAAACAGAATTTTCCAAGAAAAACACTCAGTTTCTGTTATAAATGAGCTTTTTCTTAACAGCTCACCATTTTTTTAAATATATTTTCAAAAATTGAAAAAATTTCCATAAATAATTTGGATATCGGACTTTTAGAAAATCTCTTTTTTGCTGAAAATATATGTTTGTCAAAATTGTCAAGATGCTTTTTCTACCAAAAAAAAAAGAGAAAAAGATAAATGGGAAAAAGGCGGGCGGTGAAAAGGCAACCAGGAGAAGGACAAATCTTCAAGGCAACAATCCAGTGGAAAATTTCTTGAATAAATTTCAAGAGCGATCGGGTTCGAAACTCCTCGAAGTTCGGCATCCGATATTTAATGTGGAGCCTTGGGTTATAAATACATCATCCGATGGATTAGTCGGTTGTCACGGTATCGAATACTATCAATATTAAAAAAAAAACTGAGGGATAGATCAAGGGGCTTGCCATGAAGAATGACCACATGAGTTGGCTCAATAGTCCTTTTATATAAATGTCTTAGATTTAAATATTAGTGAATGAAGAAAACTTATACTAGATAAGTTTTGCTTTTAAGTGAACCGGCAACACTCGAAATTCGTGAATTTTCTTAAAATCGATGATTAAAAAAGGAAGAAGGAGACTAGGTTCACATCATCACCTTAAAAGGGGCATGAGCCAGCAGACAAGAAAGCAAGATAATTCTTATGCAATTGTCGATGAACGAATAAAGCGACTTGCTCGATCGATCGAAATGCTAAGCATACTTCTACGAGGCTCGGTCGTGCCAAACGTCTCGTAATTACTAGTTTATTCGACGGGTTCGATAGTGGAACAATCGACTGTTTAATTAACTGTTGCACCGAACAAATAATTCATCAACTCTATTAAAATTGTCATGCGACGACCAATCGATTCGTCGGCAATCATGGAGGAGGGCTGACTGGGGAAACTTTTCGGGTGGGTCCCACCCATGAACTTAGCCGAAAAAGGTCCCATTCCATAAAAGCATTCATACTGAGATTGACCGTCCGTCTGCGATTATCATCCTTCACCAAAGAAAAGCTAAAAGGTAAATTATCGTCGGTTGTTATAGTTACTTTTTTATTTTTTAAATTAAAATTTTATATCTGAATTTTACGGAATAAAAAATTTACGGTTACGAGAACTTTAACCATTTATTCAACCGATCGGACTCGAAAAATAAAAATCAAAAGAAAATCCAAAATTAAAGAAGAACTAAAATGAGATAACGTCATAAGTGATTAATATTCGATTCTTCTTGAATAAGATTTTATATCTAAATTTTGTGAATGAAGAAAATTTATAATTATGAGAGTTTTATTGTTTCATTCTTTGGCCGAAAAAAATCATTCTCTTTATTGAAAATCCGCACCCTTCATCGGACTCATTTGCATGAAAAATAATAATAATAATTATATAAAGATAAGTAAAAATATGATATAAATTTATATATTTATAACAGTAAAGCCAAATAAATTTAAATAAATAAAAAATTTACATAGTTTCAATAAAGTTAGAATAATTATTATACAATTTATTAAGATAAAATTATCCATAAATTAAGTAAAATTAATTTTAAAATATATAATTATATAAAATAATATGTTGCAAAATAAATGGGTCGCAAGAGGGCGGGTCAGGACTACCAACCCTACAACTGGCTAGGTATATCCTCAGTTCTACAGGTGTGTCTTGTCACACCTAAATGTCTTTGCTATAAGATTAGCACATGAAAATCCATGGATTCAAGTCAGTCCATATGCAAAGTACATGTGTGAGTGTCATCATCAAGAATTACACTATCAAGGGAGAATTCAAACCTCTGACTTCGTAGATTTTCACTTGAGCTGTACGCACGTCCTATCCACTTGAGCTAACTATTGGAGGTTAAATTTGAATTAGTTAAAATTTCTAGATATTGGATGAGGTAAAAAAAAAAAAGAATAAATTATCTTAAACATTATAGTTTTTTTTACCCACAAAACTTGTTCAATATTTTATAGTGGGTTTCATTATCAAACGGGATACATGACAATGCTTATAGTAAGGTAGGATTCAGAACTGTGCATTGAATCATATTACGATGAAAATAATGTTGTTATTAGTCATGAAAAAATTGTCATTGTCAGTTCTCGATCTTTACCATCTTTTTCAACTTTAGTCTGTATCTTTTTTTGAGTTGAACTCAGCTCTTAACCTCGTTCAATTTGTTCAGCTTTAGTCCTGCGGTTAGCTAAAATAAAAACATGTTTTGGTTTATGAGTTTAAAATGATTTGATTTAATTTTAGCAAATCCACTTAGAAGACTGATGTTGAATAGTCCACACTAAGGCTTACTGACGGAGGAAAAATTCATGTCATCACATTTTAACAGAGAAAATAACGTCACAATTGAAATGGAACCGACTATGAGAGATTTAAAAAAAAGGATTAGGTTAAAGGTGAAATAAGTGATAAAGATGGAGGACTAAAAAGTAACTTTCTTCATATTATATTTACAGTTTTGCGCAACAAACCAGGTCCAAACCACATGGGACTGCTGATAGAATAGAGTCCTTGCTTTCTCCCTGCAGGAATTGGGCATTTTTGTGACATGTCAGAAAAGTTTAGTGCCCGCCCTGAAATTATAATTTTAGGGAAAACGGGGAATTGGAATCTGCGGGAAAATCAGCTTCCTTCTATTAAAAAGGGACCCCTGAACTTATCATACGTGGTTAAGTAGCAAGTTTCAAGTGCAAGGAGAGAACAAAATCACAAAAAGGAACTTAATGCAGTGGTTAGTTGATTAGAGATATTGTTTAAATTTAATAGGAAATGAAATATTCAAAAATAAAATCGTATCAGCCAGATACGTTAGTTGATATTTTTAGAATTTACGAGTATCTTCTTAATATCATTTTTATATTTTCAGTTGATATTTTTTCTTAATGAGTCGATCCTCTTCATCGATAAATAGGCTTTTACTTCCTGTAATTCGACGAGTTGTCTAGTCTATTAAATCTCGTGGTTTGATCTATAGCCACCACGTTCGTCTTCTCTTTATATCTCCATCCTCTTTCTCTTATATTATTATAAATTTCTTCAAAGTTCATTTCGATGTGCGGAGGAAGATTTGTGGAGGAAGACTGCTAAACTGCTTGAACCTGTTGGACAATTTGGACATGTTCTTCAAAAGATCACGTGGAGGGGCAATTGGGACAAATCGATCCAGAGATGGTTAAATGAATAAAACGTGCTGAAAACGAAAGAAAGTAAATTGTGGCGGTCCCAAAATTCAAGTAAATCATTTATATCTAAAGAAGTTGACAGGGGAAATGAAAATAGCCGTAGAAGGGATTTCGATCTCCCTATCCGATACTTAAATGAGAGTATGATATTGAACATGAAAGGAGGGGAGAAGTGGGGAAGCGTCGGGGGTAAACAAGACAATTCAATTAAAAAAAGATAAAAATAAAGAGAAATGTTTATAATGTCTAATGAATTTTCTCTGGTTGAAGGGGTAGATTGCCCTCTGTGCCCCTCCAAAATCCATCCCCGAGGAGAAGGAGGGTGGGGCAGATGGATTGCTGATCAATCCCCTCTGACAGGAGAAAGCCTTGTACGTATGACAGTGCTTATACTGTATTACGAATTAATACGATTTGGTTATATTTTTAGTGCGAACTAATACGATGCGCCCGAGACTTTCTCCAGTCGTCGATCCGCTTGCTATCTCCGGACAGGCATACTTTGTCATCGCATATATATATATATATATTTTGGTGAAAGAACTTCGCCATCATCTAGACACTAGGAGAAGAAGACACATTCCCTTCCCAGTGGACCGCTCCGGGACACGGTTCAATCCTTGTAGAGTCGTCTTGGTTTTTTATGTTCAGCTTGGAACCGGTCGCAGGCTCCAAACCGATTTCAATTAAGGCTGACAGGGAGGGCCCCCCGTAGCCGACGTTCTAGTTGTCAAGAAAGGCTAATCTCGTGTGGATTGAAGTGCAAATAATATTTTTTTAAAAAAATATAGAAATTAAATATTATTACGCATTAATTTAAACTTTTAAGTATGTGTGTATATATATATATATCAAATTTTCTGTACCACAATTAATAATATTTAATTTGATATTTAACATTTCATTGTAAGCTCCGATATTATGAAAAGAATTAAAGCATAGCATGCATACCAAATCACCACCAAAATACTTAGCACAATTTAAGAGGTCATTGATATTCAAGTCAAATCTAAAGAGCACATCTCTCCTAGATGTTTTCACACAACTGTATAAAGAAAATTCAAACCGGAGACATTGAATCCACCAAATCGTACAAAAGTGGGTTTTGAACTATCAGATCATGGCTTTTGTGGTGCTAGACGATTTTTTTGTGACAAAACAAGGAGGGCATTAGTAGTAGCAACTAGCCATTCCTGCCATATAATCTTTGGACTTTCGTGTTTGATTGTGAACATATCAGACAAACTGAATAAAAACCAGTACTGGCACATGCCCCGTCAATGTAGCACCATCGAAAACTTACTATGATCTAAGAAGTCAGCATTTGTCAATGCACAAACTCAAGAGGTTTTTTCCAGTAATATTTCTCAAAGTAAGACTCGAACCTATGAACCCGATCTCACTAAATCACATGGAACTGTGTTTTAAACCACTAGACCGCCGGATGGTTAAGTTATTGAATATGTAGCTTAGTTTGTTCTGACTATACAATTCCAATCTTAAGGGTATAACATATATACATATTTATATATGTATACACATATGAGTGGGTATATATATCTGAGGGGCCAAGCAAGAGGAGCACCACAGCCGTTAGTTCTCTATCCCTGCACTCCACCAAAGCAGCTTCTTCTTCTTCTTCTTTTCACTCTCTCTCTCTCTGTCTCTAGCTCATTCACGAACAGGAAGATCAGTCTTGCAATCAATGGAGTCGTCGAACAGGGAAAAATCGGATCAGCAGCAGCAGGAGGAGAAGGCTGTCGTCACTGTTCCTGCTGCTGTGGAGAAGGCGGCAGAGCAGGGGGAGGAGCCGACTTGGCCGGAGCTGCTGGGGAAGGACGACTGGAAGGGGCTGCTCGAGCCCCTGGACATGAGCCTCCGCCGCCTCATCCTTCACTGCGGCGACTTCATCCAGGCCACTTACGACACCTTCATCAACGACCAGAACTCCAAATACTGTGGCGCCAGTCGCTACGGCAAGAAGGAATTCTTCCAAAAGGTTTTCTTCCCCTCCTTCTCGGGTTCATTATTACCATTACAACATCCGATGATTTGTACAGTAAAGATGCCATCGAGCAGCTGTGAATGGTCGGAACTGTTTCCTTCCTCAAAGGGATCGAAAAGTTTGGATTTTTTTTCTCCCTTCGTCTTAATCATTAGGGAGCAAGTGTGTCTTCTACTCCTGGCCACGAGCCGGTTCCGGCCGGTCAAACCCTGAACCATGCTTAAACCAGCCCGAAACCGTGAGAGAGGTGGTGGTCCAGAGCCGATTCCTCCCTCTGATGGAACCAAAATTGCTGGTTCCAAACTGGAACCAGATCTGGTCAGGAATAGGCCGTTTCGAACGGAAACTGAAAATTAAAAAAGAATTTAAAATAGATCAATTAATTTGTGTATCAAATTATATATATTTTTTAAAATACAACAAATTTAACCTTTTTAATTCAATTTCATTATAATTTATAATAATTTCTAATAATTTATATATATTTTTTAAAAAAATTACTGAATCGGCTGGTTTTAAATCCAAACCGGCCGAACCATGGTTATGAAGTAGATTGGATGGTTCCGAACCGTCCCTGAACCATTCTAGTAGCGGTCATCAATTCCGAACCATGGCTAGGACTAGTTTTTGGACATGTTGCCAGTTTACCAGGCCAGGCAGTTGCTTTCCCTGTCCAGAGATATCATAATCACCAAATAACAACATCAATGCTTTGTATAATTATAAAAAATAAAAATAAAAATACTTTACATAAAATAGGCCAGAAGGTTATCCAGAGCAAATACAAATGGTCTAGTACAGTAATATTATAAATTTATTTTAATCACTGCAATACAGATCTTAATTTCACAAACATGAAATCAAACTCAACATTCATACTCCCTTCGATTATGCATAATTCACAAGATAAGTTTTGAGATACTTACCTTGATTCATGCCCTAGATCTTTGCAGCGAGATACAATCGAAGACGGTCCTTGCCCTCCTGTGCTTGCCTCTCGATGCACAGAAGCCTATGTTCTTCCTTCTCACACTAACGTCTCTATACTTCAAGAAACACCCATCTATTGTATCTGACCCTCTTTTCATTTTCAAATACTTTTTTACAAATCCAAAAATCTCATAATTTTAGTTGATTCTACGAGAAAGAAATATATTTGCTTATTAAGAAGGAGATGAGGAAGTTTCAAAATTTAAATTCTAAAAATCTTGGGTTATAATTTTCTTAACCGACGCATGTTTATCAATGTGTCTTAATACAATAAGAATCCAATAAACGGTTAATAAACTCGAAGCATGTGGGTCACGTGGAACATTATTTTAAGAAAATATTCTAATACTTACTACTTTTTCTAAACAAGATTCTTGGTCCGATTTTCTCTTACGATAAATTTTTAGCATGCACCACTTAGTATTCACAAATTTAATAGAGTTTGATTAATTTAGATTCGAATCGGTTCAGTAGTTCAGGAGTAATCCTCTTCAAACTATAGATTTTCTATATTAAGAGACTCGAATTAGAGATGCTACGAAGAAGAAAAAATATCAAACTATCTCAAAAATTTAATTATTGTATCCTTTACTACCTTGATGTTTATCTAGCCCGTTTCCTTTTGGGAAACTTTTGCAGTGCTCTGGCTCAAACTTTCAATGGTTTAATTCGATGGTCCACAATTAACGATTCAAATTAAAGAAAAGAATTTAAAAACTGAAACACTGTCTAGCAATCAAATCATAGTATTCTCCCTTCCTTTAGTCTCCTTCAGTGTATTTGATTTATTTTTTTTTGGTATACAAAAGAGAAACATATATTTAGCAAATGATAAAAGGAAAAGAGAATAAAGGGTAACAGAAAATCCCACGAGTAGGAACTGAAACCAAATCTCTTAATATCATATCGAGGACGGTACCACTGCAACTGATATTATTTCTCCGTATTTAAATTATTTTATAACCGAAGAAGTTATTCCACAACGATGGGGATCAGAGTGGCTGTTGTTATATTGCCCCAGTAAGATACCATATCATCTTTGCCCATTGCTTTCCCTTGGATTGGAGGATTACTTCTTTCGCTCTTCACATACCGAGAAGGGAATAACTGTACAGATTGACTATCACTCTGCTACTATTCAAGTACTTCACTGAGCACCAATGTAGTTTGGATCGACTACATAAGGTGGATTTTGCGATGTTTTTATCTGTCGAGTGCATTGAGGATCTCGACTTTACATTTACATCTCGGCCCAATCTCGCCTCGATAATTATCCACCAAAGGAAAGAAGCGATCATATTAGATGTTATCCCAATCCATCGCTTAATGTCCTCTAGCTGAGAAACTCTTGTGTGTAATGAGTATACCATATTTTAATGCTGACGTACAACCATAAATTAATAGAGTTACATTATTTTTAGGGTTTTTTTTAATTTGTAAGATTTTATTTAAAAAATTTATGATAATTGAATCTTTTCTTACTGCTTTCTGTGGCAACTTTGGGAAGGTGATGATGGAGAACGCCGAGGATTACCAGGTCGTCGGCTTCCTGTACGGAACGGCCCTAGTCAGCGAGGCCGAGACGTTCATGTTCCATTCGATGTCCCGCGAGGCCTGGGACCGGGAGTCCAACTGGATCGGCTACATCGCCGTGACATCCGATGAGAAGAGCCGGCAGCTGGGTCGGCGCGAGATCTATGTAGCGTGGCGGGGCACGATCAGGGATTACGAGTGGATCAACGTGCTCGGTGCAGCTCCCGAGCCCATCGAGTCGCTTCTTAACAAAGACGATGATGATGATGTGGCCAAGGTAAACTACCTAGAGCTAAAAGTACTAATCATGATTTTCACAAAATTCGGATCTGAGTCCTGCCCCCGAATTGAATGCTTAAATTTAACAGTTTATTGAGGTCCGAGTCCGGGTCCGGATACTATTTTTGTTTGTAACTTTTATGATATAATTTGGATATGGACCTCACACCGCCAGTTTCGAGTACCATATTGAAATCTATATTCCTTTTTCTCCTTTTTCATTGCGATACTTTGCGAATATATTGTTAAAATTCATAGGTAATTTTATAACTAAAAAACCACGGAGTTTATGATAGATATTTTTGTAGTTTAAATTTAAATTTTTTAGTTCAGTATAATAATATAAGATCGGGGAATATTAGTTAATTCTATATAAATATTCAATGTGTTTATCATTATTATTTTTTGTTATTCGTCTTTAAATTTTATTAGTATTTTGAAATTTATTGAACATATATTATTATCATGTAAAATGAAAGTTTATCGAGTTAAAAATGTAATGGTACAGTCAATTCGAGAATAAGAGCTTGAACGAATAAGTTATAGCCGTACGAAATCAATCATTTACTTTGTTTATGTACTTGGTTCGGTACCGGTTTCAGGTATCTGGTGGTGAGAAGCTCCTTAACTCACTGCACGACGAACTTACACGAATTTCATCAGTGTTTACCGGGCACGTACCCGATGAGGTAAGTTCCGACCAATCCCGGTTCTACCCAGTATTCGTGCATACCCTGTTCGAATTTTATGCGTTCTTCGGTCATGATATTGACAAATGGTTTATTATGGACAGGGACAAGATGGCAAAGCTAGTGGTAGTAACGATGACAGCGATGGTGATAAGGTCCCGAAGGTCATGAAGGGCTGGGTCACGCTTTACGTGACTGATGACCCGAAATCCCCGTTCACGAGGCTGAGCGCCCGGACCCAGCTCCACAGGAAGCTCACCGAGCTCCGGGCGCTCTACAAGGGCGAGAGCCTGAGCATAACCTTCGTGGGCCACAGCCTCGGCGCGAGCCTATCAGTCCTGAGCGCCTTTGACGTGGTGGAGAATGGGATCCGCGACATCCCCGTCGCGGTTGTCATGTTCGGGTGCCCTGGGGTCGGGAACAGGGCCTTCGACGACCGGTGCAGGAGGTACCCGAACCTCAAGATCCTCCACGTGAGGAACAAGATCGACCTGATCCCTCTCTACCCAGGTAAGCTGCTAGGGTACGTGGACTCATGGGTCGAGCTCGAGATCGACACGAGGAAGTCAACGTACCTCAAGGACTCGAAGAACCCGAGCGACTGGCACAACCTGCAGGCGATGGTCCACGTTGTGGCGGGGTGGGCTGGTGAGAAGGGCGAGTTCGAGCTGAAGGTGAAGAGGAGCGTGGCGCTGGTGAACAAGTCGTGCGATTTCCTAAAGGACGAGTGCTTGGTCCCGGGCTCCTGGTGGGTGGAGAAGAACAAGGGGATGGTGCTGACCAAGGATGGCGAGTGGGTCATGGAGGAACCCGGCGACGACGACCGACCGGTCCCGGAGTTTTAATGGCCGAATATGATGAGCCCGAAACCGAGAGATTCGAGATCCGATTACGTCACTTATTAACAGGATTTCCTGTGTACTTCCATCTTCTTATAAGCATGTGCTGTTCTCTAAAAGGCAGTGGTAGTGGACGAAGAAAATAAGTCTGGTACGTAAATATTGGTCATATCTCACAACAAAAGTTTGGTAAAATTCTCTCATTCTCTTCAATCACAAGACTTGAAATCGAGGCCCTTACACAATTTTCGTCCACAGATCAGTGACAATTCCCTTCTCGACTGACTCCAATTCCTCAATCTCACACTTAGGACTTGGTCTTCAAACTGGGCCTGAGGCCTCGTTCGCGTGAGGGCCGAAGACCCTTTACTAGTTGGCGTCGGATAACCCTGTTTTTACCAACGCTGCAACTATTGCTAAGCCCTTTTTTTTTTTTTCAATCTATACTATTAGTATTCAGAAACTTAATCGGCTCTGACTAATTCAGTTTGGACTGGGCGGACTCACTGGAAGCAAATTTCTCTTGAGGTGAATTCTCTCCACTAATGAACTCATACCTGATATCACCTGTAGGGAGAAGAGACGTCATACCAAACTCAACTAATTCATTTGATATAATTGTATTTTTTTAAAATCATGGTTTCTTTTCATTCACAGTACCCGAACACAGCAACTTGCTCGTGTGAAGAAGATGTTGAGCTTATTAGTAGGAGAGAGCCTTGTACTGCGAGAGCCCTTGTACCGCCACGTAGTGATACTAATTAATAGAATTCAATTATCTATTAGTGTTATCACGTAAGTATTGTTACGTGCAGATACTATTATACGGAATACTTGCTCATCCATTAGGTGCAGAGTAGTCAGAAATTGGGGAAAGTCTAATATATAACTGATATATTACGTGGTAGTGCTGATGTGGTGTCATAAATTAATATAATTAAATTATTTATAGGAATTTTTTATTTTTCAGGATTTTATTAACAAATCTTAAAATAGTTAAATCTTATTTATTCGCGACACCACGTCAGTACTATTACATGACATATCCATTACATATAATACTCCCTGCAGAAATTGGCGTCTAAAAGGGAATTTTTTGAGATGGTGAATGATAATTGACTATATATATATATATATTTGGCACACACATTTATATATATATATATATATATATGTAATATATCTATAATTTCGAAGCTTGGACCTACAAAGGCAGATCAATAATTCCGAGACAAAGCCACATGGAGATTGAAAAAATGATAAAAATATCTAATTAATAATTAAAAAAAAGAGGAATACATTAACGATAAATTCAGTAGATTCTGAATAATTTGAGATCGAGTTGGATTGAACCAACAAGGGAAAAATCTTTCTCGAATCATGGATTTTTTTCCACTTTTATAACTTGAACATGAGATTCTATGCGAAGGGAAGAGGAACTGAACCACCTTAGCTAGCTTATGTTGATAATGAGGATTATGATAGAAAGGAATGAGAGATTCTTCGACGATACCACCTCATCACGAGACACGAGAAATTACAACAACTGAGTAAGTTAGTGTTAATAAACCGAGTAGTTAGATTAATTATTAGTAATCAGAGCAATTTAACTGATTCTTTCTTATCAGGTCATTATCAAGTATGATCATTTAAGACCTTTTCTCAAAGTAATGGATTGGATGGTCAATGAATGCAGAAATTCTGCATGGGCCATCAGAGAAAATTCCTTCCACCGTAAAACATGGGGACAGACATGTGACCTAATTTGGCTTTGTATTGAGAATATATATATACACACATACACACACACTCACACACACATACACACACATTCATATATTATTATATAGATAAATATATGTATATGTGTATGTATATGTATATGTATGTATGTATGTGACACTGCATCGAGTATTCCCCATGTGTGTGTGTGCATGCATAGGGGTGAGTGAGATCGCATATGTTGCCTATGTTCGCGGCGACTCTTTTGCCAACGCCAACTTACACTTCACCTTAACCACTTTGAGCCTTGCATTTTTGCTCATTCAAAGTAAACATCGGATGCTTACCAGTGCTACTCGCAGTATGTGCTATCCCTACAAAATTTATCAAAAATATCTATCCATATACGATTAAAAAAGAGATTATCTGTAGTTAATTTGCATGTAAGGATGGTTAATGTGTACTTTTAAATTAAATAGCTGTAAATTGAATTGTATAAATAAAATCGAGATGATTAATTTGTATGTACGAGTGATGATAAGCAAAGCTGCTCGAAGAAAAATGGAAATATGGCAAGAGAGGAGGAGAGGGGAGTAAGAAATGGGAGAGAAAAAGAGTCTTGACTAACCAACCCAAGGGGTTTGGCTTGGTTGTGAGAAGAAATGCTTCCATGTTCGAATTCTCTTGAAATCAACCAGCACCTCTTAGTTTGTATTGCTCTATGCATTTGTCAATATGCCTACAGAACCGTGGGGATTAGCCAGGCAAAATTTGGATATCGCTCGATATCAAAAAAAGAAAAAAGGGGTAGCGAGTGAGTAATTATACATGTCAAATTTACTATCATGCTCTTGTTTTATACCAGTCTCATGGACACCGAAAATTCACTTTATATGTGCAAGGGTAAAATGAGAAAATACAAGAAAGACAAAAAAAAAGGGACCCGTTTCCTTGAAGTAGTAATAATAGATATCCAATAACAAACAGGGCCCGATGTAGTTGATTATTGTTCTTTGATCGATTGATTCTTGATAGTAGAATATCATGTGCCACTTGATCCTCTTCTTTTTGTTATACATAATGCATCCTTTATAACCGAAAAAATCATATTCAATAACATTAAACTACAATACAAGAGGGCTTTTGGAACTTGCTTTTTTTTTTTTATCAATAAAAGATGATAGCAGTAATCGCGACCCAGCCACTCCCTTTACGTTATGTTAGAGCTTTTGTATTGAACTGCGAGCATATCAATGGAACTAAATAACCAATACAGCTCCTCCGTCAATGTAGCATTACCGAAGACCCAGTATAATCTAATAAGTCAATGTATGCCTAGGTACAAACTCAAGGATCTCTTTTAATAATATTGCCTAGAGCGAGACTCGACCATGTGACCACAGTCTTACCAAACTGCATGAGAGTGAGTCTTGGACTATTAGACCACCACCTTAAATCATAGCTAGGGTATGGCAATGCTGGGGGATCAGCCTCAACCACTAGAATGATAAACACCTTGTAGTTATACATAAAAATGGCGATTTTCTAGAGAAGTAGTAATCGATGAAACCATTTTTTTTACTTGATTTTCATTGGCTTACTGCATGGTAAAACTCTTTTAATCCTATATTTTCTTCATTTATAAAATTCGATTAAAAACTTGTTTAAAAGGAAGAGATGTTAAACCATCACACGAGCACCAATTGAATAATTCCACTACACGGTTTGGGATTACATAATCCCACTACATTAAAAGAACAGAATGTTTCTAACTCCCAAAAGGGTTGATCAGTAAAAACGACGTTCTACCTGGCTGTTCTCCACGTTGACTTGCACTGCTTGGACATATAGATAGATTTTCCTGCAATCCAAAATAAGCAAGTTCGGTGGCGGTTTCTATCCTATTACTCCCCCATACAAGGTCGAGAAGCGCTTTCGCATCCAATTCGATACACAGACAATGAATGCACGAATCCTAGGCTAACAATGGCCTTAGGCACCTACCGAGACCCTTTATCGACTAATTAATCATTTGAATCTCTAATCAAGTCCTTCTTAAGAGCACCCATCCAGGGATGGATTTTGGGAGTGTATGAGACAAATCGCACACTAAACTTAGGAAATTTATGAAATATTATACAAATTTCGTTAGATTTCATCTATTTTTGTTAAACTATCTCATGGCACTCCCTAAATTCGTACTTTCAACATTTCCGTTGAGTTTCGCCCCTTAAATGAACATCCTGGATCGGTCATTTAAATTGAATTTCATCTGTCTTCTGGTGGGCAATTCCATCTAATATCACCAGACCGTTTGTTGTATATTAATTAGGGTTCGTCTAATGGTAAGGTTCAACATTGTTTCGGTCGGTCCAATAACAGAATAGGGGGAATTAAGAATGATATTTTGAAACCAGCAAAACTGATTGAGATAGTAAAACATCGCTCCATCTAAAGCAAGATCCCGGACTCCGGTCCTTAAACGGAGAAAATTCATTGTAGTGAGAGTTTTACCACCTGTTGACCGACCCGACAAAAACCAAAATAGTCAGGACTCACTGTATTTTAGGATATCATGCAATATATATATATATATATATATATATAAGAATGATATATTGAGTAAGCGTGATGAACTGAGCTCTTTGTCGGACACAACCAAATTGGAAACCTTAATTCTTATTTAAAGTACAAAACTTCTTCACGTACTGTATATAGTAGGTGCAAAATCTATTGACTATTTCAATTTGGGAATCATAATTTATTGGGACGGTTCATCAAATTGGGAAACTGAGAGATGACGAGACGAGACGAGATGACAAGTGGCATCTCATGATGCTGGGTTTTGCTTAATACCACACACAAGATCAATCATATAGGAATTCTGTTTACACATACTTTGGTGGATGAAATTCTGTTTATTTTTTTATCAGTTAAAAAGCAGTGGAGATCTAGCCACCCCTCTATGTAATTTTTGGATTTTCTTCAACCATGAACATATCAGATGAATTGAACAACTACTGATACCGGTCCCTTCAGCGCAGTGCTATCGAAGATCTAGTGTAGTTTAAGGATACGGAGTCTACCAATGCACAAGCTCAAGAGGCTTCTCTGACAATGTTACTCAGAGTGAGACTCGAACATATGATATCGACCTCACTGAATCACATGAGAATGAGTTTTAGGTATTTCACAATTGAAATTATTCACCAAGAGTTAATTCTACTTGAAAATTAGTGAGGAAAAGGACACTTATTTATCCCTCTTACCTCTGCACTCTTAAACGGGCTCTCAAGGTGGAATTTCACCATCGCGAATCGATTTAAAAACTGAAAGGCCGATTCGGAGAAAGATTCTTTTGTCCTTTGATGCTTTGGATTACTGGAATTGTCAACCCCGTGCACGGGAAATAATGACAAACGTAGCATACATACATACATATATATATATATATATGCATATATAACTTGATTTATTTATATTTATATATTACAAGTATAATTTATTTACATATGTGTGTGTAAGATAGGGATTTCTTATGTTTGTGTCTATGTATCCTCTCAACCATACTAAGACCTAATCTTCTTCTTCTTTCTTTTTTTTTTTTATTTATACCACCTATTAGCCTGAAGGTTATCGAGGGAGTTTCTCTAACTCAAGTTTGAGCGAGATTCTAATTGTGAAAAACATTTTTTATTAATAAAATTCGAATTCAAGACATTTTTTGTAAGAATGAGATACCGTGCCACCTTATATGATCCATTAGTACGAGAGAGTCTTTTATGTGTAACAAGTATATTATATGAAAATATTTACCTAGTGTGATTGAACCAATAAAATTCTATAATTTTATGATTTTTTATATAAAATCCTAAAAATGAAAATACAATTATAAAAATAACTTAATATTATTAATTTATAATATTACATAAATACTATTAGATAATATGTTTATTATATAGGACAGTGCACCCCCGATTTCAGTCTCCCATGATTATCCTAATAATTTGTACCTTAACCCTTCGAATCTTTGCCCTCATCTCTCTCTCTCTAGTATCGTGACGTATTACTAGAATTATTATCTTTATTAATTACCTTATATTCTTGGTCTGAACGCAAAACATTTTTTCTTTTTTTAATTATATTTTGCAGGTGATAGACATATACGTACACTCATATAAAACTGTTTGCATGTGTTCAGGTTTTGAGTGTCGTTTTGCTAAACCTAATCCTCGAGATGATTCCTGTTGGGAAGTTCTTTCTTGCTTTCCCGAAGGGTGAATATGAAAATGTCGGTGGGGCCCTTTTTCTCATATGGGGACAAGGCTTTCGAATTCTCCCTGAAATGTCTCGGAAAGTAAATTCTTGGAGGCTAGGGATAAAGATAAGATCGAAATAGGACAGACAGGATCCATGCATTTCTACTCGAAATAACCTACAGTGGTCGATTAAATCCGAACCTGAATTAGTAGAGACGTATTAATCGGAATGCAGCCAGCTGAGAGCTGAGATCAGCCTCCGGAGGAGCTCAGCGGGCTCGAATGCCTGGCTCGAGTTGATCTGGCTTCATTCGCCTCATGCCAAGCCACGTGCTTGCCTCGACTCATCTCGATGAGCTTGATCGATTCGTGCACGTAAAATGAGGACAGGGAGCTCGAGCTCGATCATCCAGCTCGCTATTCATAAGCCCGGGTTCAAGCCTGACTGAGATCAAACTGTAGGTGGAGCTCGATTATGCATCCAAATGAACTGCTAGAATCGTTTTAATCTTTCCTTCTTGTCTCGTGTTTTGTCTTTTTTGGGTGCACAAAGAAAACACATATGTTTGGAAGATGATGGAAAGAATAAGGAATAAAGTGTACGAGAGCCCCACTTATGGGAGTATCTCGTATCAAACTGGAAGTCCTCGAGATCGGAAGATATGACTAATCCGTCTAATTTTGAATACAAAAGTTTCATGATTTCATTGGATCAAATAGAAATACTTTTCTAGGAGAGGATAAGCGGACATCTCAGATCCTTTCTTATGGTAATAGGTTTTTACAAGGGTGTGAGAAGAAGTGACACACACTTTCTGACAAACATCTCGATAATGTGAGGGATGTGAGAACTCAAATGATCGGGTTTGAGACTATGTCTTGTGGGAGTTGTATTGGGACTTGCGAACGTTATTTGAAATTTCTGTCAAGCTATAACCTCTAATTTCAATCCCGGCATATTATTTACTCGGAGTTCTAAATCTTTTCCTCAAACAGAGGATTTTACCACGTAATTCGGATAATTATTTTTCTCCTTTTTTTCACTTCTCGACTATTTCAGCTGTTTCTGCACTACAATTCCAACGTAATTATAACACTGGCCCAACCACAACACACTAACTGCACGAACAACCCTTCTACCTCCCTCGAAACATTCGATAAACATTGGTTTACATTGACACGCAACGAAGGACCTAAAAATTCCATTAGTACGTACGTATGACATTTGATGAACATTTGAAGAAGTAATTAGGTGGGTACAACCAAATAATTATCTCTATCTATCATTGGCCAAAATAAGAAAGAAAAGTCTCATCTGCTTTCCATACTCGATTGTCGATTGGAATTAGCTCGATGCGTACAATCGCATTCGGGGAAATTGAGGAAATTGCGTCCCCTTTTTAATTACAAAGACACGCATGAGTCTAAAAGACGGTAAAAAAGAAGTGAGAAGAAAAGTCGAATAAAGGGTACCTGGAGTCAGATCGGTAATAACCGAGTATGATAGAGTTCGAGGTTACTATAATTATTTACTGTACAAAATTTATCTTATCAGATAGTGATATACTCTAATATTTATTACTCTTAAGTAAAATCTCGAATCAAAGTCTTGTAAATAGAAAAATTGATCTTGTGAGCGTTTTATCTCTAATACGATCATATTCAAACTAAATTAGTTAGGTTTACTAGTTTTCTAAATACCAGATGTACAGACAACATGGTCCCAATTTAGGGGAAATCACCAAACTCTATTTTCACGTCTAATCCATTTTAGGTAAACATATGCAACACTGAGAAAGAAAGAGGGCTTGAACTACCGATACCGACTTCAACCTGATAAGAAAATCTTTTATGTAACTAGTACGCCACGTTACAATTATTACGTGGTTTATCACAAACTAGCGAATCGACCATCTTTGATTTTTTTTTTATTTTTATAATTTTATATGGTTTATGATATGTTGTAAGTACTGTCACGTGATATACATGTTATATAAAAAGATTTCTGTAACCTGAGATAAAAAAAGATCTCGTGTTCAAATTTTATCGATGAGACTACTTGCCATTTATTTCATCTTCATTTTATCTCTTTATAAATTTACGTCATTTTTTCATAGACCAAAAAAAAAAAATACCGTGGGCCTCTAATTGGAATCATTAATTCTCGAGAATCTCAGTTTAATAGAGAACGACCTATTCTTTCCTTTTCTTTGTTTTCCTTTCTAGGGTTTCCGCTATTTGTTCCAGCATGGCGATGGGAGTTTTACCTAACCTAATAATAATATTATTAACTAAATCACATTTCTAACACCGGTTGGTTGAGGTACGAGATCGGGTCTTGAAAGTTGAAAGAATCTATGATTAATAGAATTTTTAAATCTCAATGGGTCAACAGGGTTCGAATCTGAATAGAATATGCCCGTTTAAATTTCTGAATAATAGGCGGTGTGCATACCGAAAGAAATCGATCAAACCTTATTTTCTCCGAGAGACATATACTCTGTTTAAGGTTAGATAGCTCGTTCACCGTCAGCAATCTGCCAAATCAGAATTTAAAGAATTCTTTTGATTAATTGACCAACTAAGCATGAGCAGACAGGCAGAATACAGTGTGTGTAATGATCCTCAGCATCTCCACTCTCGCATGAGTTGACAGGGGCATGTGAACTGCCATTGTCGGGCAACATGACCATAATTATCAAGATGTTAACTACACATATTAGGTTAATGTGTTCACTCGGACCTCATATATGCTCGTTAATTCGATAACTTTTTGAATGGTCACTTTGATTCGATTGGTCATTAGATAATAATCAAGGCCCGTGGACATATCTGGTCCGACCGACACGAGGTTCGTGTTGTGGTTTATATATCTTAATTACACGTCCTGTTTCACTAGATCAAATTTCTGATTAACATCCAATGGACTTCAAGGATTATGGTATATGGCCCTGTATAGTACGTAAAATGGCCATGCACTAATTCATATTTGGAATCGGATTACATATTTTAGTGAATCAATCCTACTCAAATTTGACTAAATCGATGTCTATTAATTAAACTTTTGAATATTAGATGGTGCGTGGGAGAAAAAACAACTACATGTCTAGATTGCAATGATGCATATGGATTTGATTGGAGAGACTGTTTAATGGGTGGTAAAAATGATTTTGAAATGTTAACTGTTTCATTTAAGCTGTATCGTTCATTAAGAGTCATTTGATTAAGTTGTTAAACTTTCTAAAGAAGGGACCATAGAGGCTTGCCCGATTGGACCATTAGAGGATCCCTTCTATTACAAGAGAAAGTCTTAAGCGTAATAGTGGTATCATGTCAGTATTATTATGTAATATCACAAAGTAATAATAGTTTATCACATTAACAATTTTATGATAAGAAATTTAGACTGCAAATCATATATTTAATTTTTTTCAAATTTAAAAATTAAAAACCCTAAAACTCTAGAAAATTCTAAAGAATTTCGATATCAATTATCGAGAATGCAAAACAGATGCTGAGTATTGTTGGATACGGATTTTTTTATGGTTTCTTAGGACTTTAGAATTTTTAACGAAAAAAATGAAGCGTTTGAACATATATTTTATAGTCTAAATTTCTTATTATCGAACTTTCGATATGACCAATTGTTATTAATTTATGATATCATGTGACAACGATGATGTGATACCGCGGATATGCCCAGAACTTTCTCCTACTATAGACGGATGGACACTTTTTCTTCTCGAGTTTAAACCTCAAGAAATTGACTGTAACTCTGGTCATAATTAATTAGACTTACCACATTTATTAATTATTTTTGCTCTTTTGGAATTTTTCGAAGTACCCAAAAGACCATGAACTATACATGTGTGTGTGTGTGTATATATGTCTATGGGAGTAGAATGGTCTGATTACTACGTTAATTAATTAGCGGGTTCCTCGACAAATTTGTACTCTGTCGAAGCAAACAGTGCAACGGGGATTGCAATTTGGAAAATCAATTGGTTCCATTAGTTATTAATCAATAATCCATCGGGAACACAAATCTTTTTGTCAATTAACCCTCACTGCAAAAGGACAGAAAACCGTATTTGTTTGTTTGTTCTTGATGCATGGGACGAGGAAAAAAAAATATGAAAATCTTAATAAAAAAAAAAGAATTGCCTCTACTAAAATTTTTCTGTTGTAAATCGTTAATATTTAAATTTTGAATGAATTTTTATTAATTTAAATTCAAGTTAAATTAGTCAACTAAAGAGTAAAATTCATAATATGATCGATTGAATTTAAAACCTTATTTAAAAACTCGGATTATTAGGTAGCCAAATTGCCTATGCATTTTGAAGGCGTTTGTTGCTTTGAAATACTGTATGGCAATCTCTTCTTTTAAACCTTCTGACAAGTAGAAATTTCAAAATATTCACTTTTTTTCTCATACTGAAATATGAACGGTTTGATGGTCTTAAAGTGTCCTCGGGTTTAAGGAATCTTGGTTTGAATATTATTAGATAGTACAAGATATTAAGATTATGGTTCAAATTTTATATAGTAAAATTTTTCGGTTCATAAAGTTGAATATTTTAGAGTAAACAATTTTATACACTTCACAATTCTATAATCAATTAGCCAAAAATTAATCATTTCACACAAAATCAGGGACGGATTTAATTGAGAACATATGATGCGATCCCTTTAAACTACGGAGAAATTGTAAAATATTATAGAAATTTTATTAAATTATCTTATTTCGTTATTTAATCATCTTTTTACTTTGAGTTATTTTTTATATCATGGTTATATGGGCGACAGCCATGTACACGTGCTTACAGGCACACAGGGTAGGAAATTTGAACATTGAGTGGGAAGAATACTAATACTTCCACTTACCATCAATACAAACCGCTATAATTTTTTACTTTGAATTTTTACCACTCTTGGACTCGATTTCTAAATCCGTTCATGCATCAAACGTTTGTTTTCACTTCGAAGGTGTCTTATTGGAGTGAGGCCCCATCTTTGGCTAGCAAAAGTCTCTGATTCTATAATAGATAATGTTGAAGAGGTCAAGCTATGTACGTGTGCATATTTGTGTATGTATGTGTATGTATATATGTATATTGATGATGGATCAACAACCTAAACGGGAAAGGGTTTGAAAAAGGGTCACATGAGCATCAACCCCACTGGAAAACATGGAGAAAGTGGGTCATTCGTACGCATGGTGGTTGAAATTCCCATTGATATAGTAAATTGATTACTCGTATTATTTATATGTATACATCACATAATATATATATATATATGTGAAGAGAAAGACATCAGAAATTCTATATATTTATCGATTCTTACTAGTGAGTTCTAAATGTTTTATAATGATAAATTAAGTCTTATATGTTGCCGCCGTTAAGATATCGAACTTTTTCTGTCATCTACTATTACCTTAAACTAACGTGGTATTAACGTGATATTGACATAAGTCAGTTTAAAGTAAATGTAAATAATAGAAAAGACTCGATATTGTGACGGCGGCAATATATATGACTTGATTTACTACTTTGAAATATTTAGGATTGACTTATAAGAAATAATAAATATATAAAATTTTAAGTGTTTTATTTCATATATATGCTTATTTATTTATTTATTTTTAGAGGAATAATGTTAAACCCTAGCTATGTATATGAATTTTTTCTCGATTAGAAAAAAGGGACCGCCGATTTAAGCAGTGATAAGAAGAAAAGAGAAATAATTAAAAAAATAAATTTCAGGATATTTTTTATTTCAATTTGAAAATGATCCTATATATTACTTTTAACCTATATGATTTTATTTTTTAACTTGTCATGAAGGGAGAGACAAATGCTGTGCCCGACAGAAGTCTTCATCTAAGGCATGTCTTTCTTTAATACTGAAGTCAAGGAATATTTGAAATGCGATGCATACATGACCCCCCCACCTTTATATAATATGAATGAAGTCTCTCTCTGTCTCTCCCTATCAGTAACTCTCTTTACATCTCTCTCGATGATGGCTTGTAATGTCTTACCTTATCCGAAGCCGTCTCTGACCTCTCGAAGAAGCGTCCGATCCATACACGTCGCTTGAACCGATGGTAGATCTGTGCCGGAGAGTAGGTAACGAGTCGAAGCTTCAGTATCTCATTTTTACTCATCGTGCCTTACCTGATTCTGGTGTCCATGTGCTGTTGAATCTGCCCCTCATCGATTTGTCGAAGTTTAGATCCGTGTATGGTTCCCACCCGGAATGAGTGATCCGGACAAATTTCAACTTAGTGAAAGGTTATACGATGAAATCCCGGTTTCTATACCCGTCTTCTTCATACTGTAAGTTGTAGTTAATTTCCACCGCGAGATAGAAATTTCTCTGATCTCTCTGGATACCGATGTTAGTTACTGTTGCCTGAACGAATGCTCAACCATTCGAACTTAGAATCGATATAGCAATCCTGAAACCCTAATTGCCCCATCACTGCCACCTCTCAGTAGGGTTTCCTTGATTTTCTCCTTTGTTTCTTGTCTGTGGATGCTCTGCGAAGGAATTGATATATCTAACCAACACAAACTTCTTATAACTCTTGAGGGTGTTTAAACTTAGAGTTTTTTCCGGAAGTATAAAAGCTCGAATTTTAGAGATTACTATAAGAACTTGGCGCAATGGTGTCCATGTCGATCTGGAACGAAAGGTGTCCGCGTTCCATTCTCAGTGAAAAGAAGACATTGCTATATGTGAACATTAGACATATAATTTAAGGATAACATAAATTTTAGACAATTTCTTGGAATAGGTGTATACACAGCCGTATATACATATGTATGTATGTATATTTGAATATTTGAAGTTCAGATCTGATGCTTCAGGCATATCCAGGGGTTGCCTTTTCAATGCTGTTCCAAACTAGTAAAATTCATTTTGATAATTCTACCAGACCAATTGATTTTATTAATTCAAATCAACCCTAAGCTTTATTTGTCATCATCATCTCTTCATAATTAGTAACTTTTTGTTCATTTTCAGTTCAATGATTCTTCAAAGACATAGACTACTAATTAGACGTACCACAATGAACCGTTCATTTATCTTGACTACAAAGGTTAGTGATCTTCAAGAAAGGGAGTTTGATGCGCTAGCGGTAGTGTCAACCTGAGACCAAGAGATCTTTGGTTTCGATCTTCCCGTGCCTCTTTTTTTTTTCCCTCTCTTCTTCGTATCCCTTCTAGATCCGTGCATCTTTTCTAATTAAAAAAAGAGGTTAATTAGTACCAATATGGATTAGTTAAAATGATAAGACATCTCTTCTACTTAAAAAAGATCTCTAGTTTGAATCTTATGAATGGAAAAATTTCACGTCGAGAGGACTTCACCCCTTCGTGGGCCGAACCTGCCTTGAACAGAATGATCATGGTCAATTGGATTTCTGGGTACATGTAGTATTGACTGATAAAAAAAAAAAAAAAAGGTCAGTGGTTTCTGATCAATTGATCTCAAGCTTTCATATTTTGAGAAGCTAGCAATCATTTCCTGTGCTGAGCATCTTTTTTGTGCATAAACAGGTTGCTAGCTGCTAGCTTCAGGACTATCAGATCGAAAATTGTGGCGTTACTGGAGAGGTTCATATATTTCGATCAATTAATGGCAGATCGGATCGAAATATCCGACGACGAAGAAAACAGTGCCGGCGAGAACTGCGAGATTCAAACCCGGGGCTCATCAAATGAGACATCTCAGAAGGTCTTCTCCATCGACCTGAACGAGGCAGCAGCTGCATCAGATGAACACGAGGGAGATCGAAAGTCCGAAAACAGTAACCCGACAGCGGAAGGAAGGCCCGAGCGGACAACAACGGTGAGACAATACGTCCGCTCAAAGATGCCCAGGCTCCGGTGGACACCCGAACTGCACCGAGCTTTCGTCCATGCTGTCGAGCGACTCGGCGGCCAAGACAGTGAGTTCCTCTTCGTTGATCACTGTGTCCATTGTTTGATTCTGCAGAACGTGTATCCAAACTCGAACTTGAAGTTCTTTCTCGAATTTAACATCGATTTTGGCACGGAGAACAGAGGCTACCCCGAAGCTGGTGCTTCAGCTTATGAATGTGAAGGGACTCAGCATTGCGCACGTCAAGAGTCACTTGCAGGTTGGCTGAACAATTCAATCTAATCGAAAATGATGGTTTTTTTTTCTTACTACCGGTAAAAAAAAATTATGCTTTTTCCTGTATAAATAAATATATGTATAGCTTCTTCTGGATTCTTACTGCCTAGAGGTAATGGTCTAATGGTCTAAATCTCACTTTCATGCAATTTGATGAGGTTAAGATTACAGATTCGAATATTTCTTTGAGCAAATTTGCCATAAGAGGCTCTAGAGCGGTTTCTTAGACTGTATTAAATCTTTGGTAGTACCACGCTCACGGGAATATTGTTAGTATTGGCAGTTTAGTTCATGTTTCATGTTCATGCAATTTGATGAGGTTAAGATTACAGATTCGAATATTTCTTTGAGCAAATTTGCAATAAGAGGCTCTAGAGCGGTTTCTTAGACTGTATTAAATCTTTGGTAGTACCACGCTCACGGGAATATTGTTAGTATTAGCAGTTTAGTTCATGTTTCATGTTCATGATTGAACACAAAAACCCGAACATTACTTAGTGAGTGGTTTGATCGGCACTACAACTGCCATCCCCTTTTTTTTAATAACAAGTAGTATGTTCTTCCTAAGTCCACAAGCACTCCACAACCCCATATATTCAGATCAGTTAATGTGCAAGCACATGTGTGATTAGTCTCACCAAGGACTACAAGTTCAAGGAGGATTCGAACCTCCGACCTGGTGGATTTCCACATAAGTCGTACACACATTCTATCCACTTGAATCAACTCCAGCGGCTACTGCTATCCTTTTTGACTTATTAAAAATAAAAAAATATATATGTTTTTTCTTTGTATAAATATGTATAGCTTCTTCTGGGATTCTTAATTCTTATGTGCCTTTCTTCATCTTCAATATGCTGTACAATATGCACACATTGTCATATCAAATTCCTTGATGATCATTTGAATCTTCCTATGTATTTTTCAGATGTTTCGAAGTAAGAAGCTCGATGAGTCCGGACAAGGTATGCACGCACTAACCACCATCATCTGTGTCATTTACGCGCTAATCAAACTTCACTATCCATCGATTTCACGGTCTCATGACACAATGGACACATGAAACACTTATGGGTGTGTGCAAAGTAATGTTTTTTCTCCCAGTAGAAAATAACGATGCACATAGCTCAGCCAGGGAAGAAAATAAAGTACACGGGTCCAAATAATAAGAACCGAACATAAAATTTTCAGAGAATTACAACGGTAATTCTAAAAATTTGTCATTTCTCCTAAGTCAGTCCTATAAATTTTAAAGTGACATTTTCATTCTTAAATTTCTTCTCCGTTATACACGTTAAGTCCATTCCGTCGTATGTTGCTTAAGTGTCACTGATGGCGTTAAATCATTATTTTTTCCATTAATTTGGCTGACGTGATGGTAATATATTGAATCTGACATTTTTCAGCACGATTTATTTTAGCAACCTTTTCTTACTCGGTTCAACTGGCAGTGAACAAGGATTTTTCGAGCTGTGATTGCAATATTTATTTTATTTTTAAATCAATTAGATCGATTTTGATTTAGTCAGGTAGTCGAGTCAGGACAAAAATTTGTCATGTTAATTTTTTAAATCTTAAAAATCACTCCAAATTTACTTAATGTGCCATAAAATATTTTTTTACATGTGTCATGTCATATAATTAATATAAAAAATGCCACCCTATGTTCCATGTTAGCAAACTAAAGGTAAAATTAGAAGAATTAACTGTGTTGGTGACATGTCAGCGGTATTCTAATGGTAAGTAACAGAATGAACTTCACACGTCTAACGAAGCAAATATTTAGAAACAAAATATACCACTTTAAAATTTAGAGGACTGACTTAGAAGAAATTACAAATTTTTATAACTGTCAATATAATTCTTCCTAAATTTTTTTATTTCTTAACGAGAATATACATTCTCTTATATCTATACCATATATGGGAGAAGATCCCCTCTTTGTTGTTTTTCCACCTTAAATCACTCATTAACGGATAAAATTCAATTTTTTAATAATTAGGTTAAGAAAAAAAAAAAGGATGTCACAGTAAATTCACAAATACATAACTGCCTAATATTTTTTTACTCTCACTTTTTCTCTCGTTTCTTATTTTACATCGCTTTTCTTGCATTTTATTTCTACCTTTTCACTGTCACTAAATTTTTATAAATCTGTTACTTATTCTTCGTATTTGATTTACCATAAAAATATATGCTCATAAGATAAGTACAGTTAAAATTTTATTTAATTATTTATTACGTATTAACTTCTTCAATCGATTTTCTTAAATAATAAAATCCGTACGTAGCACAAATCCAATATTAGTATAAATATGGATAGATTGGAAAGTGCACTATTCTAACCAGGAGTGCTACTTTCACTGGCACATTGAGTTATAGATTTGGTAAACTTGTCGTCTCGTGGAATCCCAAGACATCGTTCGTCTCCCCGGTCAAAGTAAAAAATTTGTTTTTACTTTGATCCTTCTGTCAACCTATCACTGCTTTCCCTCTTTTTCCTTTCTGTCTTTTTCTTGGCTGAAACACCTTGGATCCATGTTGGGTAGATTCCTAGACCAAAAAAAGGGGGGAAAAACAAATATTGTAAAATTTTCAATATATATATATATATATATTTACAGTAAAATTTCACCAAATCAATAAAAGATTAGAGTAGTTTTTACCTAAAAGTTTAAACAGTGGTATCAGATTCTCTTACAAATCAAATTTATCCTCAATATTTGACCTTGTTTTATTGCATACTCGAATAAGGAGGGACGATTGATTACAAGTCGGGTAGTTTTCTTCCGATGTCAGACTTTTTTTTTTATTGACAAGGAGATCTTATATATACACATATTTATATACATTATATATACTAGATAGAAACCCTAGCTAGCTGAACACTGAATGTGAAATTTAGTAAGGTAAGATAGGCTGAAAGGGTTAAGTCATGCAGGGGGAAGAAGATAAAGCACGTACATGATGGAAAAATTAAACCCGACCCGTGCGGGGTGGAGCGGGGCACTACCCGACCCCGTGAAGGGTGTGGCGATACCTGAATCCATCCCGCCTCATTGCCATAAGTGCTTGCTTCTCTGCAAGCCAATGCCATCGTCTTTACAGAAGAGTATATAGAACGAACACACACCATTTCATTGGTCCGGTGCACTGCCAATGGTTAGCGGTCATATACGTTGCACCGATCGAGGCACGGTGCCCTACCCGGCGGGTCGGGGTTTGACCCTTTTCTCACCCGAAAATAGCTAATATATAAAATGCGTGCGATTCCGATTTCATCATCGAGTCTAGCCTTACGCAGTGCTATCTTCAAGAAGTGCGTCGATCCAAGAAAGAGAACACATTCTCAAGATCTATGGAAGGCTCAATGCCGCCCACGAGCACCTTCGGAAGGACATCCTCAACGGTAACCGCTCGCTGTCCCCTCTGTGGCTCAAACAATCATATGACCCGACAAGGTATCCAACCTTATTGTGTCTCTTGTAACTCAGATAGGGTCTTTATGCACATCATCTGTACTAGGGATGGCAATTTTGTCCCGACCGGCCAGGCCTGACCCGTATTAGAATGGGGTGTTAGTGTGGGTGGGTCCCTAACCCGACCAGAGCACATGTCAGATCAGGTTCGGGTCTCTCTTGCAACCCGCATCGCCTGATCCCAACCCGGCTAGAACCATTTTTAATATTATCTTATATAATTACATATTTGAAAATTAATTTTATTTGATTTATGATAACTTTTGTCCTGACAAATTAAATAATATTTGCTCTATTTTGTTAAAATTATGTAAGTTTTACTCATATTAACTTTATTTAATTATTTTATTAAATTAATATTATTTATTCTAAATCAGATCAAAATGGGACGGGAAGGGGCCCCCACGGGTCAACTCGAGTTGACCAGGGGTTGCCAACGGGCCAGGGATGCAGGGCAGGTTCGGGTTGTTAAATGCCCACCTCAACCCGCCCCATTGCCATTCCTATTTGTACGAGGATTGTTAAACAAATGGAAATTATTCGTCTTTCACCAGATACCAGCAGTGGATTCTCGGCGACTCCCTCTCAAGGCCGACATCGCACGGCACGGAAAGAGACTCGGGAGCTGGCGGAACGCGCTGGAGTCCCACGCCGTTCCAGCTACGGGCCAGGCCCGGCCCGTACACGTTCGGACCGACTAGGCCCGTCAGGTTCATCGAGGAGAGGAAGTGGCCGCCCCGAGAAATGTTAGTGGGGGCCCAACAAGGACCCGGCAGGCCCAGGAACTACTCGGGTGCTTCATGGGATGCTGTCGGCACGCCATGCAGATCCCGTGCTGTGAACGAGCTCCGGCCGGCTCCACGCACAGCTACCATTAATGGCGTCGACAGCTATGAATTCGAGGTACTCTCTTCCACCTTCATTTCTCTCTTTGCAAATCAATTCCGTGCGGTGCTGTCTCGTGCATTTGGGGTCGATAATTGCTGAGGATTGAATCCAATCTTGAACGTCCGATTTAATGAATCTTAAAATATAAGGGAATTAGGACAGCGTGCCAATTAGTCTAGACTTTTAAGAGCGTGGAACTGACCTATTACAAGTCGGGTGAATATCTGTACAGTATTAGAATACAAGTTGTTTGAGAACTCATGCCGCACACCGAGTTTGAGTATGGAACTCGTTGACAACAAACCTAAAAAATATGCATGGCTCCTGGTTGATAAATTAAATGCAAAAAAGGTTCGATTCGCACCAGTTGTAGTCCGAGCATATAAGAAAAATTCTGTCATCGGGGAAAAAAAAAAGTTCAACTCGAGGTTAGTTATTTAGGATGAGCATCGAGGGCACATGTCACGTGTGAATATTCAAAGCATATATCAATTGTGAATATTCAAAACGCATGTCAAATGTAAACATGTTACAAAAAAAAAAAAGCACGTACCTTAATTATCCGCTTTCAATAATTAACCTCGATTTATTATTCATGAGTTTCGCGTTCTGATTTGGTGTGGTATGAGCAAGTGGTGAAAATAAATATAAGTCATTGGATTTTTTTATTTAATTTGAGTAGTTGATTTTAAACCGTTAGATCAAACTGTCATAATTGAATGGTGGAAGCTTCCTGTTCCGATCGTTCAAGCTAACTTTTTTCGGATGTAGGCTCGAAGGTTACACGAAGAAAGAGTGGAGCTGCAGAAAAGCATCAAGGAGAAGAAGACTTCACTGGATCTGCAGCTGAGGCTGAGCCATGACTTGGAACACTTCGATGGCGATCTCAGCCGCCTCGGCGATGGAAGAAGCGGACCTGTCGCTGACACGACTCTATCGCTGTCTTTAACCCCTTGTTAGTCCCGAGCTATCAAAGAGGACCGAGCAAGGACAGTCGTCCAAGGAAATCGGACGAGCATCCTCTGGCGTCATTGTGACATATGTACCACGATATCTGTCTCTGACGTCATCACGGAATATATGTCACGATCTTGTTCCGTCGAGGGATAGATGACACGATACCGGACGCCACGGGGTGTATTCGGGTAGAGTAAATTTGGACATTGGTGTTCTTGTTGTTGTTGTTGTTTTTGGGGGTGATTTTAGGTGGAAATGGAGAGGGGCTGGATATGGGCAGAGTACTTGGGATCTGACCGTGTCAATGGTGCAGAGGAGTGAGATCCTTGTAATAGTACTCAGGCTCATACAATTTGAGACTTCATAAATTGCAAATTTATAATTTCAACCATTTTTTCTATGTACAGATGTGATATATAAACCTAGAATGATATCGAAAGAATAGTGAATAAAGGGGTATGAAGAGTCTCACTGATAATGATCGAATCCAGGATCTCTTGGTCGAGAAAGTCTTGTAGGTAACGGTGTTACCACGTAGCAGTGCCTATGTGGAGACACTGATCAATAAAATCAAGTTATTTTATGACTATTTTTTCTTGATTTTATTGGTTAGTATCGCCACCAGTGACACCGTTACACAACAAGACTTTCTCCTCTTGGTCTCAGATCGATAACAGTACCACCTATACTAAGCTTTCTTTCTCCAAGGAGTATACTTACTTATCTACAATTTCTTTTTCGATTACAGAGGAGACTCGTGAATCTAGAATGTCGTAGGAGATACTGGTGTTCTCACTGATGAGAATCGAACCCGATATTTGCCGGTCCTATGTAATGTTGAGAATCACAACTTGGTATCTGGAAGTCTTTTAAGAGTCTAACTAATTTAGATTCGAGCGAGTTTTGATAAAGAAATAAGAGGTTTCCTCCTCTCAACCAACTTTTTTTTCCACAATTCAACGGTTGACAGGGTTTTACATTGTGAACGGAGGCCAACGACTTTAACAACTACAATGACAGTTATTTACAGAATGGCCTTGGCACTTGTCAGTCTGTTACGACGATACCCCCATCCCGACCTTGAATTCTGTTACACATCAATCACTCGCATCAATGTTGTCTTGCATTTTTGCTGTAACCGAAGGTAAAACCCTACTCCGATCATATGTTGTATAGCCTGAACTGCGAAATTTCAAGTGATAGTGGTGGAGGAAGCAGTGATCTTGTAACTAGTACCGGTTTGATGCGAGTTGACCGGTTCCTAACATATATTTTAGGATTTCCCTTCCATATCCGTGGACTAAAGATAACAATGACAATTCAACATTCTTTTTTATTTTTACATTTTCATATGTCTAGAACAGCATTTGGTTCAGTTACCCTCTTAAAGCCAACAAATAAGGGATGAACGATTGCTGTTCAGAGGAAGAATCTCTATACGACTTTTAACCTTCACAGGGAAAACCTGCGACTATGTTTTGTATGGAGATGCACTCACAGAGCAGACATGCATGAAAGAATGGACCTACTGATTTGCAGCAGCATGCGTTGATGTTCCCGAGTCCAGCGACCTAAAAGCTGTCAGCTGCATCACGTACTCTTGTCTAAGTCTTCTGGGCCTTTTACAATTCCGGGATAGGTGCAAGAGATACCTGATGAAATGAGATGGGTTGGACCAGTCACGATAGCGAAATAGACAGCTGTAGACAGAGTATCGAGACTGCAGGAAGCAAGAGGAGTACTCACCAGGGAAGGCCGTGTAGTCTTGATGATTGAGTCCCTCTTGGGACTCGAAATGAAAGACTTCGAGGCTGATCGGAATCTGTCTGTCTCGTGTGAATGCCGAGTTGAAATCGATGGCAAGGTGCGGAACAGCCAAGACTCTGCTGGGGATTTTGGCAGGAGAGGGGGAATGTGAAAGGTTGAACGGGGCGGACAGTAATTACTCCCGCGATTGCCTGATCTTGCAGTTGATTGTTGCTCTATTTCGATGCTCCTGTCAGTGTGACATGTACCACTACATTTGTCTGGAATTGTTCCCGGAGCAAGAAACTTGCACTGTTCCGAGCAGTTTAACTCAACAGACTCGATATTCTTATGTCCCAGTGTTTCCTTGTCCTCTACGAAAACAATGTGCTTGATTTCATGTTGGCTAGATTCGGACAGAGAAGTTTGCTCCGCCGTAATGTTCCTGCCATTAGGTAGAGAAGATACTGAAACAGAATCAACCTGCTCTTTAGCTTTATCTCCTGGAATTTCCTTTTCATCGATGATATCGATTTCCTTTAAATCCTGAGATTTGACGTGAGAAGCTTCTTTCACCTTTTCATCCAGTGCACAAACATCGAAATCTATCCTTCCATAGCTCAGTGGCCCTGATACCAAACTCGTATCTGAATTATGCGAGTTTTCAGTTTGTACTGAATCTATGTAGAGAGTTCTCTCCATCACAAGACTTCTCAAGCCCGATGTTGATTTCCACTCATCACCTTCACTGGCTAATAAATCTCTGAAGCTGGTGCTGGCTTTTTCTTTTGCCTCTTTATCTTCCGGAAGAATGGAGTGACAGGTAAATTTCTCGTTCCCAGCAGAAACTTTCATTTTTTGGGCACCTCTCTTATGAGTGAATGCATTTGTTTTACTGGGTTTGCTCTTCATTTTGAGCTTCTCCACACTCTGCACTGACATATCTTGTTCAGCATCTGATATGCAGAATGAACCCTTCAGCAGAAACCGAGGCAATAAGCCACAAGCCTTTGCAGTCGAATTTGCCGGCCCAATGCTGGCATCATCTTCACTTTCAAACCCTGATGCTTGCCTTATGTAATGGGACAAAAAGCTCGAGTTGTACCGAAAAAGTGGATGCTGCTTACTCACATTTGAGGCCTTCTTTACTCGTAGTCGTGGTTGCTCTCTAGCAACTGGTGGTTGCTTCTTAGGGGCGTGGCTGTGAGGAGGTGTCTCCGAAGCCATTGCCTTGGCAGCGGGTAGAAACCGACCCATCATGAAATCTTGTACCTGTGGATCTGTAGCAAATGTCCCCGGTGATCCCAGATCCGGTCCATCCAGTCCACTCAGACCGCTGATGCTGCAGTTGAAGGAGAATGACTCCGATCGAGAGAGATTATCTGGTGCGTCAAAGTAGGTCTCAGTCTCATCGCCATCGTCCACACCTGAGTTTATCCCCATCTCTGCACTTTCTTCGGGCCTGTCATGTTTGATTATGAGATTATCAGCAGGTACACTCTCTTGGGGTCGAATATCCTTCCCACTGTGGTCAGAGGCTTTGTTGAAGTCATCTTGTTTAAGTTTCTGCGGCGCCCGAGGTGGAAGCTTCGGGGCTACTGGAGGCTGTTGGCGAGCCTGATCCTGTGATTCATATTGTTTAGGATTTACAGTCCTCCCAGGTGGAAGCTTTGGGGCGATTGGAGGACATTGGAGAGACTGATGCAGTGATATCTCTTCACACTTCGGCCTTCCAGGGCTCTTCTCCCATGTGAAAGGTACCGCCCCGGGTTTCCTCAGGGGACCTGATTTCAGCTCTGATCTGTGAGGAGGAGGTTGGGGTACCATGGGCAGAATTCGGTCGGTTTTCCTCGATTTATCATCGGATTCTGAGGAGGGCACTGCCGGCGAGGAACGCCTTACTGAGATGAAGGGCTGGTAAAGATCCAATCCCTTATCTTGCTCCATGAGAATTGCTTTCGGTGCTGCTGCAGAAACACTACCAATCCGAATTCAGGTTCCCGGAAACGCTTGAAACAACAAATTTGGCCAGCGGGATTAGAATGTATGCATGGTTCAAGCTTGTTCTGCAAGTCAAAACTCATCAATCGATCACTAATCAAGCAATTCATTTCAGTCAGGAAATCTCAAATTCTCCATTGCAACAATCAATCGAGCTTTCTCACGAGCAACATGCACAAAATCAATCGAATCGAAAGGCCGTATGCATGAAATAGAAGCTCTCAGTTTGAGAATCAAACAGAAACCAATTAACCACTCCACGTTCGAGATTCGGGATCCAATAATCTCTTCCAAAGTAATAATCAGAAACAAGAAAATCGATCACTAATAACCCCGAACCAAAGGCAGAACCCATTCACTCAGTTTTCCGACAGGAACTAATGAAACTCCGAATGCAGAGGAGTCCATTTCAAGCAGAGGAAACCAGAGAACAACAGAGCTCAGAGGCACAGAGAGAGAGTACCGGAGAGAGAGAGGTCGGTGGCAGAGGTGAGGAAGTCAGCTGCAGATGCAGAGTTGGAGAAGTGAATGAGGGAAGAAATCGAATGACCGAGACAGGTGAAAAGAAAGAGAATCAATACCTAATCATCCACTTGAAGAGAGACTTAAACAGTTTGCGTTCAAAGGGAAGATCGCAGAAAACAGAGCAAGCGAGATGAAGAGAATAACCACCGCTAATTGGTTATTTTAGGCGCCATTTCTTCGTGAAATTCTTAAGGTGACGGACTATAAGACATCGAGTTCATGTCTAATTTAAAAATTTAAATTAATAGAGTGGCGATACCCACTTTCTTATAAATTAGGCTTCTTTTTCATTATTTGTCCGATGTGAGATTTATTTCTCAACAAGTCCTACTCCTACATCACCACAGGACGTAAAAAGTATCAGTTAAATTATGACAAATCAACAAAATTATTAATAATTAAAGCAATTTAATTGGTATTTTCTCCCACTTCATTGGGTAAATTTTTTTTTTCTTTTCTTCAATATCTTATCCAGCAAATTAATGAGAAAATTTATAATTGTGAGAGAAATTTTAGATGTTTATAGAAATAATATTTAAATTCCTCTGATCAACTATAATTATGATAATTTCGAATAATTAACTTCTGTTTGTATTTATTATAATTTAATTTATATTTTCTCGCGTCACATTGCAAGTCAGGATTGCTAAAGAATTTCTTATGATCAAGGGAGCTTCCAATTCGACTCCAACCTATATTAGCCAAACCTTGTTAGATTTGTGGATATCAAAAAATGTACAATGAAAAGAATTAATATTTTTTTATAATGAGCATTTTATTATCTTGAACCCATGAATTCAGATAAGTTTATGTGCAAGACACATGTGTGGGTGAGCTCACCGAGGGTTACACGCTCAAGGGAGAACCAAATCTCCGACCTCATGAACTTCTCATGATTTAAACTCACGTTCTATTCACTTAAGTTGATTTTTGGATTAAAAAATTAATATTTCTTTTTCTATATGCTCATGCTATGTCTAAAAAGTGAACCCACTAATCTAGATTCGAGCTAATCTAATTTTTTTTTTATATCGATAGTGTCCAGCGCCGTAGCAACCGACTAATCCACTGGAGGGTGTATTTACAGCCCTGGGCCTCACATTAAACCCAGGATGCCGACCTCCGGGGGTTTCGAACCCGGGCGCTCTTGAAGTTTACTCAAAAAGCCTGCCACTGGGCCGTTACCCCTGGAGGTAAGAGCTAATCTAATAAACTAAGGAAGTAAAGTCTCCTAGTTTTAAATTTTTCGTTTTTAGAAGACTCTTATTATTTAGAAAATTAATATATTTTTTTTGGAAATTGAAAAAAAAAAGGTGATTAAATGAAGATTTTAGTTGGAAAGTTTGGCTGCTGGCCTTCCATTCACGTCTTCTAGCTTTAGGCAGTTCTACGGCTGTCAACCCTCCGACATTATTCAATGCACGAAACGATCGGTTGATTTAATGCTCAACGCTCCAAGTTCTTTAGTGTTGCTTTTACTCTACGGTGGCCATTTAAAATATACTTACATATACATATGAGATTATGACACGTGTTCCATACAAAATTATATGATGGATTAAAAAAATATCTTATATAAAGTGCAATTATAAATAAATAAAAGTAAGTATGCAATTAGAAAGGTGAAGAAAATTAGAGAATAATAGGAGAAGTTAAATTTTACGTAATAACTATAATTTTAAAATAATTTTATGGATTAACTTTTGTTATATCTTTTTTATTAGCTAAATAACATAAAATTAAAATCTCTCCTCCATATGTGCGTAGTATTCTAATCGATAAAGTTAGAAAAATAGATTTTTTTTTACGCGGTTATGAGTTGAGGGGGCGTTTGGTTCGAGTACTGTTCGATTACGGGGTAAAATTAGATTACAGGAAAAGTAAAAATTTTACATGGAATGTATATCATAATGTGAAACTGTTGTATTTGGTAAGTATTGTAAGAATAATATTAAAATATTTGTTAAATAAAAATAATTAAAAATAAAAACTGTTTTTACCATAATACCCATCCATCGGTGGAAGAGATTGGGTTTGGAGAAGGGAGAAAATGATTATTATATTGGAAAGTTGGAAATAACTGTCGCCTCAGGTGGGTAGATTGCAGCCTTGCTACGTTGTAAATACTTTACGCCGGGAGCACCTTGGCCCAGGAAAAGGTTAGCGGCCCTGTAAATGCTTTTTTTTTTTTTTAATTTGGATAATCGAGGTATCCGAACGCCTTCCACGCCCGACCAGCGATGGTCGCAACACCTCCTCCTCGGGGTACACGCAATCGCCGTAAACTACGTGTACCGGGTAAGTCAGGCGAACCTGACATTCTCAAGAGGGTTGAAAGCTCGAACCCACGAAGGAACGCTCCTCCTAAGGTTTGAACCTATGACTTCTAGGAAGAGGTCCCGGTTCCGGTAAATGTTGAATGATGCAAATTTTACGTCCAAACGTGACAAAGTTCGGGGGAAGGTTTGAACTTTCCATGGAAAATACAAATTTTACATAAATCCAAACACACATTGAGAGTGGTGACGGTTAATATAAATTTTTTTATTATTTATTATCTATTATTATATTGAAGAATAAGAGCAGTTTTTGCCTTACTTTCTATTCCGAAATTACTCGTCTACTCTATAAAGCGTAATGTACTTTACCCTAAAACTTGTAAGGGTTAGTTTGTCTTTCTAATCAAGCAGTTACCCACATCTTCTTCTCGCTGTCTCTCTGTTCAAGAGTGGTTACTCAACCACTTGTCCGTTCTCTGTCAGGATCCATCTTTAACCACCATGGCTCACTCCTCAAGGAGTTGCCTTTCTGATGCTTCGACAGTGAGTCAGGTTGAGCTCCATCCGCAATTCCAGTGGGTGCGGGTGGACGTTAGCAATCGCCGTGGGAGTCGTCGTGCTATTGTACTTCTCTATTAGTCAGTCAAGGAGAAGACGGTCTATCAATGCGTGGACCTATCGAGTTTCGAGCAGATCCGTGATAAGGTGATTGCAATTTTCTTGAACATTGCTCACCGTACGTAGCACGGGTCGTTTGCTAGTTATATTAGAAAAGTGAGGTAATTTTGGTCTCACTTGTAAGATTCAGAAACTACTCTTGATATGTAAACCAAAATAATTGTTAAAAAGGTTGAAAGTATAAAATCATTTTAAGAGTATGACTATCACTAACTACTTTCTATTTTTTCTAATTATAGATTTTATTTTTATTGATGATAAATTATATCAAGAATTAAAATTAGTGTAATAAAAATCAATGTAAAATTATAAAATGTACAATCAAAACACGATTAAATAATCAACCATATATTTAACAATTTCGTGTGTAGCACGGGTCTGTGTCTAGTCATATTATCGTTATGAAGTGAGTGGGAAAAAATAAGAGGGGAAAAATCTAAATAGTTTAGAAAAATTGGTGATGATAGTGGTTCAGGTACATAAATTTATTATTTTACACTTGGTTTGAAATATTTTATAATATATATCAGTAAATAACTGTCATAAATTTTAATATATAAATCAAGTAGATAACATAGAAAAGTAAAAAAAAAAGGTCAAACTATTTTAGGTTTTCACATAATAGTAATAGAGGTTGACTCGTGTTATGAACACACTTTTTTTATTTTATTAAATTGAAAAAAAGAATATATAAGTGAGTAAATAATATTTTAATTATAATAAATATTCAGTTGGTGTATTTTTGGTGAATTAAATATAAAATTAAGTAATGATAAAAAAATAGAGTGATTCTATATATAATTTATTTAATAAAGAGTCGGGAAAGTGATTATTACGAAAGATTTAGTAATTAATTATTAGTGCACTTATTATCACAGTCCTATTTTTCTTAATATAATGAATACGAATAATTATATTTCATTTATCAATGAGTAGTTTTAAAAACTCCACCAAGATTTTCAAATTTTTGCATATATTGATGTGTCTGTGTGTATATGTATATATGTATACGTATATGTTCATTTTTTTCGAGAAGAGGAGTGGGATCGTGGGATCATGTGAAGACAATTGTAAAGTACGTGCCTTTGTTTGATAATGTGGTCGTACCGGCTCATGTCGCAGTCACTCACTCGCCCCTGCTTTGCTGTCGCCTGTCGGCTACCGTAGAAAATACGAAAGAAGAAAGAAATCCGTGTCTTAAAGTGTGAGGATCCAGAATTCGGATATCACTGTGGTGTCGATCGCAAGCCTTTCAAGACGTCGGGACCGTCGTACTTCGTACCGTCGGATGGGAGAGTGGAGTAAATCCGAGTTATTGATTGGGACCTCGCTTCACTTCCATCTGTAAATTAGAGCTATGATGAGTCGCATCCTGTGTCAGAACGATGTAGTCCGGGCACTATCAAATTTTCTCAACATGAATTTCACCGTTCACAAGATTTAGATTCGAATCTCACTTAAAAGAGAAGAGATGGCGAATCGCTGCGGTGAGGGCAGAATTTACCTGATCAATTGACTGACCCAGCAACCCATTAGCCAAATCTCTAATCTAATTCACGTGGATGCCAAACACAGCAGCCAGAAACAGAACAGCTGGGCCTATCTGCATGGTAACTGTTCAAGCTCATGGGTCCGGTATGAGTTGGGCTCAGGTGAACCCGTGTGGATCCACACAAGCGCGTGCGCCTATATATACTATTATATAAAAACGTTTTGAAAGTTTGATTTTTTTTATTGTTATATTTGTTCTTAATATAATTCATATATTAAAATCTAAGATATCTAAGATATGTATATACTTTATAAAATCATTCAAATCAATATTAAAATAGTAATTTTTGTCATTTTCTTCTCACTTCGTATCTACAATATTAACATTAAGAATCTTTCATTGACTTTTCAGATTCTCTTTTTTCACACCGTATCTATAATTTTAATAGTAAAAATATGGTATATTTTTTGAACTAATAATTGGAAATTTTAAATTTGAAAGAGGTAAAATTAACATAATATACTAATGACAACTAAAATATTATATATAATATTGTAAGCTAACGAATTTTAAATGCATTTTATTAAATTAATTTATAAACAAATGATCTAATTTCATGACTTGATCCAAATATTCCATATTTATTTAGTTTTATTTTCTCTCTCATGCATAGCACTAGTCCGTGTCTAATATATATATATATATATATATATATTGATGGGTAGGGGCATGCACCTATATTGAGTAGGATCGAAACCGATTGGAATTTATTAGATAATAACTCCCTCGTTGAGACTTGAATCCTCATGTTGTTTATACTGTCAGAGTCCTAATTTGATAAACATTTACTTGACATGGTAAATTACTAGACACGCACCCGTGTTATTATGGAATTATCAATCATACAGTTGATTACAAATTCACACTATTTTTATTTTGTAATAATAATTTATGTAATTTTACAATTGAGTATTTAGTTTATAATATTATTAAATTTATAGAATGTGTTGTGGATAAATAAAAACACAAATCTATAATTAAAAAGAAAAAAATTAATTATACATTTGGATGATAATTATAACCTTAACATTAATATTTCAAATTCACCCCATTTATTTTCTTACACGAGCCGAAAATTATTAATTAAGAGTATTTTTAAAAATTTAAAAATGAGATAAACTATCTCACTCCTTTCATATAATATAAATAATGACAGTTTTGGAAGAGAAAAAAAATATCGAAACTATTATTCAGTGTCATATAGTAACGGATAAAAAATATATATTTTTAATGAATTTGTAGTTTTCATAATATCAATTTAAAGAGTCATACGATGAATAATGATGAAAAATAATAAAATTTAAAAAATTATAACAAAAATACAACTATATTAAACTAATAAGAGCAAAATTAGAACCACCAACTAAGGTTGCCGCAAGTGGAAGAGACTTGTGCCTCTTAAGCAGAGGTGCCGGGTTCGAGCCCCTGTGAACGCAGCAGACCTTCTTGGGAGAGGTCCCCGGGAAACCGCCCGACAGTACCTCGAATCCGGATTAGTCGGTCAGCCTTCGGGTACCGGACACTGGGTGGGAAACCAAAAAAAAAATTAGAATCATAAAAATGATTATTTAACAGTAATTAAAACATTTAAAAATGATGATAATGGTTAGATGATTGTGTATTTATAAAATTATTTGTGATGTGGAAAAAAAAAATCCCCGATTTATTGGTACGGTGGATATGAAAACTAGCTGTCACCGAGCAGCTGTATTCACAGGAAAAGAATGGCCTAACTCGGAGAAAATATCTGTGGGTAATATATAATGAATTCGTTGTGTAATTTATTGTTCCGATTTTAATATAAGTAAAATTGATCGTCGAAAATTATGAAAATTTTGCACGTGATAAGATGTGAACGGTGATTTATATAATAAGCTCGTTATTACACCGAAAATACTTAAACACTAACTCATGACGACAAACTTGACAGGTATTCAATTGTATTGTACATCACAACGACGTGATAAAAAAATTAATTAAATTACTCTGATTAGAAATAATTAAGGTAAACTACTCAGGTGATTAATATTAATTTATTTATTTATCACTATCTGATTAATATTTTCTCACATGTGGCGAGAGATAAAGTCACTTAAAAGAATTTCTCCATTTCCCCAACGTGCACGAAAACCAAGTGCCAGATCGATTCACGTGAGGAAGGATGGCCCACGGCCCGGCCCGGCCCGGCCATCAGCGTACGAAATAGTAGTGCCGGATGTAAAATCATTCTGCCTGCTTGAGGCACTCTCGCAACGAAACATCAACTAATCAATTCAAGTGAATAAAATTTTTAATAAAATTAAAAAATATGTAATAACTTAATTTAATTTATTGGTATTACCAGGTAGGCACTATCACGGACAGTATTTTTATTGATATTCTAATTTGACATTTGAAAAATAATTAAAGGAACCTTGGAATATAAAAAAAAAGGTTTGTACTACGGCTTATATAAGTTTAATCTTTTAAGCGAATGTGTGTCAGAAACTCTTAAACCTCTGATAAAAATTATGCATGGCATCATATCAGGTTACTGTACTAGTTAGTCATATCTCGTCGACCCAAGTGTAGAACTCATGGTTAATATAAGAAAAGGTCAGAGATTGAAAGAAGAATGCTCTCGCGCGGTCGGTGGATCTGGCAGGATGATAAAGTCGAACTCAAGCCTGTCACATGGTAATCTGTACCACCACACCCGAGTACGTACGGTTGAGCGCCGCCACATATAAGATAGTTTTTTCAGGCAAGCACGTGCCTGAAACTCTCATATGCTAGATATAAATTTTCCAATATTCGATAGCCGATATGACACCTGTACGTGGATTGGTTAAAGTGGGTTCGGTATCTCATTTTATTATATAATGTTTCTAATTCGAGGGTGTCAAGTGAAAAATATTTTATACTTATTGGATTTTTGAATACTAAGCCGAAGATGCGTGTTAGCTTTTTTTTTTTTAAATGTTCGAGTTTTTGAGTTCAATGACAAATATATTAGACCAACAGAAGAAACAGTACAAACGATATATGGAGGTTGATTTTTTTCGGTCTATAAAGTAGACATCCAAAAGTCTAGACGATTTTCGACCGATCCAGTTGAAGTGATTTGAGCCCAGTAGTGGGGAATTCAATTTTTTAAAAAGTAAAGTCCCCAATTCTAGTGTGACAAATGAAAAATAGTTTGTACTTGTTGGATCATTAGATACTAAGCCTGGAGATCCAAGTTAGCTTTTTTTTTTAATCTTCGATTTTCATTGTTAATCGCAAATAAATAAGATGAATTAAATAAAGGTAGGTCCAGGGTTCGACTCTTCGTGGAGGTCGGTATCTGAGGAATAATGACCGTATAATGTACAATCCAGTAGATTAGTAGGTTGATACGATGTCAGATAACATCGATATTAAAAAAAGATGAACTAAAGAAACATCCAAAAACCCAATGACGACCGGCTATTCCAGTTCAAGCGGACAGAATCGCTAGGGGTAAAACTCTGCAGAACGAATTATCTTCATTTACAAGACTCGAATTCGAAAACTTATTTAAGGGAAGAGAGACTGTCCTATCACCTTCACTGATTCGGTAGGGTGGAGGGCTAGCTTCTTAATTTGCTCAACAGACAGACAAACAAAATCAACGATCCGACTAAAAGCGCAGAGGATGCCCGGCAAAGCGGTGGGCAGGCAGCTGTGTTTGTGCGGAGAATTCCACCTTTACGTGGCTAAAGTTATTCACGCGGAGAGGAGGGAAGATTGCCGCTCCGCCTGGGGCCCACTCTGCCAGCTGGATGTTGGAATCCCACGCTTTGCACGTGACCCTTCTCCCTAGGCCTCCATATGCTTTAACACTAGGCCTGGCAATTATTGACACGACACGGTAACCCGACACGACACGACACGGAGTTAGGCGGGTTTGGGTCAAGCCTATTTAGACACGAACCCGTTTAGACACGAACCTGTGCAGACACGATAAATAAACGTGTTTAACTGGGTTTGAACCTGTATAACACGACACGACATGATTAAACACGTTTATTAAATGTATTAACTATTTTTATACATATATTGACTCATTTAATACATTTATATATGAAAATTTTATTATATATAAAATATTACATGCATTACATGATCAATAATTGATTAATCTTACTTATTTATTGTACTAATTATCAATAAATATTATTATTTTAGTAATTACATCATAGATTATTAGAGTATAATTATATATTGTCGATATTTTACATTAAATGGGTCAACCCGGTTTAGACACGGTTTAGACACGACCGTTTAGACACGAACCCGTTTAAACACGAAAAATAAATGTGTCATATCCAGATCATTGGAGTTTCTAACCCGGACACGTTTAGACACGACACGTTTAAACACGACACGACACAGTTTGCCAGGCCTATTTAACACCCACACTCAGAGAGAGAGAGAGAGAGAGCGGGAGAGATTGAAACCGACACAGTAAACCAAAAAAAAAAAACTCAGAAAATGCCCAAATTTTATTATTAATGCAGTTTCATATCTATACTATTATAAGTAAACATGTGAGAAGTTTAATATATTTTATTTTTTTATATTCACAATTAATATAATTTACATATTAAAATTTATGATATATATGATTTTCATATTAAAGGAAAAACAGTAATTTCATTTATTTTCCTCTCACGCCATTTCTAAAATTCTAACACACTTAGATTCTCATATCTCGCTCCATATCTACAATAATTTGAAATTGCAAAATAAAAAAAGTAAAATTGACATAATATACTGATAAAAATCGAGAATGTTTTACTTACCACTATAAGTTAATAAATTTTAAATTAATTAAATTGTAATAAGTTATAAATAAATAATATAATTATACAAATTCGTCATAGTATTTTACATTTATTTATTTTTATTTTTTTATGTGTAGCACAAGTTCATTTATATATATATATATATATCTCAACTTGCTTTTACCCTTTTAAAATTCTTCAATCTAGATTCGCAATTTTCACAAAAAATCTATTTTATTTACTTGGAACTATCATAATTCTCTTATTCTGTTTTATTTTTATTTAATTTGAATAATTGTTTTCTTGATAGAACATGTTATTCATAATTACGTGCATCGCACGTTTTAGTTCAAATTATGTAAATGGAGAAAAGTTTCAGCTGCTAGGACTTCACTTGTCAATAAATGGATCTGATTTGATTCTGAATCAAATAAATTCAGTTGAACTTTTTAAATATTAGGTAATATGGATCGAAAAGAAATGTTTGTTTTCTTTATCTTTTTAGCGGAAATGCCTCATTTGGTCCTTGCACTTTTCCCTTAGACCAACTTGGTCCCCATATAACTTTTATTCTCCAATTAGTGCCTCTACTTTGTATTTGCGTTCAATCTGAAAATACCATAGAAACCACAGATGGCATAATAGGCTTTTGTCATTTTTTTTTTCATCTTTGTATTTTAAGTTGATGAGATGGGTCAATATATTGATTGATACTAATTCACGATTAGGCATTTATCAGGTTTAAATACGAGCAAAGAGATACCCATATGATCCGTCCAACTAGTTGGTTTACAATAACTTTCTTACGTTCAAGTACTGGAAAAATAGCCAATTCTGCCTGTGTCTGTCTTTCATATTTATCTCGCGAGTGCACCAGACTTTTCCAATGAGTTAAAATAGAGAAAAAGACGCTTTTAGCCCTAGACGTAAAATAGAGAAGAAGACGCTTTTAGCCCTAAGCGTTTTGTAATCTTATTTTTTTTATTATAAACCTCTATTTTTCATATTTTTAAATTTTTTGAGTTTTTACCACTTTAATATTATCATGACTTTTTTAATCCAAAAAGGTATATTCCATACGAAAATAAAATTTTAAACAAAAATATTTAAAAAAAACGAATGATTAAACATCAGACATGCCACAGTTAAAGGAAATTCTAAGAAAGACCTAAAATCGGAGAAAAACATGTATATAATAGTATTAGCATATAATAATATTTACGATTTAAAATCAAATAAAATTTAATTATTTCTAAAATTATGTTTTATTCTTATAATTTTATTAAAAGAATTTAAAATAACTGAATTTTACTTCCATCGTATAGAAGACTTTCTCTTGAATAGGGTAGTAAAACAACCAGAAACCGTTCCAGGGACTAAACTGGTTCAAGATCTAAAGTTCAAGGACCAAAAAGGGCAATTTCACTGCCTGTAAAAACAGAAAAATGGGTTTCCGAGAAAACCAGAAACCGGAATTCCAGCAATTCTGGGAACTCCTTTTCCGCCCGACCAAACACCGTACAGAGAATTCCTGAACAGTGCGATATCAGTCAAATGGTAGCCCAAAAATCAAATCTCTCTCTCTCGTTGCCTCGTCTCTATCTCTCCTTTATCACACACTCCCTCCTGTCCATCTCTGCAACCCCTGCTCATCGCACCTAAATCTGCATCTACGCATTCCCGAGCACTCCCCATATCGCCCCGCTGCCCCTCTCGGCGATTCCGGTGGTTCCGGGACGGCCAGGCGGCGAGCGTTGTTTGCTGGCGGTAAATCTTGCGGAGGCTCAAATGCGCCGATCTGCTGGTGGTGAGTGAGTCCTCTGACTCTCGTGTGTCGGTGATCTTTACGAGTTTCTGAGTTCCGGGGCTCTCTGTAGGTGTGCAATGGTGGAATCGTCTTCTCCTGGAAAGGCAAATCCATTTCCTTTGAAACGGAATTGTCAGATTTCCATCTTTAACTGATGGTTTCTATGTAAAATCCAGTTTGGGAGTGAGATTGAGCGGAGAGACCGTACGTTTGGAGCAATGGTTGTATATCGTAGAACGATCATGGTATCAGGATCTTGGCGGCAGCTAAAAATCTTGTTGGGAAGTGCTTCCGTTAGGACTTAGTTCACTATTCCACGACTAAACGGTGAATCCTGACGAGCAAGTTGGGTGTTGTAATTCTTGTGAAGATGTCAATCTGGCAGAGTGTTATGTCGACTACAATTTTGCAATATTTTCGGATGCTTGTAGGGGTTCTATCTACTTTAGTAATTTTATCTTGACAGGAAGGGTTTTCATTTCCGATGCCAATTCTACTCTAGTAGGTTTTCATACCATGTCGGAGAATGTTAATACCCTGATCTGCTTCCCAGGATTTAAGCTTTGTAGCACATGAGAAATCAAGCTCAGCTCTTCTTTATTGTTATAGCGACTGCTAGTAACCATTTTGTGTGTAAATTGAACTGTGTCAACGACTTTGGGGAACAGCTTGACATATCTATTCTTCCACTGTTCTTTGAATGTATTATTGGGTTTTGTTTGTTAATGTTTATGGTAACTCCTTCATACAGTAGGAAATGCATTTACTTTTGACTAGATTAGATGGATGTCAAAATTTCATTTGTATGATGGGATATGTATTCTCTTTTCACAGATTTTGTGGGGCCCAGCTTGATCATTCAGAGCAATAGGGATATACAGGTCCATGATTTTGCACAGGAAGTAAGTTAAGACTGAGAATGCTGTTAATGAGGTAAGGAGTGGGCCGAAATGGTTTTGCATCCTAAAAGCTTGAGCAGATGGCAGAGAGACGACAGGATACTGGGTCATCAGAGCCAGGACCTTCTAATGATGCATGGTGGCCTTCAGATTATGGCGAGAAATTCAGATCCCTCTCTGTTGGTTCTCAAGAAGAAACTCACAGCGCTTTAGAATCACTGCGAGATGCTGAAGATGATATTTTATTGTCAGAAACAGCATCACAAATTCTCTGGAGTACTGGGATGCTTTCTGAATCTATCCCTGATGGATTCTATTCTGTTATTCCGGTAAGAATCAAACTCCATGTGGTTTGTGTTGCTGCTAACCTGCTGTTAGCAGCATCTTCTTATCCATAGGGACTTTTCTTCGGAGGGCTCAAGTATAGTGATTTGTATACTCAATTCTTTACCTCTATTTGTACTGTTATGGTAGAGCTAGATAATTTTGATCTATTTAAGTTACTATTTTTGCTGAAAATCTCATTTTTCATGCCAATACCTCTTTAGTTTTAGTATCTGTGTAGATACTTGCTGATGACTGGTCTAAGAACGTAGCAGCTTTAAATTATAGAAGACCAGTTGTTCATGTCATTGAAGTTCCAACTTTTTATATTGCTCTTCTCATATCTATGTGGTTTTGTGAGATGCTAGCCATCTAGTTATTTCATCTATCAAACTACTAGTGGCATTACCAGAATGTATAATGTTGTGCAGGAGAAAAGGCTCAAAGAACTTTTCAATAGTATTCCTACTCTAGAAGAGCTTCATGCACTTGGGGCAGAAAGTGCCATGGCTGATATCATCCTGGTGGACACTAAGAAGGACAAGAAGTTATGGATGCTTAAGCAGTGGACTCTGTCCCTGGTTAAAGGAATGAATTCAAGTCCTGCTGCAATGATAAAAAAGATCGCCGGATTAGTGAGTGCTTGATGATATTAACCATTCCTTGCTCTCTTTGTTTTGCATATTGTTTATATCTGCTAACTAAGCCATTTTATGATATTTATTCATTATTTTGAATTTTGAATGCATCTTTTCAAATGAAAGATAGGATCTGTGGATAATGGTTCCGTTGGAAATGCTGCTTTTCTTTTCAAAAGTTTTCCTTGCTTTATATGGTCTACATTGTCTGCTTCAAGCATCTCAGAGGAAAAGCTTTGGGAGATGATTTGGCAAAGGAATGTTTCGCTAGAAATTTACTTTTTTGCTTAGGTGGCAACTGGGAGTCGTATCTTAATAACTAATAATATGACGCACTGGGTTAAAACTTTAAATAGCAGCCACATCCTTCACAAATCAGAAAGCTTAACAACTTATAATATGAAGCATAGGATTAAGAATAGTAGGCGGTTCTTATGCAAATGAGAGGTCGAATAATGTACTTGGACCTATAAAATATGGACTGCTGCTGTTTTGTTAATTAGCTTTACTTGCGTGGACAGCACCCTAGTATTGGGAACTTACAACTGGTTTGTTACCAGGAGGAGAAATGGTGACTAATTGACATGATTCCTCTTCCAACTTGTTGGATTATATGGCATGAGAGGAATCATGGGGGATTTTGTGGGGTTTGAATTCCTAGAACCTTGTTTATAAATATATGTGCTGGGTTGTAATTTTTCTATAATTGAGAGCATAAGCGAGATATTAATGGAACAATAGATATCATCAATTCTTTCTAGCCCTTAGGGCTGGGCATCACCGTCTTCTACTACTTTTATTTTCTGTTAGGTAGATGTGTCTTTTGTACCTTAATGTAATTATTCAAAGTAATTGTTAATAATTTAATGAATGAAGATTTTGAGATACTGTTCAAGTTCTAAACTTGGGAGTGAATTGGTTATTAATGGTATTGCTGGAACAGGTTTCTGATGTTTACAAAAGGTCAGATTCAGAGACTCCAGCAAAAGCTGTGGCAAATGAAACTCTCCACATGTTTGAGAATCGAGGGGTGCAAATGCTGGGGCAAATAAAGCATGGTTCATGTCGTCCTAGAGCTATTTTATTCAAAGTTCTTGCAGATACAGTAGGTCTTGAGAGCAGGCTCATGGTGGTAAGCTTTAGCCTAGCATTTGCCTGCCATGGTTATGCTTTGCGGATATCTTTTACTACTAAACTTTGTTTTGGCTTCTTGCAGGGTTTGCCAAATGATGTGGGTATCGAATTTGTAGACTCGTATAAACATCTGTCTGTGATAGTTGTGTTGAATTCCATTGAGCTTGTGGTCGATCTAATGCGGTTTCCAGGCCAGCTGATACCACGGTCAGCTAAGGCAATTTTTATGACCCATATATCTGCAGCTGGGGAAAGTGATTCTGCAGAGAATGACTCTTGTGATTCACCCCTCGAACCAAATAGCCCTATGTATGGTTATTCTGAGAGAATGGATCCTGAAAGGTATGGGCACTGTTTTAAGTGCCAGGTTATTATTACATTGTATATGTCGTAATTTTGCTGGGATTGCCTTTTGGAATTCATTACCTTTTTTGTCTGTCTATTGTGGCACAGTGCTGAGAAAGATGAGAGCCCTCAGTTTCGTAAGAAATTTGAGGCTTCCTCAAATGCACCTGGTCCTTCCTCAAGAAATATGATGTTGCGAACTGCATCTGTAGACCGGAAACTGAGGTAATGCTTACTGCTATCATATGTTCTACATGATCCCGGAATATTCGATTAAGATCTCCTGAATGTGGAAGGTTTTGGGGGCTGACATTTCTTCTCTTCCTTTCTTACCTTTTTGGGCTTCAGCGGTTTATGTCAGAGTGAACCCAATATTGCAACAGCATTTTGGAGGCGCAGTAGGAGGAAGGTAGTGTCGGAGCAGCGGACAGCTAGTTCAAGGTCTCCTTAATAACTTACTTTTCTTATGTAAATATATGGAACCTATTTGTTTAGGTGGATAATACAATATTCTGCTCTGATCAAATGTTGATATATAATGTTTACTTGCTAATGTTATTGTCTCAACATTTCAATAATGTCTGTTTAAGGAGAATTTTTTTGAGCAATAGGTCTATTATAGATATGAGATCATCTAAATTTCTGTTTCAAATGGAAGGAGTTACATTGAAAGGATTTGTTGCTTTCGTCACCATATGTTTTATCTTGCCTTGAGAAAGTTTGCTTTTCTTTTTGTTTGGATATCTCGTGCTAGTGGAGATTAAAGATATTATGCTTCAAAGCTGAGCGCTTGCTCAATTTAATGACAAAATGAGTTTATATTAGGTCATGTGGAAGTGCATTGACTACATTCACTGGCCTTATTTTTCCATTAGTTAATTTGTAACTTTTAGTGAACTTGTCGGAGAATTTAACATGAACTTCGTTTCTTTAGATTGTAATAAAGTTTCTGATAGTACTTCCATTGTTATGGTTAAAAACTCCTCTCTTGATATTTTTGAACCCCATATTCACTCAATGTAGTTTCCAGTCCAGAGCATCCTTCATTTCAAGGACGAGGACTCTCTATTTTAAGTGGTGATCGAAAATCATTATGGATTTTACTGATCCCATATCAACAACGAGGTGTTATCTCCATTCAGTACTTAAGTTTTTTTCTTTTATTTTCACTTTTTTAGTTGTCTGATAATGGCTTGAATGAGATGCAGATCAGATGGTGCACCAACTCCAGAGGCTCGTAGGATAAGAAGAAGAAGTGTAAGCATTACCCCTGAGATTGGTGATAATATAGTAAGGTTGTTATTAAATTTCTCTCCAAATTATTTGCAACATTTTATAGAGGAAACATTCATCTAAAGCATGGTCGTGAAACAGCAATCTAGTTGTCGCAAACTTATCCTGCTCAGATGGAATATGGATTTTTGTGAAGCTTAGTGGGAGCATGTGATTCTTAAGTGATTGCTTTATCCATTTCTTTTCTTTTGTCAATATCATTTAATTGGCTGGATGTAGTATCATATTAGTAATCTGTCAGTCTGCTTCAAGGGTAACATATGTTTTGCTTGTCTGATGAGAGTCCCATCTGTATTATAAGTCGACTCTCCTCGTCCTCCCTAAATTGCATGATGTTGCTTTTACGGATCTGGATCTATAATTGTTTCAGGGCTGTGCGGGCGATGAATGAAACCCTCAAACAAAATCGACTATTGAAGGAGCAAGGAGGTGACAGATCGCTTGCTTATACTTCACATAGCAGAAACGGCAAAGAGCTTCAGCAGAATGTACGCATTCTACACTATTTTAAGCAAATTACCATAGATATACCTTGGCTTCATATTTTCCTGTCATTTAACTGGAGTAATCCATTCTCCTCCACGTACTACAAGGCATGGCTATCTTTTATTTCTAAATAATATCATAAATCTGAAGGCATTCACATGGGCAGAACTTCCAAGAATTAAACTTGCTCTGGTTTAGATCAGCAGTTTTTCAGGAGCTAATATAGCACTTGTATCACACTTTCCCAGTGTGTTGAGAACAATATGCAAGTTTTGCTTATGGCCAAACTGTATTCCGAGCATGAATCTGTCCTCGAGGCTCATGATCGAAGAAGAGCTTCCTGTTTCCATTGGGGTCGAAAAACTATTTTTGAATATCTCGCCAAACTATTTTTGAATATCTTGCCTTTGTTATCTTCCTTGTTCTTTTTTTACTTGATTGGTGCAATTTAGTTCTCAATAGACATTAACAATAAATGATGATAACATATTGGAACTAATAATAAGTGTCCCTGTCTGAGAAACAAGTTATAAAGTAATTGGAGTTGATTTATTTGAATTCCATAATGCGTAAAAAGGGCCATCATGTTAATACAAGCAATGACACTGTTGCATGTCTTGATGCCAGAGGGATTTATTTATTTATCTCTGGTAGTAAATCCATCTCTTGTCTCTAAGATTCCAGATAAACTGAGCATGATGGCCATGGAATCAAATCTAAAGATTAATCAATGTTGCTGAATATTTTTCCGAGATAAAGCCGCCGACTTGTTGCAAAAGCTATTGAAATCAATTAAACTCAGAAAATCGGGATTTACATCTTAATATGAGATTGAGCAGACAATTTTAATGTGACCAATTTTGATGTTGGTCTTATATATATATATATATATATATATTTTTTTTTTTTTACAGATTGACATCATGACCTTGAAGTTGGTTTCAAAATTTTTACTGTTTACTTAGTGTTTAACACCGCTTAAGTATTTAGCTCTAAGAGTAGGTTGCTGAAAGCTGCCTCTATTTAATCTCTATAAATCTCTGTAGCTTTATCTAATCTTGCTGTGATCTCAGGTATCAAATTTCCCTTTCGATGTTCATGATGAATTATTGGGTGGAATGTCTCCTTCATTTGGTAGGGAGCATGTAAGTTCACAAAGGGCAATATCATTACCCTCATCTCCTCATCAATTTGCCAGTCCAACACCTGAAAGTAGTGGAGCTGCAACCTGCGCACAAAATGATGAAATGGTGTCGACATGGAATAAGGTCCTTGAATCACCATTGTTCCATAATAGACCTTTACTGCCCTATGAAGAATGGAACATTGACTTCTCCGAATTAACAGTCAGAACTCGTGTTGGCATCGGTAAGCATCCGCTTCTTGTTTTTCTCTTGGTTATTTTGGTCAATTGACATTTACCTGTTCTAGAGGATAAGCTATTGCCCATCATCCCACATTCCTCTAACATGTCAGTTGATGGACTGCAGCATAAATATTTTGCATGATATATGTTTGCATGCAGTCTGAATGCTTTCTGAATTGACTTGATTTTTCATGATTAGCATGGAGTCTTAATAGTTGTTGCCTCTGACTGGTCTATTTGGTGTTTTTGCTAAATCTCTGGTGCTACTTTTTGCTGATTCATTATTTGGTCGTGTAATCACTCTTTATTCCTGAAGCAAACTTAATTAATTGCTGATTATGTTTCTTTTGACAGGATTCTTTGGAGAGGTGTTCCATGGCATTTGGAATGGAACAGAAGTTGCAATTAAAGTTTTTCTGGAGCAGGATTTGACTGCTGAGAACATGGAAGACTTCTGCAACGAGATATCAATACTCAGGTATTTTCTAGCTGACACGATTACGATTCCTGGTTCCTTTCGCCCTTTTGAATCGTGAAGCAAGTTTCATACTGTCTTATCCTCCCTACTGAACACCTTCCATCTTTGTTCATGCATGGTGTGTCTTGCTCTCCAGCCGTCTCCGGCATCCAAATGGTAACTCCTTCGCTTGATGTACTTATGTCATTTTCATGGATATCTCAAAAATTTCTGCTTATGTACAATGGGTTGCTCCTTTTTGTGAGTGATCATTTGATATTGTCTGCCTACTGGTTTTCAAAAGTTGATGGTAAACTGACCAAAGTTCGATGAGCAAGCCCTTTGGCTATCATGATAAATGATATTCAAATGTCTCTTCTTGCAGTTATTTTATTCTTGGGTGCCTGCACAAAACCTCCTAGGTTGTCGATGGTCACTGAATACATGGAGATGGGATCCTTGTACTTTTTGATTCATTCAAGCGGTCAGAAAAAGAAGCTTACTTGGAGAAAGAGACTTAAAATGTTACGTGACATTTGCAGGTATCCTTGCCCTGTTTTACCACCATGTAACTGTTGTCGTTTGCTTGATGTGTGATGCTTTGCTTCAGATGTAAATTTTTCTTCCTTAGAAGAGACAGCTTCTTGTCGTTTCATTCACTTTCATATGGTGTAGCTTAGCATTGTTGTATATTTGATTGCATAGCTCGTGTTTTTGAATAGACAAAGGGCCTGTTTCGATATGATCTCGAAAGTTGTTTTCAAGCGTTTTTAAGGCATTTGAAGTGTTTCCTTGAAGGAAATGTCAATGAACATGTTTTTGGTTTATAGAAACAGACGTGAACTTATAACTTAATTTCCCGACAACCTGTCCACAACACAGTTGAGTCATTCCTGTTAGCATTACTTATCTGTTTCTTGTAAACTCAGTATCATCTTTGTCCTAGCTACTCCCTTTTGTTCTTTGTTTGATTGTTTGGTTAATCTTTGTGATTGCATCCAGGGGATTGATGTGCATACATCGAATGAAGATAGTCCATCGGGACTTGAAATCTGCAAATTGCCTTGTAAACAAGCATTGGACTGTCAAAATATGTGATTTTGGTCTCTCGAGGATAATGACAGAGTCGCCCATTAGAGACTCCTCTTCTGCCGGGACTCCGGAGTGGATGGCCCCTGAGCTGATACGCAGTGAACCCTTCACGGAGAAATGTGACATATTCAGCCTCGGGGTCATAATATGGGAGCTCTGCACGCTAAGCAGACCTTGGAATGGTGTGCCCCCTGAAAAAGTGAGTTGGCCCCATAATTCATTACTTGCTGAATCGATTTTGCTTTCCTTTCACTTCCCTTTGGTGGCACATTTCGGGTGCAAATGAGAAACCTAGATTCTACCCAGGGCAGTGTTCTGGTATTCAAAATCCACTCTTATGATCTGGTGAGTCCAAGATGTCAGGTCCGAATTACCTCCACCACATCTGTAAGAAACATGGTGGAATCGTGCTCTTTAGGTGTGGGTTTAGAGGAGACCGACTTCCTGAGCCATATTAGGCCTTTATCGGCGCTCTTTAGGTCTAGTCAGTTCATCTGATACGTTCGCAGATGAACACGAAATCCTGAACATTGTGCACCGGAGGTAGCCAGGTCACCGATACGGCTGTCCTCCTTTTTCATCGATCGAAAAGAAAACCCGGTTCGACTCATTGAAATCTTAAGGATATTTGATTCTTTTTTGTGGCCTCAGGTGGTATATTCGGTCGCAAATGAAGGGTCCAGGCTGGAGATTCCTGAAGGTCCATTGGGAAGCCTAATTGCAGGTACACCGAATCATTTGCCTGTTATCCTTTGAGCATCCCCGAAGCTTCTTTTCCTGGTCGGGTCTCTCGACTCTCACTATCACTCACACTCGCTTGTTGATCCACAGATTGCTGGGCAGAACCGAACGATCGGCCGACCTCTGAGGAAGTATTCTCCCGCCTGCTCGACTGCGAATGCTCCCTCTGCTAGTGGTGATCCCTTTTGCCCCCTCTCTCTTGTTTTCCTCCGGCCCTTGTGCATAGAAGACACGGTAGAGCTTTCCCTTTTTCCACAGCACGCCCTTTGCTCCAGACTCTCTGGCTTCGAACTCACGGACACGGATTTTTTGCAAAAATGATTCGGCATTTTGGATTTCTCGTCTTTTCTTGTGAAGTCAACAGGTGAACTTCTCTTGGATACCACGGGTGTGAGAGTTATCAATCATAATCTGGGGCTTCGTTTTCTACTGTTCTGCTGTGTAAGATTGAACGTTTTCTTCTGTGTTCTACAGCCCCTGCAGTCTCTTTTTTGATTGCTCTTCGTATTAGTGAATCACAGACTTGAAACCCGGATTAAACTAGTCACAAGCTTAAGCCGAGCTGCATCCTAGAGGTCTTACAGAAGCTCGAGATTCGGATCGTAGCTGGCCCTTCGTGGAGCCTGTGTAAGCTAGGCATCCGACATTGCTGTATTCAGGAGTCATCCTCGTAGTTCTGGTGTCTTGAGGAACGATTTTGAAATGCCGTTCGGTCTATGGCTCTCTGCCTAACATGCCCGATTTCTTTGATGTTACTATGGGGGGTACAGTGGATTCGTGACATTCGCATGTCCGTCTAATGTTTCGATTCGTTCACTTGCAGAAAACACTTCAAAGTCGGGCTAAATTTGAGTTTTTTTTTTGTTTTCTCAATTTTGGTGCCCGTACTTTTCACTCCCTCTCTTTTCGGTCCTCCTCGGCGGAAAATTAGAAATTTCATGGTCCACCCGTTCACGGAGCTGCACGCCGTCTGCATTCTCTCCGGCGGACGTAGAAGAAGAAGCTGAAACAAGCTTGTACAGTGTTATCATATAATTAATATTAATTAATAAAATTTAATAAATTTTTAGTTATTTTTATTTAAGGTTTTTCTAAATCTTAAAAATAGTCTTTTATAGGTAAAAGGGAGTGTAGTTGTGGCGACCCAATCACTGTCTATGTACTTTCACGTTCAAGTGAATATATCAGATGAAATGAACAATTAGTACTGACACTGATCTTATTAATATGACACCACCAGAACCCCAGCATGGGGAGAAGCTGTAGGTATTATTGTAGGTCAATCTATCGCAGAACCAGGGACTCAACCACCATTGAGAACTTTTCATACGGGTGGAGTGTTCACCGGCGGTACAGACGAGAGGTATTATAAGATCAGTTTTCATTCTAAGATAAAATCTAATCGATACTATTAAAAAAAAGATTAAAATCGAAATGACTTTCTAATTTTGTTCCTTTGGAGTGAAATAGGATATTGGTCCACCAATTCTACCTACATCAATTTTCATTTAAACCCGGTCGATTAGAATTTAATATTTCTATTAGGAGCACATAGGATATTCTAAAAACTTTCCTAGTCGGGTCAATAGTTTAAGAAGTCAGTATCTACCGAGTCACAAGTTCAAAAGCCTCTTCTTACAATATATTGCTCGATATCTCGATCTTGCCAAATTGCACGAGAGTGAGTTTTAGATTACCGGCCCAATGTCTTTGACAGCACATCTTAAAAATAGTTTAATTTTATTGGTCTGTATCATTATGTAAATGTTGCCACACGGTGACGTCATTATACATTAGACTTACGCCTACAACGGGAGAAAGTCTTATATGTAACGGTATCATCACGTGACAGTGCTTATGTGGTGATACCAACCAATAAGATCAAGCCATTTAAGTGTTATTTTTTCCTTTTAGACTTAGAAAAAATTCCTAAAGATTTTGCTCGATCTCATCGATTAGTGTTATCACGTAAGCATTATCACGTGGTTATACATTGACAGACAATAGTCTCTCTTGCAACGAGAGATTCTCGTATGAGCTCGGCTTACCACGTCTTTTATGGACTCGATCAATAGATGTTTAACGCGTTATCATTAAGTGTCAAATAACATTTTATTATTTATTGATAATATTCTTTTTTAATCATGCTTTAAAATATTTACTTACATATCAAATATCCATTAACCAATCTTAGCTCACCTAAGAATTTCTCCTCTTGCGTCTTCTACCCCGGCCACCCCAACCCATTGTCCCCAGCCCCAGCGAGCCCCCACCGAACCACCACAACCAGAATTTCCGAGCCATCCCGAACTCCTGAACCATCCTGAATTCCCAACCCACCCCTTACTCCTTACTCATTCCAATTTTCTCATTGTCATGGCCTCCTCTTCCACATCATCTCTCAATCGCTTTTCCATTCATATTCTAGACTATATACACGGATGATTAGACTCTCATAATTATCTTTCTTGGTCTTATCTTTTCATTCCTATTCTGGAGATTTTCGATATTTATGATCATATCAGGATAAAGCAGAAGGCCCTCCTCCTACTTTGATATCTGATGATGGAAAATCTATACCTAATCCTGATTTTGTTACATGGCATCGAATTCATCGTCTTATTCTTAGTTGGATTAATGCCACCGTGAGCAAAGATCTTCTTCCCTTACTGTACAAGTGCAAGTCTGCTCATGAAGCTTGGTCCACTCTCCTCAAACATTTTCCAGATAAATCCCTTTCTTGAGAGTTAGATCTACGTTATCGATTGCATAATCTTTTTAAGGGATCTTTATCCACCGATGCTTATTTTAAGAAATTTCGTGAATTATCTGATTCGTTGGCAGCTATTAATCATCCTCCCTGTGATCATGAACAAGTTATGTACATTTTACGAGGTCTTCCTTCAACTTACGAATCTCTCGTGACCCTTGTTTCAAATCAAACACCATCTCCACCCCAAGTTTGCCTAATCATTCTTCACATAATTAACCACCGCGAGGCCTGCTGGACGGACGAAGCCTTCTCTGCAGCAACCTCCGCCAGCAGATTGCAGCCGACGCCATCAGTTCCTGCCACGGCGGCGACCACCTCAGGCCTGGTCGCAAATCAGCAGAGTGAAAAAAGCGCTACAAGGCCGAAGAAAGCCAGGATTCCGGCCGAAGAACACAAAACTTCCTCCTCCTCCGGCTGGCACCTGGCCTGTCCGCAGACTCCGTTCAACTGGTTTGGAATTGCCGACTTCCCTGGACGCTGGAGACGTGTTCCATCGTCCGGAACATACCAGACCAGGATTATTCCAACGGCTCAGTACCCCTGAAAGGAAGACTTGGGACCCTAGGGAACGTGCATTTTACTCGAAAAGACAAGCTTGGGGATACCGATGGGATCGGATCTGATTCGGTAACTTATTTACATATCAGCACATATATGTATCGTCGTTTCCTTACGTACAGTACAGACAGAAGAATATTACACGTCGATCGAAGACAAATCACCCAGCAACGTACATATCTATGCATGCAAATGCATTAATTATTTCTCAATCTCAAATTGGCAGGGCTCCGAGCATATAGCAATGAGCAGCAAATAGTGGCTGTTGTGAGAGTGAAGCCTGCAGTGCAAAGCTATATCAATGGCTGCCCCCTTCAACACTTTCCTCTCTCCTTACTTATCACAGCAGCTTAGCTCCATGTTCGCCATGGCAGCCGACGATGAAGGTCGGCCATGAGTCCTGCATGCATGTGAGATCTGTCGTCATGGCCCAACAGTTACTGGTCAGCTCTTATATCTAACAGGTATACGATACACAACGTGAAAAATGCCACAAACTAACGATTTTTAAATAAGCACTGGCAACCGAGGTGAACTAGTTGAGGTGACAAGACATCTTTTTCCCTTCAACAAGGTCTCGGATTCAAGCTTTACTCCTTAGTGGGCTCTCCCAAGTTGAACCGGATTAATCAGGATCTGTTAAACTTCTGAATACCAGTGATTCAGACTTAAAAAATAAACATCAACACAATCTGTTTCAAATTTTGAACGGGGCATTCTTTAACAAAACGAAATAACGAAATAAATAAAACCTTTTCTTTAAATTTCTTCAACATATAAAATAGGCATATAAACTTAGAAATGATAGATTGAAAAAATGGGATAAAATGTGATAAAAGGTATACGGAAAGTCCACTAGTGAGAACAAACTCGGAACCTCTAAATACTATAGAACAATAATGGTATAAACTGTACTAACTCCCTTTTCTCTCTTCTTTAATCTTTTAATATAATACATGATGGTATATTTGTTATGCACAAGAGTTTCTACAATAACAAAGCTGCATTGATGAGCAGACTGTTGCAGAAATTTAAGAAGAGTTGAGAAGCAATAATGTATTTGTTGATCATGAAAATAGTGATCGTGTAAGTGAAGCTATGGCAGGTAAGATTTCGGGTTCGAGTATTGTGAATGAAGAAAATTCATGTTGGGAGAGTTTCAGGTTCGAACTCCATTACTCAGGATCCTTTGAACTTTTAGATGCAATGGTTCAGACTGAAAAAAAAGAAGAAGCAAAGTTATGGTAAATAGTGAGAGGTCCTACCCATCTGAGTGTAATCTTCAAACAGCATGCTGATAAGGGAATTCGGAAATCGAAAATGCCATTACTGTTTTGTATGCATCGAATGCGAATTACCCGATTCCAACTTGCCCTAGTCAGTGAATACTGAGCTCGTTTTCGGAATTCACGGTGCTTGAATAAGAATTAATCATGACAGATATCCATAGAACAAAAGCCCTATTTGCCATGAAAACCCTGTAATATTTGTGGATGAATGAACTTTTTTCCAAATACGATACGGTATATAAATTCTATACCAATAACATAACAGAGTCAAGAGTTGTAATATATCCTGTTGCTACCTTACTGAGAGCAATAGTCTTAAGCCACCCACATCATCAAACTCAAAATTGTCCCTAACAGAATGGATTTTTTTCTTTTTTCTATTCATAGAACCATAACCGGGACCTAAGCTCTACCAAGGTAAATTTTCTCCGTTCACAAGATTCGAATCTTAGTCCTTACTTAATAGGAAGAGACATTCAATCATCTCAACTAATTCACTTACTGAAATTTAATTTAAAGAAAAGAGATATCGGATCATTTTAACCATAACCATCCAACTCAAGTTGGAGCAGTTCCTTGTGACTTTCTTTCTCCGACATGAGCATAGTTAAACATAAGTCGAACACTTTCCCTTCACCGTCGGACAAGAGATTTGCAATAATTGAATTTTGACGCATCGACTCTCATAATCTGTGATCAAATGCATGCATTTGAAATACCAAAATGTGGTCAGAACGTTGTACGAACAATAAAATACTGTAATTAAGAAACCTTAAACTTGTTAATGATTTGTTTCTCTTTATAAATATATATTTCACCTATATTAAAATCTTTAGATGCATCAACTTAAACCATATCTTCAGAATCTCAAACGGATCTATAAGATCCCATGAACACATGATTAACAACAGCCTGAATCCAAAATCGAGTCATGTAAAATGGAAAACGAGTTCTTCGTTCACTAGCAACTATGGGATGATTTCAACATCAATTATACTGCATATGTCTGAAGTCACGACATCAACCGACATCTTCATTGATTCGAATGCTGTTAATTCAGGATAACTAAAGATGAATGTAATTAACCCAAAAATTAACTTAAGTTAATAGGACGTGCATATAACTCATGTAAAAATCCGCAAAATTAGATGTTTGAATCCCTCTTGAGTGCATAGCCTTAGTGATGCTACTCACATATATATTTTACATATAGACCGACCTGTATTTATAGGTTTATCAGGGTGCTTGCGGATTTAGGAAAAATAATCTTCTCGAATGTAGTTATATTATGTACCAAAAAAAAATTGTGTTTGATATATAAATGGAATGTGGGGGCATTACTTCTCTCTTCCTCTCTCAATTGTCCATTCAAATTTGGTTATTTTGACTTACATGAATAGTTTCAGGTAATAATATAACTTTCCATTAAGTAATGTCTCTAGTTAGGGTATTATAAATGAAAAAAATTTATATCGGAAGAGCTTTACTCTCTTAGTGGGCAAACTTGACTCAAACTTGAATTAGTCAGGTTTGCTAGACCTCTGAATATCAGGTGGTGCAAAAAAAAGTTAGTCTGAGCTTACTCATTAGGATTTTAATTAACTGAATTATAGACATGAATTTGGTTTTATAAAATAATTGATTTGGATAATAAATATAATCTTGGACCCGAATTTTTTGAATAAAAAAATTTAATAACTGAGAGAATTTATTCATTTAGTGAGCTGGATTCATCTTGAGATTATTTATTTGCATTCATATTTTTTAATTGCTCCTTCAATAGACTCCTGTGATTTTGATGTACATCATATTTATCTATCTCGATATCTCTGTTCATGTTAAGGTGAGTATGCAGCATTTTTTATGGCATTCAGAAGAATGACATTACTACTTACAGATAAATATTTAGTGTATAATATACAACGATATCGTTGTACAAATCTCTCGAAGATTTTGATACATACGTGCAAAGATTTTACAATTTTCAAGGATCAGTTTTGCACATGTCATTATTTGAGCAAAGTCACTGCATAGTACTTACTGAATATTTACTCCCATCAGTACTCTCGATATGATTGGATCACTTCCTATAAACCGAAACGACATTTTGTACTTGCTTGCCATCACACAACCTTAGGTTTTGCGTTTGTCTTCAATCATAACGAAATTCATTTCATGAGTTACGTTGTTCGGTTATAAAGTTTATTGTGATATAACATTTCATCGATAAGAATTTTACAGCATAATTGGTAAAATATTTGCACCAAAAATATGCGAAATTCACTAACTTATCACAAGTCTAGGTACACTTACCAAATATTGTACTTTTTTTGTTGAAAATTTCAAATACAACAACTATATGGCAAGAAAAATCTTATTAGAGTTGAAATTTTCCTCATAATCTTAACATTCTCGTTAATCTGTCAATGCTCCAACCAGACACCTCTTAATCGCGATCAATTTTAATGCAGAAGCTGAATTAAATTAGATCCGTGAAGCGATGTGCTTGGTGATGATTGATCTATTTTGTGTGTGTGTGTGTATGTATTTGTACATATGTTGTCATTTTATGAAGTTCAAAGTTTAATCGGTAATTAGAGGAATAAGAGGGGCAAGCAAAAGTGGAGAATTTTACCGCTTTGAGTCTCCAAAAGAAACCTTACTAAGAGAAATGAGGTGGACTGTCCTCGCCTTGTTGATCAGCTGCCTTCTTCTTCTTCTTCTTGTAAGGAATGCCCCTGGCCTTGGCCTGGCACTCCCTCACATCCTTGAGATAAACGCGAATCGCGCTGTTGGCAAAAGGGTTTGTCTCCGGGGTCCCTCCATTCTCCTCGTAGGCCGCCCTGAGCCGCCCAATCAGCGCGTCCAGGCTCCCCCAGGCCTGCCTTAGCGGGCAGTTACATGGACCGGGCGGCTCGGGCTGGCCGTAGAACATGCACCCTTGGAGGTGAACCTTAGTCTTCCCAAACTGGTCGAGGTACCGGAGGAAGTCGAGGACGTGGTTGCAGTTGCACTGGGAGATCGGGACCGGCGGCCGGTGGTTCCCTAGGTACTGGCCGAAGGTGTTCCAGTCCCGTCTCTTCTGCGACTCGTACCGGCTCGGGGTCGGGGAATCACCCGATGACGTCCTCGACGACGATCCCTCGCCTCGTCCACCCGACATCTCCCTTCCCCCTCTCTGCCGATGTGAATTCCGGTGAAGTTTGATAGCTAGGTTCTCATTTTTGACAAGTATGGATCCGTTTTGAGGTGAATGAGCAGGAGATAGGATTGGGAGGAGAATGGAGGAGATGTTCACATTATTGGCCTCAAGAATAGACAGTAACTGGGCCATGCATCGGACTTTCCTTCTTCCCTTTCTTTTTTTTTTAAAAAATTAAAAGAAGATTATTAGCCGCGATGATCTAGCCAGAGATAGATTCAGAAAACTTGTTCAGGAACAAAACTCTAGAGAAGTGTAATATATCGAATTTAGCGGTGAAAAATATACAGTTTAATAAATATTACATAAGATCACGTGAAATATATAAATTATCTTATGAAGTTTTCCAAGTTCAGTAGGTGATCGTCCCACGCTTCCCTCAATCCATCTTCGGGACCCGACCATCCTCTTGGTCTAATGTTTGGAAAGTTTGTCACGTCCCATAAACCCATATTAGTTGTACAAGGAAATAATCTTTGTCTATATTTGTAATGTTCAATAATCCCAGTGGTACCTGAACTAGCATTTTCAGACAACCAATCCAGGGTGTTACATATGATGTCAGAATCGATTCTGATCCATAGCCATGAGAGACAGCGGGTAGTTGATGTTATACTGCACGCCCACAAGCCGGAATATCTAGTAAGTTATCTTGTTGGTTTGCTGATGAGATCGAAATAGTAGCCCGATCTAGGAGTCACGTGATCGGCTCAAAATTTTATTGACCGGGTTGCCGTGAAACCTATCACCGTTTGTTGCTACCGGTCCATCTCGATCCATCAACTGTATCGGTTAGAGCGGCTCTGAACCGAGGCATACCCTTGTAGTTAGCTGATCTAATTTCAATTGTTTGAATTGTGAACTGCTCAGATTTGACGTGGTATCTATCGTACGTATGACTTTGTCTATATATATAGGAAGAGGAGAGAGAGTTAGGTGAATATATGAGATCTAGTCTAGTGGGTTTCCTGTCGCTGTTTTTGCTTGTCCCTTTCGTGCATGGCATGTAACCTGAAGTATGTACATATATATGTATATATGTACACATTTCGACATGGAAAAAGGCCCACGAAAAAAAAGTACAGAGAGAAGAGATGCTGACGATGGACGAGAAAAATATCATGAACTGCATAGTACATTATAATTGAAACTCGGTGGATTGATTCACGTGACTCGGCAGCCCTACCCATTGACTGTAGTCTTGGATTCAAGTTTTATTTAGGAAAAAATTTTGGATAGAAGTATTGCCTAGTCAGATTTTGGTACGTAGTCTCAGCGAGAGATATATTAATCAGGGTTCCACAGATATATACTAGATACGGACTCGTAATATGCATGGAAAGAAAATAAAAATAAGCAAATGTGAAATACTGAGATAAATTTGTATAATTAAATCGCTTATTTATAATTTATTTCAATTTAATTCATTTAAAATTTGTTAATTTAAAATAGAAAATAGAGCATTCTCAGCTATTATTAGTATACTATATTAATTTTATGTTTTAGTTTTACAACTTTAAATCATTCGTTCAAAAAAATATGACAGATTTTTCTATTCAAATTATAGATATGAAGTGAGATGTGTGAATTTGAGCAGTTAAAGAAAGATTTTACTGTTAAGATAATAGATATGGAGTGAGGGGAAAGCTACTTAGAATGTTTTTTTGGGACATATTCTAAAAACACGAACTTTTAGCGAATGATCAAATTATGTCATGAGCTTTAAAAATGGCATTTAAAATCACAAACTTTACTTCGGTTATAGAAATTCGTCATGTGAGTGACTTGATAGATGACAGAGCTGGTGTGACATTACACATGACACTAACGGTGATGGCGTGAAATATGCTCTTTGTGAAATTACAAAAATAACCTATTAATCATATTATTTCCTTCAATGTAAATAAGGATATGAAGGTCATTTAGTTTTGATTAAAAAACCTTATAATTGTTTTAGAGGCGAGAATTTCATATGATCATCTTCAAAGTCATCTCCTCTGCAGCAAGCTTGATAATCTCCTCCACCATCTTCAACTTCCTGATTTTGCCATCAGAGAGAGGTAATTTTTCTTCTCCCTTCTCTAATCAATGTCATCACCAGTAGAGTTTGTATGATTTTCACTTGGAAGCCCATTGGTAGAGTAAGTGGTTAGGTAATACATCATTCTTGCTCGAAGAGGCAGTGAACGTAGACAGTGACGTTGCCCTTGTTCTTACTTATCTTGGCTAGAATCATCTGCCATCCTTGTCAACCAACATGTTCGTGATATAACTAGATCAATTATTACAAGTTCGTGATATAATTTGATCATCGGTCTAAAGTTCATGTTTTGTTATGTTTTTATCCCAAAACGAATGCCACGTCAGTGCCATGTGTAATGTCACGTCAGCTCCGTCATCTGCTAAGTCATTCACATGATAGATTGTGGTGGCAGAAGCAAAGTTCGTGATTTTACAGGCTATTTTAAAGCCCATGATATAATTTAGTTATCTGCTAAAATTTTATATCTTTTTACGCTAATATCCCCTTTTTTTACTCTTAATCTGAAAATTAGATGTAGGTCATAAATTCTAACGTGTAAATTAAATTAAGGACAAATATGAAAAATAAAAAAGATACCAAACCTCTCAAACATTTGCGTATAATAGTATAGACACGGACCAGTGCTACATAGTGAAAGAAAATAAAAATAAACGAGTATGAAATATGGGAATGAATCTATAAATTAGATCGTTTATTTATGATTTATTATAATTTAGTTCATTTGAAATTTGTTAACTTACAATAGTAGATAAAACATTCTCATTGTCATTAATATATGATATTAATTTTACTTTTTCAATTTTACAATTTCAAATAATTCATTTAAAAAATATGATAGATTTTTACTAGTATAATTGTATATATAGGGTGAAATGAGAGAATCTGAATCTGAGTGGTTAACAAAAAATTTTTACTTTGAAGATCCTACTCATATGATATGAGAGTAAAATGACTGAAATTATTATTTTAACTTTAACTTAAATATTAGATTTATGTCATAAATTTTAATATTAGATTGAGGACAAATATGAAAAATGAAAAAGAGACCAAGCATTTCGAACATTTGTATATGATATATAGTATACGTATATATATATAGACATATCTGATAGTATACAAGGAAAAAAATCCTCGTGAGCATTTCTAAATAATTATTCAAAAGAAATTTGCTTGAAGTAGATATTTCTATTCGATAGATTATCAATGAATCTCTACAAAAGTAAATTTAGATTAGGTTTTGGACTCAATTAACCCAATTGGAGTAAATATTCACTGTGTAATACACAACGAGTTCGCTATATAAAATTCTCTCAGATCCTGACACGTGTAAAGTTTTTATAATTTTTCGAGGTCAACTTAACATAAGTCACAATCTGAACAGTAATTTATATACTGATCTCGTTATATATTACATGCTGAATATTTACTAATTGAGAAAGAAAAGTCAGGTCCGCAGTCAAATATGTTATTAGAAAATTCAGTTTCTACCATATACGATATGGTTGAGGTGATTCGATATCTTTTTTTTTTCCTTAAATGGGATCTTGAGTTAGAGTCATGTGATATGTGAAAATCCATATTTAAAAGGGTGCATTCAGAGTACCAACTTCAGACGAACTTAAATTAATCATAACCATTGAATTTTTAGATATTAGTGCATGTAGTAGAAACAAGAAAAATTTCATCACAAACCTGGGATCGGTCTAGTGGCTCCCTCACTAGACCCTCAAATGAGTGATTTTATGATCGAATACCAGGTGGAGAGGGTCGACGGGAATTCTCCGGATTCCAGTCCGACCGTAAATTAGTCTCGATGTGCGATTCGGGTGGCCTGGGAATATTACGTGGTGCAAACCAAAAGAAGAAAACGAAAAATTTCATCTGTAAATGCATCCTAATTAACATGTGTGTTCATATCCATCGATGGGCAATCCTTAGGTAATAATGAACTGTGTCACTACCAGAGCAAGCTGTGGCACGCAGCTTGGAGTGATCTGACCGTTGTAATAATGGTTAGGCTCGATACAAGCCATTGCGAACATCATCTGGGTTAGGAGAATCCGAGCTCGTTCGTGCCATAACAGACCACGCAAAAAGACGTATAGAACATCATACGTTCTTTGCATTAAAAGGAAAATCAAAGTTAGTGCTAGAATTAGAAACCCTAACCAATGGGGTAAAGTGGGGATTTCGTTTTTGGGCAAGAAAGCGAAATCCATATTTTCACGAGAAATTCTCGGACGATCCTATCTCATTACGTAGCATGAAAAAATATCAATCAGACTTTGATAAATGAGTAATTTGATATAAATAATTTAAATAATTACCTTAATTATTATTTATAAAAGAAATTTAATTTATTTCTTCCTACCATATCACTGTAAGATATGACAGTATACGATTTTTTTTCCCCATATTTTCATAGTTGCCATGATTTTAAGGGCGAGGAAAACCTGAGGTGGACGACAATGTTGATGGAGATGAAATCTGACCCAATCTTGGTGGGCTCCATGGAGAAGATACCACCAGACCGAGCAGGAAAATTTCATGGGGTGTTCAATGGTCGTACGGATCGGATGCTAATAATTTCTGTGAGCTAAAATCTCTACTGTTTATTTAAGAAACGATTCCGACCCTTTGTTCCACCGGTGGATGGGAAAATCCGTGCTTGGCAAGGGTGTACTGTGCGTCCCTCCAAGAGACCAGTGCCGTTGGTCGACCCGGACCTGGACTTGCTAAGATCGATCAGTTTGAATAGTGCGAGTGATTGTATCCGGCTATACGGTTCCAGCCATGGATGCAACTCGACTCGATTCACAAAGTGATTGTGCAACCTTTGACCTTGAGCATTCTATATAAGTTGGTCGAGCATGAAAAATTTCAAACTAATTATTGCAATCTGAAACTCGTTCATTCTCACGAATATAGAAAAATTGAACGGGCAGATCGAGAAAATTCTCGTAATTTTATAAATATATTTGTAATATTGATAATTAAATACAATAATTTCTAATATATTCTAATTATATTGTAAAATCTGAGCAAATCCAGTTATAAAATGTGTCAGAATATTTTCTTAATTTTATTTAAACATAAAAAAATAATATGATTTTCCCTGTCATGACTGGACAAGGGAGGGAGTGGGTGAATGTGAGGTTCAGAAAACCTTCATAGCCTTGGGAGCAAAGTGCTTTCGATCAAGCCATAAACCCCTTATTCGACCTGTAACTAGCAGCACATGATAATATAATGACCAAGGCATCGGATCGGTTTAACCAACGAGTTGGAAGTTGTCTGCAACGCAAGCACAGCAGCGGGGTCAATCATCGGGTGAAAAATACAAACTCGGATTCGCGAAAATGAATCCCGGGAGAAAGAGGTTTGAACAGGTTATGGCGTATCTTGGGATCCAGGAGAGGAACAAGACAGATCGAAGTTACAGAAGGGAATAGTGCAGCAAAAGGAATGACAATGTTGAATCATATGTGGCAGAATATATATACAGCTTTTAGTCATCGATGATCTTTACCGTGCCGTGGTAGTCTTGGAGTGTCGCCGGAGCAGCACACATGTCTCTTCAAACCATGCCCGGGATAGGGGCAAGTTCGAGTTCGATCAAGTCCGTTACGACTGTATAGTTTGTACACCGCACTTGATGGACTAACACCATGCTCGAGAATCTTAAATTTGACATCTGGCTTCATTTTTTACTCGGGGCTTCTTCATGAGTACAAGCTAATCAGACTAGAAATACTCGAGAAAATGGACTGAGTGACTCGCTGGTCTCTTCAATTTCCAATCGGGGTCTCGGATCTTGGAGACGGGATAGAGGACAATCTCCCCTCAACTCTGAGAAAAACAGTAAGCTCTTATACAAAATGTACAGATTTATCTGTATTTTTATTAAAGTATGTTATTTTACCCCTCATAAAATCTATTTTTTTTTAACTCTTTCTTGAATTTCACCCCATTTGTTTAGTCTTTAGTAGGGGTGTCCATGGTTTAGTTCAGTTCAAAAATTGTTTCGAATCAAACCGAATCACAGTTTATGTTCGATTCGGTTCGGTTGCGTAGGGTCTGAACTGTAACCACTTTAGAAAGAAAAAATCGAATTGTTTAAAATTGATTCTAATAATTTAGTTAACTATTTAACTGATTTTTGTAATTTGTAGTTAACTTGTCTACATTAGTACTAAACTATTAACTATGTTTTTGATATAAATGAAAAGAATTAATAAAGCACAGTTTGATCGGTTCGATTCAAAATTAATTAAACCGAACCGTAAAAATCTAATTGAATATATATGTTATTTTGAAACTGTATATCTAAATTTAAATTTATTTTATTTAATTATTAATTAGAAAACAGTTCGATTCAGCTAATCGCAATTAACCGAAACAATTATATTAAGTAATTAACCGAGCACCTTCTTGGCAAAAAAGCCAAACTTTTAATGAACTAGTTTGAGCGATTTAAATATTTTTTCGTTCGATTTCAGTGCAGTTCGATGGTTCGGTTCGATTTTTTATTTTTTATTTTTTATTTTTATGCATAGTCCTAGTCTTCTGTACCCGTTCCTGCCCGCAGATTCCTCCCTGCGAGTGTGAGGCTATAGCCCGACTTTATCCAACTTAGCCTTCCTTTATAGTGGGGGGGCCTTCAGGAAGGGAAGCAAGGTAAGGAAACACTTGGAGAAACTGCAATTATCTCATCCCTCACCAGCCGTGTGCGTGTATATGAGCAATGCCGGAACCCTGTGTTCTTAGGGTTTCCGACTCTCTGACGAGAGTCAGCGACATCGTCACAGTATTTGTAATATATCATATGTTTATTGTTAGATCTCGTGTCGTTAATATAAGAAAACGATCATGTGCTTACAAAAGAAATGTGTATATCCACCTAACGTACTATTGGGTGAAAACGGGCTCAATATCTTATTATTGGTTTCATTAACAATAATATAATATATGAGCGTATAATTATGCACTATCTGACGGAAACTCGGACCCTTCCTTGGTAATCCTCTCCCCCACCAACAATCGGCTAACTGTTTTGGCAGATCAACTAAACACTTATTAACTTGCCGTAAATACCATGTAATATGCTTGTTGCGAACAACACTTTTTCCTGGCGATGGCGGTATTTGGTAATTGCGGTAGTCAAGTGGAAAAAATGGCTGGTATTGTAACTTGAGAAGTACATTCAAATGCCATAATTGGAATGATACATATTCCCGATAGGCAAAACCAAGCGAAAAAAACAAGAAAAAGAAGATTTGATGCAGATATATCACCTTTAATATGATATTAAGATGTTTGGAGATTGAATTTTATCAGTAAAATTCTCCATGCTCTTCATCGTTTTTTATAATAAAAAAAATGGGCATCATGAATTTGAATTGCCCGTTCCTGTTTAGTGAATTCAAATCCGATACTTATTTAAGAAAAGAAAAACGGATCTCCACAAAGCAATCCAACATCTAATCACATAGGCTCCATTGATTTGGGGCTCATCCAATCATCATTGCTTTGCTTTTACATGTTCATGCCCCCTCGTGCCCTTCTCATCTTAATGATGGTGAATCGAGATGCAGCTGAGCGTGCGGACTTCTGCCCTTTAATTACTGTCGGGAGAGTAATCTTCATTTTTTTTCCCTTTTTAATGGGTATTAAAGGAGAGCAGTAGCTGTTCATGATCCGGCCATCCGTGTTATGTAATATTATCGCGAATATATTAGACGAACTAAATAAAGAACAACAATGCCGGGCCGTCAATATAGTAACACCACCAAAGGTTTAATATAATTCAAGAAGTCGGTGTCTACCAAAACCCGATATCAAAGAACCTCTTCTAGCAAATATTGCATGGAGGGAATTTGAGTTTGAGATATCGACCTAACCAAATCGTACGAGAATGGGTCTGAACTATTAGGTCACTGTTATTAGTGGCAGATCTTCTTTTCTTTGGGTATGCGAATGTGCACTGTCCCTATCCTTCTAAAAGTTTTACCCTAGTCTCTTTGCTTTGCTTTTTCGTCTGGCGATCCTCGCCCCTTCCATCACTGGAAGATATATATATTAGGGTACGGATTCGTCTCAAATATCTCATTCGATTCATTGTACATGGTCGTAAACCCTGCACATATTGGGGGATCCTGCTGCCAACAATCGAGATGATACAATAAGAACATTCATTGGCATTACTACACATTTAAAAGAACACGTTTTGTTTTATGAAAATTTTTTTATTTTATCTGATACCTAAAAGTCCAGTTAATATTTGCTAATAATCTAAGTTTGAACTAGCCCGATTGACACACTAATCAGGGGTAGATCTCGACCAATCTGATGCCCTTCAATGCAAGTCTTCTTGGGCCCCCCCTTGATGAACACCATGTGCATGCATGAAGCTTCGGAGACCGAAGACCTAATTTCCATTTTTGGCAAATCCACAGTGGTTGGTTAGGTTCTCTGGGTGTGTTGATTAATTTTTACCCAGCTGAAAGAAGAGAGAAGCCAAACTGAGTGAGACATCATTAATTCTTGGTGATTGCTGGACACTTACCAGTTGTAGAAATTGCATGGATACGAAGCACTGACAAAATTAGGCTCTGTCCTCTTCTTTTTTAGCAATAATAAATAATCAACTTTTCTTTTTCGGCCACTTTTCCCCCTTCTCCCTGTACGGATTGCCCTAAAATGAATTTTTTCCCCCGAAAATGAGGTATATGAGTATAAGAATAGATAAAATAAACAGGTACATAGAATCTACTAGAAGAAAATGTAATTTAGAATATCTTAATTTCTGGATAATTACGATATCAATTGCATCAAACCTGTTATCAAGTGCGGTGAATTTGACTCCTTACCACAACGTGTTATCTGATTAGTCCTCTACACCTTTTTTGATATTCGCTGATGTACATATCTAGAGGTACTGGACTCAGGGAAAAGGGAAATGATAGATTTTAAGCATGCGAAATAAGACAATCTAACAGAAATATAGATGCAATTGACAAATTTTATATATTTCGAATTTGGCGCTAAAATTATTAGCTTTTTTGAGATGTTGATTACCCTAAAAGGTGCCCTTGTTGAGAATGGTCCTCCCTCTTAGCAATATTCTCAGATCAAAGTGAGAATCATTTCCATGGAGGAAGATCAAATCATAGCAATGGTATACTATATACACACGTCCCATTCGTTCGTGAATAAAATATTCATGTGTGGCTTGGTGGACCCAGAGACGTTGAGATGATTCCAGCCCGTCTAAGTTAAAATATAGCTGTCAAAACAGCTACAATAACTTATTCTAAACGAGTCTTATCATGTACGAAAATTACGTTAAAGTAGCAGGGACGAAGGTGCATCTCAAGATGTGAATGGAAAGTGATATATAGGATGCGGTAGTCTCATCTTTTATCGAGGATTTCTTTTATTAAAATCCCAAATTAATTAGCTGGAATCACGTAATCTACCTGTCAGCCAGCCATCATTACCGCCTCGTATTAAGTGAGTATGATTCATCAACCGCTTCCGAGCAGAACCACCTGAAATATGTATCTTATCTCATATGATGGGCTTTCTGAATTCGGTCGCACGATTATTAATCACACCTAATTCTGGCTGTATCTTCAGGCGCATTGTGTTGTCGGCACGATGGCCCCTGTTTGCCGACAACGCGTGATTAACCCATCGCATCATCAACAAACACGGTCCGGTTACTCCGGATCGCCCGTGACTGAGCGTGATATTTGATACCAAGGGTGAGAAACCAAGAATCATATCTCACATCAAGGCTACACGCTTCTTGAAGACTTCAGACGAATTTCTTAATTTCCTTTCTCACTTAGCTCCAATTCAAGGCTCTAAAAGAGGCATTCACAGCTATGCTAATTAATTAATTAATTAATTGACTAATTGACTAATAATCAATTTAAATCAAAGAGTCGTCAAAAAGATGCCAATAATGAGAGGCATATGTTTGCTGGTAGGTGGCATTCGAGCATGCATTAAATACAATCATGACTTCTCTTTGAAGTTCCATTATCACCCCTACTTAGCCCTGTTAGCTGTTGCGAAGACTAATTATTTGAAATCAACCATTTTTGATAATAAAAGAGATCCATAAATCAGAAACACTAATCAAGGAGAGAGAGGAGAATATCTGATCCAAGGAGTTCCGCTTATAAAAACTAAAATCTTAAGGCCTGTTAGTACGTAATTAATGACATTGTACTAAATTTCTGAAAGCTAACTGTTTTTGAGAAAGTAAGGGTTGATATAGTTAATGCCGCTACTGCCTAAAACCATGAGGTCTTGGTTCAGTTCTCATATGTAAAATTCTTCATACCCCTCTATTTTATATCTCTTCTGTCCTGCAGTAGGTTTATATATTTACTCTGTGCAGAGAAATAAATAATGTTTGGCCTTTGAAATCAGCTCTCTATAACCACTTGCCATCAAATCAAATTGAATTGGATATTTAATTTGATTTGGCTGGAAATTTTTTTTCGAAATGAACCGAACCATGGATACCTCTAGCACAAAATGCCTAGTATACTAATTCGATCGTTGCTAGCAGCATTCATAGGGATGTAAACAAAAATATTTCTATTTATTAATCAACTATACTGCACATATGTACTAAGGGATCTACATGTCGACAAATATGTTCGACGCAGTATTTAGGCCGACCATGGGCTGGTTCGAATCTGAAACCGGGCTTGAACCGGCTGTAACTGTGGGGAAGTGGTTCCGAGCCAGTTCCCACTTGGATGGAACCGGGATCGCAGGTTCAAGTTTAGAAATTGATGGTTCTGATTCCAAAACTACAAAAAAATTGAAAGTTTAAAGAGAATTTGGGATTGCAGAATACAAAAGTTACCATTTTAGTATTCATAATAATAATTACATATCTATATACTATATAGTAAAAGAGGGTTTCAACAACCCTCTTAGGGATTAATCTCTTATTGAATATCAATTTTCTCAATTTTTTATTTATCATATTTAACACAAATTTTAATACTTCTTCATTTACATTCTTTGAATCATTTATATATTTCTTTCATCTCTTTCTGGACGAACATTCTATGACCAAAAAATTTTATATATCTGTATTCTTAATATACCAAAATAGGGTTACAACTCTTTACTAGCCTCCATGTAGCAACTCCTAAAATTTTATATTTTTATTTTTAAAATTTTTTTCTGTGCAATGGAGCCCACACAGCCCTCCACACCATTGTCATTCGCTTATACTTTCTGTGAAGTTTTTTTTTCTTTTTTATATTTTTTAAAATTTTGCTATATAGCGAAATCCATACAACACTTTACTCTATTATCATTTTTAGTTATCTATCTTTTCCTTCTTTTTTTTTTTTTAATTTTCCCTCTCTTTTTTATTTTATGTAAATTTTCCCTTCAATGTACAATAAATCTAACTTAACTTTAAGTGGTGCTATCATTTTTATATCTATGACGTAATGTGCAGTTATGCTAGAAGTATTTTTACTCTTTCCATCATTATATATATATTTTTTACCATTGTTTTATTTAATTAATTATAAATATTTTATTCATAATAATTTATATCCCGTTGCTAAGTGCAGGCTTTACACTAGTTAATAACCTATTTTTAGGTTTTTGAAATAAAAATTTGTACCTAGACTATAATTCATTAATATTATTTTATGTTGTGGAATGGTGAAGTAGAATCCGAATCGGCACTCTCAGTTCACAAACAGCAAGCCCGGGTGATCATAATCACTTTCGTGATTTGAGATTAAGAGATTTTAAATTTAATTTTCGGCAACATTTTTCATATCGTTTTAATTCCCTCTTACTCCAATCTCCTTCACATATTTTCTTTATAATTGTAAATGTATTACTAGCAAATGACCCGTGTTACACACGGTAAAAGTCGTCGAATATAATTGAAAAGGATAAAATATTGTTATGTATGAATTAAAGAAAACTTTTGGAATGATAAAATAAACTAAAATGTGACTGTAAAATAACACCCATCAATGAATAACTCTAGATAATCATGACTGTGGAGGAATCCACATACAATTTCAGAATAAAAATCATCGTGAAGAAAAAAAAAGAGATGTAGGTGAAATAACTATTTCGAAATAATTAAAATGATAATAAAATATGTAGAACTATCATATAAAGTGATAGAGATAAAGCGCATGTAATGTAGCATATGCACGTATTTATATGGCCAAGGAAGTGCCTCTAAGGGAGCAGATCTGCTAGTAAGCTGATAACATGCAGTAGGTCATGTTCAGGGTTCGACTCCCACGGGGTCGGTATTTGGGGACTAATGGCTGGCGTTAGACCTTATAATACACGTCTGGCAGATTAGTCAGTCATTACGATGTCGAATATTATCGACATGAAAAGATCGCCAAGGAAGTTAGTTAAATGAGGCGGATGCTTTTACGATTTGCATGTACCCTCCAAAAAAGAAATGGTATTGCATGTCATGATGTCACATAGAATTTCGTCCCCTTGCCGACTGAACAGTGAAATGCTTACTTGATGGAATAATGGGTTCATTGCTTTTCCTTTTCTCTCACTTTCTTGCCTCGAGGGTACGAATGACGTAGTGGGTCTAATTAATAATAATTTTACATGTCGGTAAAAATCATTATATCATTTTAAGAAGGCCCGACACTTTCTATTAACGTGTCTTCAGCAGTAATGGGATCCAACCACCCTGCTACATAGGTGATGTTTGAACTTTTATATTTAACTGCAAACATATTCAAGGAGGGACCTGGAAAGTTTATGTGAAAGGCGAAACTTGTCAATGGAAGATTAAGCATATTAGATCAAAGGGGGCAAAATGTTGTAATTTAATAAAAACGGACAAAATCAAATGAGATTTATACAATATTTCATAAAATCTCTCGAGTTTTAAGGTCAGTCATTCTCTTCCCGTACACCACCTAAATTCATCCATGAACATATCAAACGGACTGAGCAATTAGCTCATGGCACTAATCTTATCCTAACACAATAGATGCCTAGTATATAATCATTCAAGAAAGAGTACCCTCCAAATCCTTATTCAAAAAGCACCCTCCAAATCCTGATTCAAAGAGCATCCTTCTACCAAATATATATATTTTTTACAGAGGGATAGAAGAGATTAAGACCTGACACCTTTGATTCACCAAACTACATGCGAGTGGATTTCAAACTATTAGACCACCATCTTTAACGATTGTTTTCTGTAAACGGGTTAACCTACTTTGATCGTATTCAATATGAATTATGTGATGAACTCGATTCACACTATGCAAGAATCTCTCTAGACATGGCCACGGTCATGTCTTTCCTTGATATGGATGGATTACCTATAGAGTTGTAAGTTTGGTACAATGAGATATATACCTGACCCTACAGATCTCCCTTTTCTTGCCTTTTTGTTGACAATGAAGGCCCTGCCCCTACCCCGAAAAGATATTCGCGCTCACACATACATATATGCATACATACATATATGTATATATATATATATATGCTTAAACCGATTAGAAAAAGATAACAATGATCCTATATTTTAGTTAGATCTTGTAAGTGAGTCATATATATTTTAAAGTGGCAAATCAAGTTCTATTTGTTACCCGCTGTTACAACATCCAGTCCTTCCATCGTCTGCCGATACTTCTATGCTAATGTGGACTTGACACCATTAAAACCACTCGATGTATCACTTTATAACACTAATATGAACGTGAAGTGGACACTTTTTAATCTTGCATGTACAAAGGGTTAAATATATTGCTGCAGAAATTGATCTTCAAAAACGGAAAAATCACACCCCCATACAAGGGCTGGTCGCTAATTAATAATGGTCATCTTCGGACCGGCCGTAGTCGCAAGGTGTATAACAGCAATAGGCCCCAACCACCGTCACAAGAGTAATTATATCGGTTTAGGAATAAAAAAAAAGAGTATATCTAACTATTTATACATGTCAACATCCATGTCAGCATTAACATCGGATTGTTTAATGGTGTCATATTCATGTCATCTTAAATGTAACAGAAAGTGACGGGAAGGATTGGAATTTGTAACGGCAGTAGTGAATAGGATTTAAATTGCTACTTTAAAACATATAAGGCTCACTTATAAGATCCGATAAACATATAAAATTTCCGGTGTCATTTTCTCTTAAACCAATCAATCCATATATGCAACACATATATAATATGTATGTGCATGTACCGTTGGCAGATTAATCACTCAATCAGTTACCATAATTATTACTAATTAATAAAATTTAATTTATTCTTCCTCATCATGTTATTATAAAATAGGATCATCTATTTTTTTTTTTTTTGTCGCTTAATATATTCTTATAGAGAACGCTCTCCCCCTCATTTTCCCCGGTGTTTGTTTGTCTGTTTCTTCTGGGTCCAGCAGCTGATCATCTTTCAATGCACAAAGCTGCATCCAGTCCCCACTCCTGCTGGTATTTTCCAAAAATTCTCTCCTTAGTTGTGCTCTCACTCATCTGTTTTTCTTTACGTCAGTTTCTCTGTTGTTTTTTTCAACCTGAGAATCGAACATAGATCGGATTGAACATATCCCAACTCATTACGAGTCTATAGTGGAAAAAACTCGCTACGTCTAATGGAAATTTCACGTCCTATTTTTCACTTTTTCTCCTCGGTTGGCTGTGTAGAAAATTATAGAGGAGGTGAACGAAAAACAGAAGAGAGAGTTTGCTGGGAACCTCTAATGGATGGAGAATAAGTTTGTTTCCCCAGTTGAGCTTGTTAGGAATTTAAAAGAGTTTTTCTTACTACTGAAAAAGGTTTTTGTTTTTTGTTTCAACGGTTCAGTCAGTTGACTGGAATGTAAAACTTTTCTAACATGGGTATAATGATCTCACGAGGCTCGAATTTGAGAGATGCCAGGCCATCTCAATCAAATCGATATATATAGGTGGTATTAGTATGTATATATCTTTGATTCCGACACCATCTTTAGTTATAACTAAGATGTTAACGAGAATGGCACCGGTGGGTCGGTGCCGGGCTTAAGCTCCCCGTGCATTCCATGGAAGTGGCAGCGAGAGCTGGTAAGCCGGTTAGGGCGAGAGCCGGTTAACCGGCTCTATTGCCGGTTTATATCAGGTAACATTGTGGGGAGAGGAAAGATGACTGGGTTAAGTTGAAGTACGAGAATTGATCTATATCACAAAGTCTATTTCCATCTTCGAACCCTTTGGTATCAAGTTTGAAGGTAAGGCCATCCAACCATTTGGGCTAGCCCCAAGAGTACTGATACACGGCAGGGAGCCATAGCCGATCTGATCGAGTTATTGTATGAAATTCGTTTGAGAAGTCAGAGTTGTTGAAATAAAAAAAATGAATGAAAGGAAATTATATGTTATGGTGGTACTCAAAATACAAAAGTCAACTTGTATAAATATCAAAATGAAAAAGGTAAATGAGATTTTGGCTCCAAAGGTGACATATTTCGAACCTTGGGTATCGTTTTATTATGTGTACAAATGAAATACATAAGTTCAAAAAGTGTAAAAGGAAAACGGGATAAGAAGGGTACGAAGCAGTTCCACTAGGAAGATCGATCCATGACTTTTAGATCACAGGACGAGAATGGTATCAACTGTATTAAGTCCACTTTTTCGAACTTTGGTGTCTTTAGTCGAGGTATATTGGAAGCAGAATGTCAAGTATGACGCACCAAAATAAAAAAGGAAAAACAACTAATGGAGATGGATTAACTTCCTATGCTTAGCGAAGAACAGGGAAGCCTAAAGAAGCACATTAACTTAAAAGTACAGTTAATGTTACAACTTTGTGGCCGGTTGGAGGGCGGAAATCGAGCCCCGGTTTCGAAGCATGTCGACCCCCGACTCGATCAACATGCTTAGCAGCCTCCATAACTCTTTGCGATTAACTAGTTCATCGATCTACATGGCTGGTAATTCTTATGAGGCAGGCAAATCGGGTTGATGGGCTCATAGGAAGTGGAAAGAAGCCAATGGGTCCAATCCCTTTTCTTTTTTCCATTGAGGCTTAGTAGTTCAAGAAAATGTTGCAGTCCATCTCCGAAGCCCGTAAGCAGAGAAGCGCGGTTGCGTACAAAGAAAATCGACACGTGCGAATTTTCTTGTATCTGTGCTATGTATAAGAGATGGTGTTAGATGAGAAAGCCTTGTATATATGTAACCGGTAAATTGCTGACTGTTGAGATATAAATAATACATTGGAGAGTTAAGTGATTGAAATCTAGTTTATAAGAGAGTGCGTACCACCGTATAGTCGCTTGAGTTTTTGGGTTAGATATGAGCCAAATATCGTATAGAGCTCGTGACTTGTAAGCCAAGATCAGAGGAAAAATCTTGCGACAAGTTGTCGCTGTTCGAGTATTGAAGAAAATGCTCAACTCGAAATCAGTGAGAAAGATAGAGATATAAAAAGAAGACAACCATTAGGTCAATTCACGAGATTTATTAGATTGAACAACTCACTGAATGACATAGTAGACGCCTATTTAAATAGACATAGAAAAATGACTAGTTAAGTAAACAAATAAACGGATGCTCGTTTTAGGATTGTCTTTTTATTTTTAGAATTTTATTAAAAAATCTTAAAATAACTTAAATTTTATTGATTTGCGACATCACGTCAGTATTGTCATGTGATATATTTGAATCTCAAATGTGTGATACATTGTTAGAAAGAAAGATTCCCAAATTGCATTAGATTCAATCGTAGATGGGAAGGATGCCCCCACGAGGAATATTTTACGAACCATTAGGAGTAATATCCCGCGTTTATGCTGTCCTCGTCTTTCATCTACGCCTGCTTTAGCTTCACATTGAAAGATTCCAACGTTTTTGCATCTGCTTTTGATTCTTTCCCTTTTCTTCTCCACTTGCTTTAATCCTCAACCGGGAAATTCTGTGATCCAATCAACGGATCGTTAAACAGGTGAAAAAATAATTATAAATTGTTAGGTTATTTTTCTTTTTTATTTTGAATAATCAATTGTGAACCGTTCGATTAAACTGTTGAATTGTTAATTAATTGCACCGTAAAAATTCCCCTCTAAACTATAAATAAGAAGAAGATAGTGCTTTCGGATTCTCTAATAAGGGGAGACAATCTTAAACCTTTCGAGACTAAAATGAATGATTAACCGATAAAGAGAAGATATTGTGCAGTCAGTGCAAGATCCTTTGCCCAATAAATCTCATGTCGGATGGTTGATAAATCAAAATCTTGTCTATAAAATAAATGGACTGCCACCAACTATAAGTTTAGTCTTTTAGCTAGATATAAGCTTGATTTTTCCATGGATCTGGTGGGAATTTTACATGGTATTTGAACAGTTATTATATGAGCTCACATTATACCATGCCTAAGTATGCAGCTTGTGGCCAGTAAGTAACCCCAAGATTGGAAGAAAAATGTCTAGCCCGTGCTTGAATTGAGTACAGAAGAGAAAGCTTGACATGTATAGAGTCTCTCAGCTCGAGGACAGAAGAAATACGTCTTGTGGTCAATTGCCTCACTACGTAAGTATGAAAGTCACATGGGTGAGATTTAAATTTAGACTTTAGGTAAAAGGGCATGAGTACTACCGGCTGTACTAAATCATCTTTCTTTAATAACCTTTTCAAAAAAACATTGAAATATGAAAATAAAAGTGAAAAACACAGGGAGCACCCATCCAGTACAAGAGAATTTTCTTTATAGCGAATATATCACGTGACAATTCTTATATAATGTCACGAACCAATAAAATTCAGTCACTTTAAGATTTCTCTTATAAAATCCTAAAATAGAAAGAAAACTTAAAAAATAACATAGTCTCATTGCTCTGTGACTCTACATAAGTACTGTCACGTGATACACTCGCAAGATGCGACAAACTTTCTGCAGCAGTACACTTCCAAACAACTTTTAAGTTTCTATGGTAATTAATAAGAGGTCACAATAGAATATCAGATAAGTTATATGGAAATGAAAAGATAATTAACGACCTTTAATTATATTCCTTCTTCTTTAATTTTTACAAAAGATATCAAATCTAACACGACTTAAAGAGATGCCATGCATTGCATGTTCTTCCAATCACATATGACAACTCGGAATTGCTCAAGAAATTCTTGTAAAACTTTTCAGTACCTGTGATCTTTTGGAGATTTTCTCAACTTTCAAGGAAGATTTTTCATATAGTGGAGAACCACCGAAAAAGTGTCTGCTTAGTTAGAAATGAAAATGCATTTTCTAGAAAATGACTCTTCACTGTACAGAATTATTCCCCTTTTTCGATGTATATGGCTTACTATTCAAAGGCCTAATCAATCTTGACTAATTCAAGTTTGAGTCAGTTCAGTTCATTAATGGGGTAAGGCCCTTTGAATATTAATTTTCTCCATTCAGGAGACTCGAATTCGACATCTCACTTAAGGGAATTGGGTACGTATCTTATTATCTTGATCAACTCTTATCAGTAAGAATTATACTTGGATTAGAGATACTCTCTCTATTTTTAACCCTTTCCACTTTTTTTTTATTCATTACTCATTTCCATTATCTTAATTTTAATTTACGATTACCATCTGATCATCTTCTATTACTATATGGCACTAGAGGAGAATTTGGTATCTTTTTCCTCCTCTAAAAATGTCCTCAACTGGAATCGTTTGAAAAATCAATTGTTTATCGGCTTCTAACCCTATAGCATTCGTATATCTATCTATCTATACTATATATGCAAGCACACCTTTGTTTTGGTATCATTTTCACTCTCCCAAATTACGCATTGACATATAACTATAAATTTTACTGACCATTAGATTAGAAAAACTATGGACCTAATTGTAAATTTACTAACTTGTAACTACACACTAAATATCTCTTCATTATTACATTCTCCTTTCTATTATTTCGCTGTAGTTTTTCTTCATTTCCCTTCCTACCGTTTTCACTATATACAAAATCAATTAAATTTCATCTCTTTATAACTGTAATTAAGATTTATTAAGTCATTGTCATGTTTATTTTTCACCAAATTTATTAAATAATAAAATCCGTACAACGCTCACGGGTTGACCTCTAGTATAAATATATAAGTTGTATTGCTAAATTTGTTTCCTTTTCTATTTTAGTTTAATAATTTTCTTTTTCATCAACTAACACAATTTTCTAATTTAGTACATTAATAAATACATTTTTATTGAAGATTAAATTGGAAAAAGAAGAGGAAAATTAGAGAAATAATACTCTGAAAGTAAATGGGATCTTTTAACTTTTTGTAAATTCCTCATATCCTGTTATGGATTTCCAACTTTTTCGATTATAAAAGAGATAGGACAATTAGACGAAAATATCGCTCATCCACGAACCAACTTTCAAAAAAGGATAAATTTTAAACTATTTTTATGAATACCATTTTCAAAGAAAATGCATATTGAATAATTTGATTGTGAATATATCAGACAGACCCAACAAAATTATATAAGGGCACGTTTGGTTCATGAAAACAGCTATTCTACATGAAATATCTATTTCCTATATTTGCCTGGCATCAATAGTATAATTAGAAAGAGCTGTTCTGGATACATTAAAAATATAAAAGAAATGAGTAATCTCGGCTCCCTCGTAATACATAATTATTATTTATAAGGAATATAATTAAAATCACAAAATAATTTTTAACCATTTCTTAATTTTTCAACTCCATTGTTTTATTTATTTATTTAAGATTTTATTTTTCAAAAATATTAACTCATAATTTCTATTACTTCCTATCCAACTATATAATATCAATTTTATTTATTATTATATTATTAATTATATTTTTATAACTTTATTTCTCGTGCCTCTTATTCCAGTGGACCCAAACTTATATAAGAATTAGTTTCTAATCGTCACCACCACTTGATTTATTAATTAATTAACTTATTTATTCATTTATTCTTTCAGAAATTCAAAAGAGGCCCTTTGCCCTCGCTTATAAGTGACACGAACGATCAAAGCTCTTGTGACTTGTGAGGTTGCTCTCTTTGATCTCGCCCTCTTTCTGACCCATCGCCCTCTTCCTCTGTCACTTTCTCGTCGAAGGACCAAAAGGGCTTTGGGCCATTTCCACGCTCTTCCACTTCCATATTTAGCAGTGTTCACGAGGCTCACTTACACTTCGTTTTTCCACTCCTTTCCCACTACATAATCAAACCCCAAATCTCTGTTTCCTTCTTGGGTGTCGATTTTTCCAATAAAATCCTTGCCTTTTCTGGTATTTGCTCCTGCACGGTTAAAGCTTCTTCTTGATCAGAAAGGAAGCAGCTTTGAAAAAGAGCAGTATATATATATATAGAGCGAGAGAAATGGCAGCGAGGAATTTGGAGAAGATGGCTTCGATTGATGCACAGCTGAGGCTGTTAGCCCCAGGGAAGGTCTCTGATGACGATAAGCTCGTGGAGTACGATGCCCTGCTGCTGGATCGGTTCCTTGACATTCTCCAGGACTTACATGGGGAAGATATCAGAGAAACAGTTAGGCGTTCTTATTCTTCTCTTATGTCTTGTTTTTGTCATGTTGTTTCAGTGATTAAGATTAGATTTTGCAGTGAAAAGTTTGTATTCAAGATTATGATTCATGCTCATTGTTGAGTTGTTGAACTAGCTCCTGCAATGGGAAAGCTTGAGCCTTTGATTGAATAATTTTTGTTATTTGGCTGATTGATTTGCTACTTGAGGTAGATTACACGAATCACTTAGTTAAGTATAAGGTGGTTGTCTTACATGGTATTACTTGTAGGTAGGGACATTGATTCGTGCGCATGTCTTTCCAAGCCCTTTCTCTGATTATCGGATTGTCCTTCAAACAGGTTAGATCGGATTTGTTATGAACGAGTATTGATTCAACCGTGGGTGTTAATGTGGAATAGGTTCAAGAGTGTTATGAGCTCTCAGCAGAGTACGAGGGTAAGCGGGACCCCCAGAAGTTAGATGAGCTTGGAAATGTGCTGACGCGCTTGGACCCCGGGGACTCTATTGTCATCACAAAGGCGTTTTCTCACATGCTTAATTTGGCTAATCTGGCGGAGGAAGTTCAGATTGCATACAGGAGACGGATTAAGTTGAAGAAAGGGGATTTTGCTGATGAAGCCTCTGCAACAACCGAGTCAGACATTGAAGAGACCCTTAAGAGGCTCGTAGGCCAGCTGAAGAAGTCACCTGAGGAAGTCTTTGATGCTCTGAAGAACCAGACAGTTGATCTTGTCTTAACAGCACACCCTACTCAATCTGTCCGTAGATCTCTGCTTCAGAAGCATGCAAGGTTTGTTCATCCACAAGGAGTATTATACTATGTTCACCTTGGATGAATTTACTGTGAGATTGAGCAGTTGGTGATTGATAGCTAACTGTACTTTAAGGATCCGGAATTGCTTGACTCAATTGAATGCTAAGGACATCACCCCCGATGACAAGCAGGAACTTGATGAGGCTTTGCAGAGGGAGGTATGCAGATTAAGAAATATTTTCTAATTTGGTTTCTGAGTTATGATTGAGTGTTTTCACCATTTTTGGTGCAGAAGTACATCTAAATTCATTTTCTTTTCTTCTGTTTCCTGAATAGTTAACTGAGTTAATTTGGTAACAGCACCTTTGCAGTGCAATTTCGCTCCGTGTTTATAAAAGGAAAGATCGGTTCTCCATAACTTAAAAGCCCCAGTTAACATGCAGAACAAGATAATAATATCCACGGAGCTTAATTTTTGTATGTGAGTCTTTGGCCTTTTTTAACTCTAATTTCTATCTCTAACAATTCAAATTTTACCTTATGGTATTGTGGGAATTCGCAGCATATACTACATCAAGCTCTCTTTGGCAATCTGATACCATGTCTTTTCTACTCATGCAGATTCAAGCAGCATTTCGCACGGATGAGATTCGGAGAACTCCTCCAACTCCCCAGGATGAAATGAGGGCAGGAATGAGCTACTTCCATGAAACAATTTGGAAAGGTGTGCCAAAGTTCTTGCGCCGTGTGGACACGGCTCTGAAGAACATTGGGATCAGCGATTGTGTCCCTTACAATGCCCCTCTCATTCAGTTCTCTTCTTGGATGGGAGGTGATCGAGATGGTAGGCATCAAGTTACGCGAAGGATTCTCGTGCACATGTCTGCATTTCATCTCCTTTTGTTTTATCTTATGGCATTTTCTATGGTCTGTGGTTATAGGAAATCCTAGGGTGACTCCTGAGGTTACGAGGGATGTGTGCTTGCTGGCAAGAATGATGGCTGCTAACTTATACTTTTCTCAGATCGAGGATCTGATGTTTGAGGTATGAAAACGTTTTCTCCAGCACTTATTTTGAAGACTTTGCAATATATCAATGAGTCTATGTTTTCTCCTGTCCAAAATTTTCTGGCAGTTGTCTATGTGGCGCTGCAGCGATGAGCTCCGTGCTCGTGCAGATGAACTCCACAGATGGTCAAAGAGGGATGTGAAACATTACATTGGTATGTATGTGGTTTCTAAGCAGCTTTTTGTACTTCACTAAATTTTCCAGTCATTGTGTTGTTGACTTCTGGCTCTTAACCTTGAATTATCTTTTTTTGATAATATTCTTGAATTATCTTAATGTTGAGAGATTTCATTTTGCAGAGTTCTGGAAGCAGATTCCTCCTAATGAACCATATCGTGTTATTCTCGGTGATGTTAGAGACAAGCTCTACAATACACGTGAACGTGCTCGACAATTATTGGCTAGCGGTATCTCTGACATTCCAGAGGATTTGACCTTCACTAATGTCGAGCAGGTTTGTCACTCAATGCAAATTTTTCTTGAACTTTTATTTCATTCTTATTACCCAAGTTATTGCCGAGGTTCTTATTCGTTTTGGGAGCAGTTTTCAGTTTTGTAATTTCCGATAACAAATGTGCATCCAAGCTCCTGATTTGGAAGAGTTTGGATTCTTTCCACATCCTCTAAAATTTCAATTTGATGCCTTCACCTTACATTTTGTTTTTCACGCTGCAGCTTCTGGAGCCCCTTGAACTTTGCTACTGTTCCCTCTGTGCCTGTGGTGATCGGCCAATAGCAGACGGAAGCCTCCTTGACTTCTTACGACAAGTGTCCACCTTTGGTCTCTCCCTTGTGAGGCTTGACATAAGGCAAGAGTCAGACAGACACACTGATGTGATCGATGCCATCACAAAGCACTTGGGAATCGGGTCCTATAAAGACTGGTCTGAGGAGCAGAGACAGGAGTGGCTCTTATCTGAGCTCCGTGGGAAACGCCCTCTCTTCGGGCCTGATCTACTGAAAACTGAAGAAATTGCTGAAGTTCTAGACACTTTCCATGTCATTGCAGAACTTCCCTCGGACAACTTTGGAGCCTACATCATTTCCATGGCCACTGCTCCTTCTGATGTCCTTGCCGTTGAGCTCCTACAGCGGGAGTGCCGTGTAAAACAGCCCCTGAGGGTGGTCCCATTGTTCGAGAAGCTGGCTGATCTCGAGGCTGCACCTGCTGCCGTGGCCCGCCTCTTCTCGATTGACTGGTACAGGAACCGGATTAATGGTAAGCAGGAGGTCATGATCGGGTATTCTGACTCGGGGAAAGATGCCGGTCGCCTCTCTGCTGCCTGGCAACTGTACAAAGCCCAGGAGGAGCTCATTAAGGTTGCAAAGCGGTTTGGTGTGAAGCTCACTATGTTCCATGGTCGCGGTGGAACTGTTGGAAGGGGTGGTGGGCCAACCCACCTTGCCATCCTTTCTCAGCCCCCGGACACGATCCATGGGTCCCTCCGGGTGACTGTCCAGGGAGAGGTCATTGAGCAGTCATTCGGGGAGGAGCATCTGTGCTTTAGGACACTTCAACGGTTCACGGCTGCAACCCTTGAGCATGGCATGCGCCCTCCAGTATCGCCGAAGCCCGAATGGCGAGCCCTCATGGATGAGATGGCAGTTATTGCAACGAAGGAGTATCGCTCTATAGTCTTCCAGGAGCCACGGTTCGTTGAGTACTTCCGCCTTGTAAGTGGTTTTTGATAGTCATTTGACGAGCATTCAAAATCCATTTGATGAGCACTCAAAGTCTCAAACATACATCTGCTGCGCTGTTGGGTTCATTTCACCTGAAAACATTGTTGATGTGGTTTTTAATAGTTTTGGTTCATTGGAATGAAAACGCAAGGGCTGTCTTTTCTCTGGCAATTCCTGTCTGAAGAACATAAAATTTTTTTTCTGATTTTCTCAATGAGGAAATCTAGGACAAAACAACATGCGTTGCACATTAGATATTAGACATGGGTTGTAAAATGTTTTCTGAAATGCACTACGATAGACCTTTGGACAGGTCTGTTGGAGTTGAATTAGAAATTCTTGATTATGATTCATGCCAGGACCTTTGCAGGCAACTCCCGAGCTGGAGTATGGTCGCATGAACATCGGAAGCCGTCCGTCCAAGAGAAAGCCGAGCGGGGGCATCGATTCGCTCCGTGCGATCCCTTGGATCTTTGCCTGGACCCAGACGAGATTCCACCTGCCCGTCTGGCTTGGATTCGGCGCTGCGTTCAGGCACGTTATCGAGAAGGACATAAAGAACCTCCGTATGCTCCAGGAGATGTACAACCAGTGGCCTTTCTTCCGGGTCACCATCGACCTGATCGAGATGGTGTTTGCCAAGGGAGACCCCGGCATTGCTGCCTTGTATGACAAGCTTCTGGTGTACAAGGAGTTGTGGCCTTTCGGAGAGCGCTTAAGGGTGAATTATGAAGAAACCGAGAAACTTCTTCTCCAGGTAAAATTCAAGTATAACGAATGCTAGAAATGGCGTTTGTGCATAGCTTGGACGACAGCGGCTTCTCGAATTACACTGGCCATATCCAGAGCTGAGCACCGGCAGTTCAGTTCATCTGGTATGTTCACGGTTAAATACAAAAACTCGAAAATTGTGCAGCAGGGTAGCTGGGTCGCTACTACTGCCGGCTTCCTCTTATCTACCGAAAAAGAAGGCTAGAAATGGGGAGAGAACTCACTGCTTTCTGAGATTGTTGGAAAAGGGAGAAGTTTCTGGATAAAAAATTTAATTTCAGCTGCATACCTATCAGCATCTGTGACTAATACAAATGAATGTATCCTTCTCTTTTAGATTGCTGGGCACAGAGATCTACTCGAAGGTGACCCCTACCTGAAGCAGAGGCTCCGACTCCGGGACTCGTACATTACCACCCTCAACGTCTGCCAGGCCTACACTCTGAAGAGGATTCGGGACCCAAACTACCACGTGACGGTGAGGCCCCACCTGTCCAAGGAGTATATGGAGTCCACGACCAAGCCTGCCGCCGAGCTCGTGAAGCTCAACCCCACGAGCGAGTATGCCCCGGGGCTCGAGGACACCCTCATCTTGACCATGAAGGGTATTGCTGCGGGTATGCAGAACACAGGTTAAGGAGCCGACTGGCGTTGAGGCTGTCTTATATATATATATATATAGACATGACCAAGTTTGGTTTTTTATCTCTGTTTTGTCTTTGTTTCTTGCTTGTGGGTATCAGAGGCTGCAAGGTAGCAAGAAATAATGAGGCCTCTACTATCTCACAGGGAGCTCTTGGTTTTTGTAGTATAACTAGGGGTGAAAATGGTTCGGTCTGGGTGGTTTTTGTGCAAATTTTCAGGGCTCGACTTTTTTTCGGGTCAGTTTTTTTAAAACTAAAAATTATACCGAGAATCATATAGAGTAATGGAAAGCCAACCGCTAACGGTGCGGTTTTTTAGATTTTTTTTTTTGAGTTCAATTTCTAATATAATAATATAATTAAATATAAAAATTAAAATGAAAACTCATTATACAAATAATAATTACTAGTTATTGATATTTTGATATATTAATAAGTCAATTAACACAAATATAAATTGAAATTTTAAATTTTAAAATATAAAAAATATCATAACTCCGGCGATTCTGTCGAGTTCGAGGGTGAATAGAAACAGAGTCGGGCGAGGCATGTCGTAATGGAAACTAGGCTTGGAAGAAATCATAAATCATTGCATAAATTTTATTGATTTTATATTTTTTTGATAAATTATCTTATTTTACACACGTTACCGCTTCCATTTACTTTGAAACATATTCAGGGTTGAATTCCTATATCTGTTCCGATCCCAAACATAAACTTCATTTTGAGCTGTAAAAGTTCATATACGATGTTAATGTAAGGATATTAATCAATCCGAATAGAAATAATACATTTGAATGCGGTTGATTCTCACATCAATTATATAAAAGAATATTCATGAATATTGTCATTTGATGATTTAGATTTTTGGTTGGAAATTGGCTTAACTTTTTATTAGGCCCACTAATAATAATAATAATATAACGTATAGGGGTCTGATCATGGTCACTTCTGATATAAATCAGATCTGTTTTCCAGTAGCCGCTCCACTGATTTAAGCTCAAATCCATCTCCGACAATCTCTCTAGACACGGTGACTGACGTCGCCAACAGTTTGCTCACTAGATTGTAGAATTCTATGTTATTGTGAGCAGACCGTTGGCGGAGTATGTGCCTTAAGTCTAGGAGGGACTGCCGGACTTGTGGGTTTACGTCAGTGAGTGGACGGACTATCGGAGACGAATCTGAGTTTATGTCAAATGTTGCCAAATGGTCAAGCGTTCAAATATTATATTATTAATAATAGGCATTACAAGAAATATAGTCATTTCCACCCGAAAACCTAAATTATCAGGTAGTAAACTCATTATTATTTTCTTATTTAATTGACATGGGATCTTAATAAATACAATTAACATAGCACCTGAGTTGGGCTAAACTCCTTAACGTGCTACGAGTGAGAGGAGCTATTGGATCTCACATCGATCATGTAAGATAACATTCTTAGATTTATAACAGGATTGAGTATCACCATGCAATAGTTTCAACTTTGAGTTCAACGAACTCAACCTCTTATAAGGTTCACTAACGATAACGAAACGTATGAGTGCCATGACCACTAGACTTAAATCCGTATCTGCCCCTTACAATCGCCTCTAGACCAGCATTGCCGGCAGTCCGCTCTCAACGAATCCTATCTTGCCTAACATATTTTCATCAAACACTGGTACCGACAAAGTGGAAGGAATCCTTTTCTCTCTGTCCGGACTTCTTCTCAGTGGCCATGAGCTCTCTTCTATTTATTTATTATTTTTTTTAATCTTGTCTTAGAATTATAAATCGTACATGTTCCACTGATTAACGATCATTTCGCCTCCCGAAATCGTATCGATACACATGATATTAAGAAGAAAACAGTTAGGTAAATGCAGCCAATCGATTTCACGAGTGAATGCTTCCGTTGCTGCGACCATGGCAGGTCCAGGAGAAAAACCAGGATCTGTTACACGACAAGGGATGAGGTCTCAGTTCAAAATTACAGATTGATTAATTATTTAATTGATTACTAAATTAATTAACATAGTCCAATTTATTATGTACTGAGTTAAACGACAGAGGCATTTCCTCTGGTCCATGTTTTATGGTCCACCGAGGGGGCCTGCAGATGTTGACTCTGATACAAGAACAGTCCCAACTACGAGAAAAGTAGAATTTAGTACAGTCGGTACTACTTTTCTCCTGTAATTTAGAAATTATGGGTTCTCTTAGAACTTCTCGCACCCTTTTTATCCACTCATTTTTTACTTTTTTTAAATCTGTGTCTTTTCTGTACATAAAAAAAAAAAAAAGAAGTGTCCAAACTGTTATTATTTGTATGAATCCTGAATGGTTGGTCGAATTTTTCTCCCTCAAATAAGGTCCGAAAAAATTTATGATTAAGCGAAATTTATCTTCTTAGGACTTAATAGACCGCTTACACTCGAGTCTAAATTAGTCATGGTAAAACATCGTTTTCCTTCGTGGAATAACAGGTCAAAGGAGCTGCCCCAAAAAGTGCCTTTCCGTCTCCGTCACGGTCACTTTTCTATTGAAATAACCGGCGCCATAACTCATCTTCCTACGATCCAGTTGTCCAGAACTCATTTTCATACAGTTTTATGAAGTCGAGATCTCAGTTTTAAATCTACTCTATGCAATATCTGCTGGAAGGGTTCTTTTGGATTTGGGTCTTTGCAGGCACCGGCTGGCTCTTCAGACTAATGGGCTGACTCGGCTTGAACCAGCCGAATTAGTCAGGGTCTCATGAAATTTTTGAATACCAGAGGATATACACCGAAAAAATAGAGCTATCCAATTAGATCGCACGAATATTTAGATATCGGTAACATCGATGATCTCGAATTTTCAAATTGCATTTAGGTTTGTTCAGTATGAGAGGAAGCAAAACCTACACGAGATCGACCTACATATAAACTATTTAAAGGGAGATTTATTTATTTATTTATTGTATATATACAAGTAATATATTTATATTTATTTATATATGTGTATATATATATAGTAGAATTGTGGAAGCTCGAGGGAATGCACATGGAGGATTTATCAGGGTGGCAACCTCAGTGGCACTGGCACATGCTGTCGGCCATCTAGATCTTAAACCGGCCGGTTCGAGGAAGATCCAATTCCATATACACCGATCTTAATTAAATGTGCGAGATTGATTGATTAATTAACAAACCTTAATCGATCACCACTTAATGATTCGATTCTCAACAGCATTAAATAAGGCTCCGATCGATGACCGATTAACCAGTTAGTTGAAGATTCGAAGACCGGTCGGATTGAAAGAGACGGGGTTGGTACATTCCCGACGTAGATGGGCTATTTGGTTTTGGTTCATGGACGAACTAGGGTTTCAGTTTTGCCAAACATTGCAGTGGAGTGTATAACAGATCGGACACATTTGTACCCAAAAGTTTAAGTAAATAGTTGATAATATCCGTACCATTAAAATTTTTCTTTATTTTTCTGATATTAGATTATCCATTTTGACACTTTCTCTCTCACGTGCAGCGCAAATGTGAAATAAGACGAGATTTGAAGACAACATGCTAGCACTGATGCAGAACTCGGGGCACATGAATAGATACAAAAGCGGTACATAGGCACATAGACCAGATTTTATAAAATCTATAGAATTTAAAAAAGAATTTTTTATTTATCTTTTTTTATTAATCAAGGATTTTTTTGTATATAGCTTGAACAATCCTCACAAAATGTGAATTCTAATTTGTTAAGAATTAATCTATCGGGTTGAAGTTATAGTGCATCATTTGTTGGAATCGAAATATCAACAAGATAGGAGAGAATAGAGGGGTATGAAGAGTCTCACTGGTGAAAATCGAACCTATGACCTTTCGATATCAGATCGAGAGCAGTACCAACTGTATCAGGCCTCTTTTGTGAGAAGATCAAATTTCGGTGGACAAGACCGAGGTGAGGAGGGGTGAATATAGCTTGTGACAACCTGTTCAATTGTTGGCCCTACAAGGCGCAAATTTTCACCGACATTGGTTGTGCAGATTGCCTTGAACTGATTGGATATTTTTTTTTCCTTAAATAAGATGTTGCTCGAGTCTACCGCATAAAAAATATGCGATCGAAAGAGTAATATATGATTGTCCAACTCGAACTTGGACTAACGATGACCTTTTCGATTTCACGATATTATGTCATGTATATTCTCATTTAAAAAAGAAAAAAGAAAAATTTCGAAGCATTTTGAGGAAAGCTGGAAGCTGCACCACCGGCAGGGGTCCATGTCGATCTGTGTGTTGATGATCGACCAGCCTGTTATCAGTAAATTAACAAAATCAAACAAGGAAGTGCACGGACACCTCCGGCATTATTGCCCTGGCCCCGAGACAAAAACCCTAGTATGATCGGTTAAGCGTGTGACTTTTTAACTCCGGGCTCGGTCGTATGCCTCGGGTTATCCTTCTTATTCGTTCATATAAGAAATGGCACATCGTACTGATATTACGGTATCGGTGCTACGTCGGCTTAAAGTAACGGTGGCTAACGAAGAGGATTTGGCATTGTAATGGAGAAAAATGATAAATATGCAAGATTCCGAATATATCTTTATCTCGACATATATAAATCCTTTGTGGATAAACAGCATGGATTTGCCTCATGGCTCGGTCACGAGCCTCGGGTTATTGTTCTTATTCATATGAGGGTACAACCCGAGGATCACACTCGATCACGATTCCGTCTAATTTAGTCGGGGACGATCGTGTGATAGTTAAGTTCGGTTTTCTGGGGATCCCGAAGTTGCAAGACGTTTCCCTTTCAGGAAGAGCATTGGATCATGTATGCGGAGATGGCCTTTAGGACTAGTCAGGGTTTGGCAGGCATGGATCACATTGGTACATGAGGCAGGCAAATGGAATGCTGCCATGAATTATTTGCCTGAGATCATGGAGAGATTCCATTCACTTCCTTGTCAGTGGACGACCGGAGATGGGATGACATGTAACGAATATATCACGTGATAACATTAACTTGGTAATACCAATCAATCAAATTAAGTCATTTTTATGAATTTTTATTAAAACATAAATGCAAAAAAAAAAGACAATCCAAAAAATACATTAATTTGATTTGTTGGTATTACCACGTGAGCACTGTCACCGATGACATCGTTGGAAACGAGACTTTCTCCATGATGAGACATGAGCAATCTCGGAAATACTGGCCAAACACCTTAATTTGTAGTTGTTTGTAATCACTATATAAGCACTATCACGCAGTGACACTGTTACGCACAAGAATTTCTACATGACAGGGCATGAGAAAACTCTGAAAAATTGGCCATCGAAAGAGATAATTTGTGCTCGATTTGAGGTTAATAACCGACACCGGATAGCTCAAATTGACTCTTTTTTGGTAATGATTAAATGTTGGGCGTGTTGTAAATGAGCACCATCCCATCATAAAATGTTTAAGTGACAATATTTGAGACCGCGATCGGACCAATTTTTTACTTAAATTAATTACAATTTAATTTAGACAAGACATTTTCCTATTCACTGTACAAGAGTTTCATTGTAAATATCTTTTGATTCATGTGCACATGTTGCATAAATAAATCTCCCTTTTTATTTTTTCTTTTATATATGATTTATTTTTGCAATACTTTTCAGTTTAGTAAATTTAAATTATTCTGAATAAACAGTATAGTTTACCAGCATGTTGGTTGATTGAGGTGATTTGATTTTATGCATGTTCCTTTAAACGAAAATCTCGTATGCCATTCTCGTGGATGGAGCTGCGAATGATCGGAGAAACTCTTATATGTAATAGAAACATCACATGACATTACCGAAGTAATATAATAAATTAATAGAATTCAGTTTTTTTAGGTGTTGTTTTCTTGTTCTTAATATTTTATTACAAAAATACTAAAATAGCTGAATATTATTGATTTACAATACTACTCAGCACCGTTGCGTGATATATTTGCTATACATAGTGTTCTCTCTCGAATGAGAGAGGTTTGTAATGAATATCACCAACATGAGGTTGGCCTAATAGTTCTATCACTAGATCCTTAAATGGATGATCGCATAATCGATAGAAATTTTTCCAGGGATCGCGGTCCGACTACAGATTAGTCTCGATATATGTTTCGGCTGACCCGAAAATATTGCGTAGTGTAACGAAAAACATACTGAGCATCAGCAATCATTTTTAACGTTCTCCTAAGGTTAAAAAAAAAAAGAAGACAACATCGATTAGTGTACTTAATTAATAGCTTGGTTTTGTCCAGACTGTTGTGTCCGGGCAAGTCTCCTGTCTAACAATATTATTACGTAGTAATATTATTTAATAAAATTTAATTATTTTTATATTTTTTTATAAATTCAAAGTAAAAAAAATCTTGAAAATAATAAAATTTAAATAAATAGTATATCGCACAAGTACTATCACGTGAGCTATCAAGTGATAACACGTTAGGTACGAGACTATTTGATTAAGTGGAAAAAACAAATTGGAAAATAAAAAGGGGCCGCGATGGCTTGCATTAAAAGCATTTAAAAGTATAAATAATCATGGCTGAGTGACCGATTTAAGCAACAAAATAGACAAGGAAAATTTTACAAAATTTGACATACCTTGTTCGTTATTTCGTTACGGTATCACGGCGCTGCTGTGCAATGGCTGAATTATACCCAAATTAGAGTACCGTCAAGGTCTGATAGAGGACTCGAAAATATGGATACAGTTTTCGGTGTATACCGCTGATCATTTTGAGAACTGATGAACTTTAACTGATTCATATTTGAATTTAGGTGACAGCCCGGTGATTAAAACTATTTGCAGTCATGAGTATCTTCATTTACACGATTTAAATCCGAAATTTTACTTAATAAAAAGAGTTGTTAAATCATATCGGCCAGTTTACGTGGATAAATTTTAAATCTGTGGAACATCGAGAGGGGGGGAAAATTTTATCAAACGATGCTGCAAGGAGCAATGTTCCAATCGGAGCCAAAAAGAGAGATCTCATCTCAGACATTGTCATTTGATTCTCTCAATATGTCAAAAGTAATCATTACGAATATATGATAATTTTCCAACTCTGGTAATCATGGAAGAGCCAAATAACCATAAAGGGAAAGAATGTAATAGATTTTCGTTTGGAGTTAAATTTCGTATCGATTTAGTTAAAGAGTAAACTTGAGTTTATAAAATAATCAGGTGTCATCAGTAAACAGTTTAGATTTTTTTTTTTTGTGAAAAGGGCTAAAAATCTTATAGATTTAGGTGAAAATTTTACGGTTTCTTTGGTGTAACGGTCGGGTCGGTGTATCGGATCTCCATAACTCGTCATGTTCTTCCAAGAAAATACAAACCGGAGAGTTCGAGAAGCCGGAAAAAGGAGAGATCAGACGTTAATCTAGAAAGTTTATTCAACGGAGCAAAACTCAAAGTTGGAGAATGAAGAAGCATGTTTTAAAGGGATAAAATAAGACAATTCAATAAAAATACAGATAAATTCAGTAAAATTTAAAAGGTTTTTCTCACTCAGTAGTGAGCGTAAATGCATCCATAGGTTGGGACCGATTATTATTATATTATTTTCAATTCTCGAGTTATAAAATTAGCTTTTTTTTATCTATACTATACAGTATTTTCAAATCAGCTGAAATTATGATATTAAAATTTAATGTTGGAGATTATTAACATAATTTTTTTTCTTTCGGTTTGAGAGGGAAATGCATGGCTTCATTAATGGAATCAAACCCATCATTACGATTCTTGATTTTTAAAGCAAAAGGGATTGAATCCAGCCCCACAAGCTAAAGAGGAGGATTACATATATACATATATATATATATATACACACTCGTGTACTTCGCACAAAAAGAAAATAAAAAAATAAATAAAATAATATGTGAAAAATTCTTGAGCATTATATTTGAAAATTTGAATTTTTTAATCGTGCAATTATGAAATAATGTGTGGTTGCTGATTTGTGGTTATGAAGTGGAAGGAAAAAATTTCTCGCAGTGGTGTTAATGTGGTTTCGGTACTTAAAATTATTATTTTACCCTTATGTAAGAGCAACTTGTAAAATAATTGTGTTGATTATTAAGTTTATCATGCAATTAGGTGAAGTGCACTTCTTAAATTTGAAAAGAAAAAATTTAACCGATCGAATTCGAGTCGAGTGGGACAACTAGAAGACAAAGCTCTATCAAATGTATTTTTACAAATCCATTGAGATTTTAAACTCCTTTCATAATGAATTTTGTCTTTACTTTCCTTTTTTTTTTTAATTTTCTGAAAAAGACACTAATATAAGTAAGTGTTCAGAGACAACCTTTTTCAACAGATCCACTCACCTTCCCCTGTTCCTCCGTCTTTTAACTCGAGACCAACTGCCCTGCCGCGAGACAGAGGCAGGCTTTAACTCTTAGATGGGTTTCCTCTTCAAGGCCCTGCTCCTGGCCCTGCTCCTCCGCCTCTCGAAAGCCGAGCACGGCGACATCCTCCCCATCCCCTCCAAACTCTCCAGCCGCCGCATTGTCGACAACTCGACGGGATCGACGCAGAGCCGGCGACTCGCCGGGAGCTGCGACTTGTTTCAGGGGAGGTGGGTGTTCGATCCGTCGTACCCTCTGTACGACTCCGGGAGCTGCCCCTTCATCGATCCCGAGTTCAACTGCCAGAAGTACGGCCGACCCGACGCCGGTTACCTCAAGTTCCGGTGGCAGCCCTTCTCCTGCAGCCTCCCCAGGTGCCCACCAAACTCCTTTTAAGACCTCTTTAACTCTCTCGCTCCCTCCCTTTTCCGTCGGTGAACTCAAAAAGATTCATGAAATATTATGTAATTTTTACTTAATTTTATCTGTTTTTTAGCCTCTTAAATTTGTGGTGCAAAAAAAAAAAAAATTAGAGAACTTTTTCATGTAAAATTGAACCGAAATCGAATATTTTGACTTGCTTTTTAAGATGAAAAACAGTTTGTTTAATTTGTAAGTGTAACAATTTCAGTTCGTTTCCATTTTAACGGAATTGAATCAAACTATTTTATATTTTTAAAAAATAAAAATAGAGTTGTTCAATTTGGTTTGGATTGAACCGGTTCAAAACAATCCATTTGTTCTTAGATAAGTTGTCGTGCAGACTCAATATATCAAACCAAACCGATTCTTTTTATTCCTGATTGACCTTCGAACCGGTTTTTAAACATCCTTCTTATCCACTAAATTTGTCGTCTTGTGTTCGAGTTTTATAAATAAAAAAAACTCGTATTATTAAGAGGGTTTTCGAATACCAATTATTCAGCTAAAAAAATTCCCCCTTTTACTTTTTCCATTGCATCTCGCGTCATTGGATAAATCTTCTAGATTGGTCGCTGATCGCTGCTCTGCCCGGTCGTCCGGGATGTTGCAGGTTCGACGGGGAGAGCTTCCTGGAGAAATGGCGGGGGAAGAAGATAATGTTCGTGGGAGACTCGCTGAGCCTCAACATGTGGCAGTCGCTGTCCTGCATGATCCACGCTTGGGTGCCCGGTGCCAGGACTTCCCTGATCCGGACCGAAGGCCTCGCTTCCCTGACTTTCCTGGTGAGCTCCGAAACTCGATCTCTCCGATCCCCTCTCCGATCGGATTCCATGGCACCGATTCTCTGCTGCTTCCTTTTTCTCATGTTTCCTCCATTGATTGACTGAATGAAAAGCTTCCTGGGCAGTAAAACAGAGCATAGGCATTGAGAATCCGGGTAAATATTCTAATGCACGACGATAACACCGACCAGATCCCGTCGGATCTTGACGTGTGTAAGATTTTTACAATTTTTAACAAGTAAATTACACGTGTGAAGATCTAAACAGTAAACATTTGCTCTGAAATTCCTAAGGCTGGCACGATTGTGTCTTCTTGTCCATTCTAAAGATGGAGAACGCCTTCAGGTTCAATGGTCACATCACCCGAGCATTACTAATATAATATATCCGTCAAATCAAAATTTATTATTTATATATTTACTTAATTGTAATTCATCATTAATGCATGATTTTTTAAATTTTTTTTAAATATTTTTTTAAGAGTTAATAACCAAAACTGTATAATTACTAATTAAAATTTATATATCAAGTTATAATTAGAGATATATATCACATCAGTATCGTATGCGTGATATAATTATTGCACCGGAGACTTTTCCGTGGAGAGGGACGCGTTTTTTAATTAAAAAAAAGGGGTTCGCCGAACAACAAATGATTGTCACCCATGGCATGATTACAGCTGCATGAAGCATCAAAGTAACCAAATTCACTAGGCGAGGATTCCGAGTAATGGTATTAGATTCGATTCTCTGTAATTTTTTTTGAATTTGTGTTATTAGTGTTCCGAAATCCAATAGAATTTATTTAATCTTATTTCAACCAGATTGGTTTATTAAAAAATAAAACTCGCATGGAGTAAGTTTTTTCTTTTTTCTTTATCAATTCTCTTGTACCGTATTTCCTCTTCTAGAGAAATTTTTAGAAAAATAAAAAATAAAAAAAAAGCCAAATTTCTTTCTATTTAAAGCTGCGGCTTGCTGTGGGGCACTGGAAGTGTTGTCGTTTTATGTAGGGCTGTTCAAAAAAACCATTAAACCGGTTCGAACCTGTTAACCGAACCAAAAATAACGGAACCATTAGAACCGGTTCGCTAACGGTTCGATTTTTTTTCTAAGAAGTGGTTCGGTTAGTTATTTGATATCATTGATTCGGTTAATTTCGGTTAACCGAACCGAACCTTTTTCTAATTACTAATTAAATAAAATAAAAAAATTAAAATTAAAATATGAAATTTAAAAAATATATATGTTTTACTTATTGTTTGCTGTTCGGTTCGGTTCGGTTCGGTTCGGTTAATTTCCGAACCGAACCGAACCAATTGTGTTTTTATAGTGTTTTTATTTATTTAAATAAAAAACCGGTTAACTGAACCTTTTGAACCGGTTTTAAACAATTCGGTTTTTTCTTCTTCAAATGGTTACGTTCGGCCCCTATACCCCCGAACCGAACCGAACTGGAAATGTGATTCGGTTCGGTTCGGGACGGTTTTTGAACCGAACCGAACCATGCCCACCCCTAGTTTTATGATCCCCTGATTTTGTGGAAGGCAGGCCGAGTTGTCATGTCAGGTGCCCGACCGGTCCGAGCTGGTTCATTTTTTAATACCAGCAGGAACTAATATCAAAATGACGACAAAACATTTTGACATTATTTTTCAAAAATAAAAAATAATAAAAAAAGATTGGTTCATGTTCACCTGAATCTCGAAACATGTATAGGTGCTTTTTTTTTTTTCCTTTTTCTTTTATTATTATAAAAAAAGTCATAAATTTAGAAATAACACAAATGTAATCCTATAAACGATCATTCTTTTTATTTTTTTTATGTATCACATGATATTTAAAAATTTAGCAGATCTTGTGTAATATAAGTTCAAGTAAGATCGGTCCACTGAGGAAGAAAGTCTTTAGTTGAGTGGCTATATTACGTATGCGATGCTGAAGTAGTATATCCGTTCAATCAGAACTTGACATACATAATTAATTATACAGTTATGATTATTAAATTTTAAAAAAAAATCTTTAAAAATATGAAAAACTCCAAACAAATAGTGAACCTAATTGGACAAATATGCAAATAGTGAATTCTGTGGTCGGGGTGGAGTCCCTGAAAAAATTCCCATCGACCCCCCAACATAGAATTCGATCATTAGATCGCTTGTTTAGGGGATTAGTAAAGGAACCATCAGACCAATCCAAGTTGGTACCATCTTTGCAAATTAATTGTTAGTTCCCATTTATGTGCAAATTATCTTTCTTGTTTACTTTTGTTTTTCCTGAAGTAAACAATTTTACTTTAGGGGTCATAATCGTAAAATTTAGTGTAACAGTCGACCGTATACTCGCAGAAAGTTTTCCCAGAATCAGTAAGGAAAATGGGCATGCCAAAAATTTTTTCTTTAATTTCTTAGAAAATTTATGCAGGAATTTTTGAACGGGAAATTTATTTTTGGGGTAAGTCTGAGTAAATATTATGTGTAATAAATACACAATAAATTTATTATGTAAATCTCCCTCAAACATAAATACATGCAAAGCTTTTCTACTTTTTGAAGTTCAATTTTATGAATGTTAAGATCTGGAAGATAATTTACACGATGATCGGCCACGAGCTGGTTAAATTTAAATCACTGACATGGAGGGGCAGATATTTTTATGTGTACGACCGGCGTAGATTCCTCCAATGAAAAGTGTAAGGTCCATTGCCAAACATTAAAAAGAAACAGAAGCGGACCACAAATTTAATGAGAAAAAAAAAGGATAAAAAAAAAGGAATGAATAAAGAAAATATTATCAAAATGGATTGATTGAGGTGGTACGAAGTAAAATCTCTAATTCGAGTCCTGTTAATGGAGAAAATTTAGATTTACCCTAGATAGGCATTCGCAGCTCGAACTGAATTAGTCAAGATCAATTGGACTTTTGAATATCAGCATTTTGACCGGAAAAGAAAAGTAAAGTAAGGAGGGCTTAACAATGAACATGATGATCATTTTCAATCTTTCCTTTTTCCCTTTTTAATTTTATGATAAATATCATTTCGGATGCTTTCCAATTGGATAGTTGAATTCAGAGCTGTTTGATTCGAGTACGGTTAGGTTATGAGCAAGATATTAAGATTAAGGTGAAAGTTTTATTCCGTAGCAGTATCTGAGCGCGAACGAGAAAAGTTCTCGAGACTCTACCAAGTATGTGCGAGCAAATCGATGTCCAAGAATTCATCGGTTCTCGTTCTTCTGTTTTGTTCTGGCAGGACTACGGAGTGCAGATACTGCTGTACCGAGCCCCGTTCCTGGTCGATGTGGTGAACGAGAAGGCGGTGGGACGGGTCCTGAAGCTTGACTCGATCAGCAATGGCAACTCCTGGAAGGGAATGGACATGCTGGTCTTCAATACATGGCACTGGTGGACCCACACCAGCCGAGCCCAACCGTACGACCGATCCCATCTCGACGTTACATTGATCGATCGAGAGTGGTCTGTCTGATCTTATCGAATCGTAAGTGATTGTCGATTTATGAATGATGGGCAGGTGGGATTATATGCAGGATGGAGGCAAGTACTACAAGGACATGAACCGGCTGGTTGCGTTCTACAGGGGCTTGACCACGTGGGCTCGGTGGGTCGACCGAAACATCGACCCTACCCGGACCAAGGTCTTCTTCCAAGGCATCTCTCCCACGCACTACGAGTAAGCCCAAGCCTTCGATGTCTCGGGGTTAGCTAGCCTCCGGGCCGTTCTTGGATTCCCGACTAGATATCGAAAGCATTCTGTTATGAAATTGGCTACCACCACATCCCAATATTATTCTTGAACTCTTCGAGTCAGGTCACCAGAGCTAACCGATTTTATTTTCTGTGTTTCAACAGGGGTAAGGACTGGAACGAACCACCAAGATCGTGCCTGGGCGAGACCCAGCCTTATGCCGGTTCCAGGTACCCTGCAGGGACCCCGATGGCCTGGGTGGTCGTGAAAAGGGTCCTGAGCCGGATCAAGAAGCCGGTCTACTTGCTAGACATCACGACCCTCTCGCAGTACCGGAAGGACGCTCACCCTTCGGCTTACAGCGGGGAGCACAGCGGGAACGACTGCAGCCACTGGTGTCTCCCGGGGTTGCCTGATACTTGGAACGAGCTCCTCTACGCGACCCTCTTTGGGTGATGACCGTTAGGAGAACACGATTGATTCGCCTCTGTAGCTCAGATTCTTGATTTAATTTAGGAGAGGAAACTCATTGCCTTAGAGTTCATTTTCAATTGATGGTCTTGTAAGTGGGCAATAAGAGGGACGAGGCTCTAATCTGTACATTCTTCCACTGGTCTGAGGCTGTAAGATCGCCTTGACTTGTGTTGGAGGAGCTCATGCCCTTTAATTGGAAACGCTTACAATGTTCATATTCTCGGTCAATGTCTCTTGTCCTTTCTCTTTTTTGGTTATAAAAAAGACGCTCGAAAGTATAGGAGAAAGAGGAAGGGAGAACCCATGTCCGGAACGTCTTGGCTACTCGTTCAGGGCGATACTGATTCACCAGATCTCACTTCACGGCGCCGTCTCTATCTTCTTATGTTAGGTATTGTAGGCTAATCGGTTAGGTGTGCTAATGCTCATGTGAAAACAATGACCCCTTTCATGCCGTTCACGAAATCCCTTCTGCTGGAAGTTACACGGCTTGCATCTTGAGCCGGGTCGTTTCCGACAGATAAAATCGATCAGGGGAGGCTCGTTTTTCACTTGACAAAAGTCATGATACGGAACATATCGAAGAGATGGATGGAGTTGAGTGGGCAGAGCAACTGGAAATCTCTCCTGGACCCGCTAGACCTCGACCTCCGAAGATACATAATCCACTATGGCGAGTTAGCCCAAGCTACCTACGATACGTTCAATAGCCAGAGGGGCTCCAGGTACGAGGGGGATAGTGTGTACAAGGAGGAGGACCTCTTCTCTAAGGTCGGGTTAATCGCGGCCAACCCTTTCAGGTACACAGTCACGAAGTTCTTGTATGCGACTTCGGGGATCAGGGTTCCGGAGGCATTCATAGTGAGGCCGGTGTCCGCGGAGGCATGGGACAGGGAGTCCAATTGGATAGGGCTCGTGGCGGTGGCGACTGACGGTGGGAGGTCTGCGCTCGGGAGGAGGGACATCGTGATCTCATGGAGAGGGACCATGCAGGTCTCGGAGTGGGAGAGCGATTTCGATTTCCCCTTGGTGCCAGCCTCTGAGATCCTCGGAGTTGAGGGAGACCCCATGGTCCATGCCGGTTGGCTCTCCATCTATACCTCGGCCGATCCTCGATCACCCTACAGCAAGAAGAGTGCTAGGCAACAGGTCCTCGAAGAGGTGAAGCGATTGCTAGAAGAATACAAGGACGACGAAGTCAGCATCACGATAACCGGTCACAGCCTCGGCGCGGCGCTCGGGACCCTAAACGCGGTCGACATCGTCGCGAATGGTTTCAACAAAAACGAGGCCCAGCCGGATCCCAAGCCCTGTCTCGTAACCGCCTTCTTGTTCGGGAGCCCTCAAGTTGGAGACACGGGATTCCACAGCGTCTTCCAATCCAAGGAGAATCTCCATCTCCTGAGAGTCAGGAACGTCCCGGACGTCGTACCCACGTACCCTATGGTGGGGTACACAGATGTCGGTGCAGAGCTTCCAATCGACAACCGTAGATCGCCTTACCTGAAACATCCGGGGAATGTAAAGAGGTACCATAACCTGGAAGGCTACCTTCACGGCGTGGCAGGGACCCATGGGACCACCGGAAGGTTCTACCTGGAAGTCAAGCGGGATATTGCGCTGGTCAACAAGAGCTCAGGCATGCTCAAGAACCGGTACATGGTTCCGGGGTCGTGGTGGTGCATGAAGAACAAGGGCATGGTCCAACTGAAAGACGGTTCGTGGAAGCTCGAGGACCATGAAGTCTAAAGGCCACAGTATGAAGCACTGTATTTCTTCTTCTCATAATGAGAGCTTGCTACTTCATGGACTTTTGGATTACAAATCTTCTGTATACAGCAAAAGAATCCTAAAACCTAAGCGCAGCGGCAGATGCCTTCTCGACTAAATCAGGACAGGGAGCAGTTAGCAGCAAATCTACACGTGCAACCAAAAAGAACACACACTAATCTAATGTCTTCCACATCCACTACCGCGAATATTATACAAATCTCTCCCGAGAGAAGAGAACCGACTTTACTGCAGCGGACGGAAACAGGCTCCTCTTACGAAGCACCACTTCATCAATAGCATTATCAAGGTACCTTTGTGTGGCGAATGAGCCTGCCTCAATCCTCTGGCCATCTGTTACCTACTTTAATTGCTAAGATCTGCCACATTGAGAAAGAACACCGATCAGCATAAGGTAAGAGCACGGAGATTCCCGAAACATAAAAAGCTGTTCTTGATCAATCAGATAGACAATTGCCATCAGGTGTAAAAGCCTGATTTCAGAGCCCTCTGGAGCTATGCTCAGAAATGGCACGATGCTAAACGGCTTGCAGCTAAGTGAACAATGATCATTCTAAAATTATTAACCACAGACCACAATCCACATCGAACCAACATGATAAGCAAGACAGCACACAAGAATAAAGGAAAAAATTTTGTGAAGTGGAAAACTTTATCAAGTACTAATGCCATCAAACCATCTAAAATGGCACATCAAAGAACAGAAGAAGGCCAAGGTACGTAACATCATGAGAAAGAATTCAATACTCTCTACACATCCTTACAGAAATAGCAGTCACATCCTCGTCTACTGAGAATTCAGATGGCAATTTTGGTTATATCTGCATATTATTACTTTAATGCAAGGAAGTGGATTTCATATCTCAGGATTCGAACAAGGAACCCCATATTTCCAGCCCAGTAAGACTAAAGCCATGGTCTCAGTCCTTATCTCTTCCTATAGCACTCCTTAGATTCCTATCTAACCAGAACC